>CM060972.1:41966614-42046614 GCA_030765045.1 Tenodera sinensis | reverse complement strand
CCCACTCACCCCACTCACCCCTAACTCACTTACTCACTCACCCACTTACTCACCCACTCACCTACTCACTCACCCACTCACTCACCCACTCACCCCTAACTCACTTACTCACTCACTTACTCACTCACCCACTCACCCACTCATCCCTCACTCACTTACTCACTCACTCACTTACTCACCCACTACCTACTCACTCACTTACCCACTCACTCCATTCAACACCCACTCACCCACTCACTCACCCACGTACCCCTCACTCACTCACTTACTTACTCACCCACACATCCATCACTCACTTACTCACTCACTCACTTACTCACTTACTCACTCACTCACTCACTTATTCACTCACTCACTCACTTATTCACTCACCCACTCACTTACTCACTCACTTATTCACTCACCTACTCACCACTCACCCACTCACTCACTCACCCCACTCACCCATTCATCTCTCACTCACTTACTCACTTACTTCTCACTCACTCACTCACTCATTTACTCACTCACTTACTCACTCAGTCACTTACTCACTCGCTTACCTCACTCACTTACTCACCTCACTGACCCACTCACCCACTCAATCACCCACTCACCCCTCACACACTCACTTACTCACTCATCCACTCACTCACCCACTCACCCCTCACTCACTCACTCACTCACTCACTCACCCACTCATCCCTCACTCACTCACTTACTGACTCACTCGCTTACTCACTCAGTCACTTACTCACTCGCTTACTCACTCACCTTACTGACCCCACTCACTCAATCACCCACTCACCCCTCACACACTCACTTACTCACTCACCCACTCACTCACCCACTCACTCACCCACTCACCCCTCACTCACTTACTCACTCACCCACTCACCCACTCATCCCTCACTCACTCACTTACTCACTCACCCACTCACCCACTCATCCCTCACTCACTCACTTACTGACTCACTCGCTTACTCACTTGCTCACTCACTTATTTATTTAAATGTTAGCTCATCTTTTAGGAGATAGTGTGTACTGGAACCCGAGTCCAGGGCTTTCTGCAAGGCCAATGACGTCACAATATCGAGACCAGTAGGCCACGGATTGTGATGTGAAGCAAAACGGATAGTGTATACGACAGGCAATTGTTCATTTCACGGCGCAGTTGTTATCATACGAAAACGTCAGGTAATAAACTTTGTGGTTGGTATGAGGAAAAACTGTTAGAAGAAGAGAAGAAAACAGCTAACACGCTGAAGTGGTTACACACTACGGCACCAATTTTCGGAGTACCTGAATTTACATCCTAATAGCCTATATATGTGCTTTTTCTCAATATTTGGCCACGCCGTGGCCGACTGGTTAGACCACTCGCCTCTCACCAAAGTGGCCCCGGGTTCGATCCCACGTGACCACAGTGGGATTTGTGGTGGACCCACGGTCTCATTCCACTGGTGCTAAATTTTCATTCCATGTATCCTCAGCCCTGCGGTTGCCGCAAGTAGTAAAAGCGGGCGTTAAACACTACCAACATTTTTTTCTCAATATTTACTTTGAACAGTCTTTCCTATGAATAACATTTTCTGGCATAAGTGACTCCTTTACTCAAGAACTATTAATTTTGAACTTGATATAAAATAATACTTCATTTCTGGTGTTGATCTACTTATAGTGGTTAGCATAAGGTTGCGGCGAATTAGGGCTCGTGTTGCGAGCGATTGATTGATTATTTATGATGCATTAAGTGTCTATTAAGGTTACGTTGAGTTCAGTTTCTGTGTTTAATTTTCCTCAGCTATTAAAAATACTCAGCAGTTGAACATGTATCCCTAGTCAGGCGTGTATGGTAAAAAGTTGTATTATTGACGAAATAAATGCAAATAACAGTACTTGTAACTCATTATTATATTAACACGAAAGGTAGTTCGTTGTTTTCTTTCATCACTGGCTTATTACACTACTTTATTATAAGAAATGTGTTACATTTGCACGGGTCTTTGAGGTGTTGTTTTGATTGACTCCCCAAATGTACATGCGCTTCCTTACACTTTTTGGGCTAAATATTATCATATCTGCTATGGCAATTTTGCACCCCGATCCTCATGCGTTTGAAGTAACTCTATTTCAGGCTTGGCTCCTTTTATTCCTAACATACACAAATTATAAACATATGAAATATTTAAACAATTACGTAGACTTCCACGGCCTTTGTCCATTACTTCTTACTTGGTTTCCGGTATGGAAGTTAAAAAGCTAAAACCTTGATAAAATTACATGTGATTGTGGTGAATTGTATGTAGGTAAATAATAGGCAGATCTATCAATACAAAGAAAAAGGAACATATAAGTTATATGTAACTTTCTCAACCAGAAAAATCTGTCATCGCAGAAAATGGAAGAAAAAAAAAAAAAAAAAAAAACACCGGCCACTACATTGACTTCGACAATTTAAAAATTTTAGCACTTTGTAACAATTTCTCTCAAAAACGGCGAGGGAGAGCATAGAAAGTTTAAAGAAAAGAGCAGTCTGAACCGTGACACAGACAAATCATTCAATACGATATGGAAGTCCCTATTAGCAGGACGACTCCCTATTGGAGGAGAAGGACCCAATAACATTACATATCTCTAGTGAGGCTAGAGAAGGCAGTGACTAATTGGACAAGTTTTGCAGTCGTCCATTGAAGAAGCCGAACATAATTTTGCGGCGAAATGTCGGCATAATTTTTAATTTCTTAAAAAAGGCAACAAGCCGCGGCACATTCCGGAAACCAAGAAAGAAGTATATGAAATATTTGTTTGCAATTGATCCACTTCTCTTAACGTTGAAATTTCAAATTGCCTAATTAATGCTTCCTTTCAACACTTGTGTGTTGTTTGAGTTGATACAACTCAAACAACACACAAGTGACACAAGTTTTCTGTTTTATGTCAAGGGGGGATCGACCCCATTCCTCTGCACCCTTCAGTTGACCTTTCCACCCGATATTGCCTGAGAAAACAACCACATTCCAGCTTCCCAAAATACTAGTCAATAGCCTTAATGAAACTATAGCTTAAAAGTCTACATGATCAAATACAACCATTATCATAATATGAATGTGGATACAAATTCATATTACGTATAGACTAATCATAGCTAAAATGCCACTTTATATATACCGGATAGAAAGTGCTGCTTCCGCCGTTTGTTAACCATGAATTCTGCATGATGAGTGCAACAAATGTGTCCAATGAAATTAGGCAATAAACGACCGTTCCGCTGGAAAAAAAAAATAATTTGTGCCAAATATTTGGAATACTTGGAGCCATCTAGCTTCTTGACGAATGGATATAAATGGTTTATTATCTCACTGTCACGTAAACATTGTGTGATGAATACTCTAATGTTTTTTACTTTCTCCACTACGCAAAGTATTGTATTCCACCCAAAAATTCGATGTCAAGATTTCACCGGAAATATATATTTTGAGGCTCCTGAATAAAAAGAAAGCACTTTTAGAACAAGGTCCGTTGTGTGTGTGTGTGTGTGTGTGTGTGTGTGTGTGTGTGTGTGCGTGTGTGTGTATCTGTGTGTTTGTCAGTCAGACAGCATAATTCAAAAACGAAAAGTCGGTTAGAAACCAAAGCTGGTATTTAAGTTTAATGTCTTTCAAAGATGCGGCACGAAGAATTTGAAGAAAATTGCTCCACCCTAAACAACCCTTTACATGGAAAACTTTTCGAAAATTTTGATTTTCTTGAAAAGGGCTCTTAACGATTTTGATCAAAATGCCATATGTTTGAGATATTTTTATACAAATGAAATGCATATCTTGAATTTTCTGGCTATAGCCCATGAAGTCCTATTTACTCTGGATGACTTTTGCATAACTCGTAAACCGTAAGCGATAAACCAAATCTTACTATACAAAAATGTAGATCTTTCTAAAATACACGATTTCTGTCTGAATAAATTTTTTGTAGAGTGAACCCTTTCGGAGATATTCCTCGTTATTTGGGTAAGTTTTGGAGAACTTATAATTTTGTCAAATGGAACATCGTCATTCATTTTTTTATGTTAACCTTGCAAAGAGAACGGAATTTGAAAACTTTAAAAGATTTGACTATCGCTCAAAGCCTACTGTATTCCCACGTTCCCGCTGCACGTGCAAGGAAACGAGCAATAAGATAATTTCTGCAAATATTTATCTCAACTAACACGAAGAAGATAGAGGAATAAGAGTTTGTAAGAATAGTTAGTGCAAGAGTAGAGAAAGTCATGTGAGTGCAACACATCAGACTTTTCTATTTCAATTTGAATGAATTTAGTCACAATTTAATGTCAACGTCACGTTGCCAAATCTCTCTTTGAGATTAAACTTTGCATGGAATTTTAACATTAAATTGTGGCTAAATTCATTGTAATTAAGATAGAAATGATTGCATCATTGTTAGCTCAGTGTTTTAACAACAGTTAATGAAATAATGTACCATTTATATCGGTTCGTCAAGAAGCTAGATGGCCCCAGATATTTGACACAAATTATTCTTTTTTTCGGCGAAAATGTTCCTTATTGACAATAACTGTATTGGGCATATTTGTTCCACTCATCATGTAGAATGCGTAGTAAACGTATGATCGAAGCAGTACCTTCCAATCTGTATATAAGTTTAGTCACAGATAATTGTTTATGTTTGTAATGTCCATATTATCTGAAATACCGTCACAAAGTGGATAGAAGAATCAGTTTTATGTACAAGGTATACGCCTGTGAAACGGTAGCTTGGGGAACGTTCTAGTGAGTGTGTTACAGGTGCATAATAAGTTTAACAAATAGGTTGTGTTAGCTTCATAGTGTCTACTTAAATATTCAATATCTCACTTCAGTTGTAAGCATAAAACACGAATCCTCTGGAGTCACTTCCTTGATGTATTCCGGAATGTTGAAAGCGTACGCCGTGTCGCATGAAAATAATTTATTATGCACAATGTCAGATGTAGCAGGTTCAGAGATTCGGCGATGCGCAGTGCGACGATCACTCATTTCATATTGACATGCCAGGAGAAGCCTCTTCAATGAATTAAACATGAAGCAAGCAAAACCGAGTGAAATAGCCCCACGATATCACGTGAGGCTCACATTCGGAAGGTCTCGGGTTCGACTGCTGGTGGTCGCCCCGAATGCTGGGATGGTGTCTTCTACCACCCATTTTCCTTAATTTCACCTTCCTCTTACGCGATACATATTGATGTGGATCGACGACCGGCAAATGGCGCAGGGCCCAATTACTCGTATATTTTTTCTTGCTTGCATCTAGAGAGAGCTCTAGCAGCTGTATTGTGGAACAGCCGCCTTGAACTTCTACAGTGAAAAGTTTATATGCACAATACGAATCTAACATGCCGTGCCGGGGAACGAGAATGGGAAAGTTAAAGATCTGGAGTGTCAGCTATAAAGGGAAGGGTTTTTTTTAAAAAAAAAATCAACGTCCTCCAACGTAATGCCATATCGGACGGTGAATGAATGAAACGGGTGAAATGATGCGAATTTCTCATGTGAATAGCAAGAAAGCCTAATACCAAAATGTTGAAAAGTTTATGGTTTTCTAGAAAAAAAATACTTTGACCAAAAAAATTTATCATCTCCTGGCTGAATAATTATTGGTTGAAGGTTCTTGATTTATGGCTATATTCATAGAAAATTGAATAAACGACAACTTTTTCCTTTGGCGTATTTCAATAGATTCAACGGTTTTTGTGTAAATTAAATGTATAATAATAATAATAATAATAATAATAATAATAATAATAATAATAATAATAATAATAATAATAATAATAATAATAATAATAATAATAATAATAATAATAATAATAATAATAATAATAATAATAATAATAATAATAATAATAATAATAATAATAATAATAATAATAATAATAATAATAATAATAATAATAATAATAATAATAATAATAATAATAATAATAATAATAATAATAATAATAATAATAATAATAATAATAATAATAATAATAATAATAATAATAATAATAATAATAATAATAATAATAATAATAATAATAATAATAATAATAATAATAATAATAATAATAATAATAATAATAATAATAATAATAATAATAATAATAATAATAATAATAATAATAATAATAATAATAATAATAATAATAATAATAATAATAATAATAATAATAATAATAATAATAATAATAATTAGAGTAATAATTTTCAATAAATAATCATGAATAGAGAAACGAACGCTAAAAGAGAGTAGCATCGCGAGTTTGAAAAGCGGAGTTATTCCAACGGTTTTTATGGTGTGGCGTCAGTCAAAGGGAACAGACTGACAATTTGTTGGGGCGTCGAAGTACGTGAAAACCAAAGAACACAAAGTGACCATCGCAAAGCTTATTTATGTGCATAATTGCGTGAATAGTGTTACTTGGTTGGTGAATTATAACACATGTACATTGGTCGGCAACGTCTCAATTGAACAGAGTGAAAGATTAATGCTTTATTTCTTCTTCTTCTACGTTGTATCCCCTTCTCAGGGGTTGCCTCTTACAACCTGACTCCAGAACTTCGGTCCTCTCACATCCAAATTCCATCTAGCATGGCGCCAACAACACCTCCTCTCTAAGTCAGGCGTGGACGGCCATTCTTTCTTCGACCCTCTGGTGACCAATTCAAAGCCTTTTGGGCCATCTGCTTTCAGGCGTTCATCTAAGATGGCCATATCACTCTAGAGTTCTCTTATCAGTTCGATCAGTGATTGGTTCAGGTTGACCAATTATATCTCGTATAGTCTCATTTTGGATTTTTTCTAGTCGGGATTTTCTGCAGCTACGCCTAAGCCCATCCATTTCAACTGCACATACTCTCTCTTTCGCTGGGCCAGTGACCAACCTTCTGATCCATACATTAGAATACTCTCCACCATAGCATTCAGGATAAGTTTCTTAGTACAAAGGTGGACTTCCTGACTCCACAGAACCCGTTTATCTGCAATTCTGGCCAACTGTATTCGTATATCTATTTCTGCCTCACAGGTTCCAGATGACTATTATTGATCCTAAGTACCTAAAACGATCTACCGAGTCCCCAAACTAGGGAGTGCAATGTCCTGTCCGTCACCACCTATAACCAAATATTCCGTCTTTTGGGCATTGATCCTTAGGCCGGCTTCCCCAAATGTTTCCTGTAGCTTTCTCAACAGGTATATTACATCATAACTGTCTCGAGCCATAATCACCTAGTCGTCGGCAAACAAGGGCAAATGTACCACCTGGTCACCAAGTGGGATACCCATACCATGGCAGGATGCATTCCCCTGCCGCAAATCCTCTTCCAAGTAAATCTTAAATAAAGTTGGCGACATTCCACATCCCTGTCGCAAACCTTTGGATACTGTGACTCTATCATTCTACCGCTTTTTACTGCTGCTTCATTGCGGGCCAAAGACATGTTACAGGCACAGAGTCATACGCCCTTTCTAGATCTAAAAACACAAAGTGGACTTCCTGCCCCTTTGCAACCAATTTCTCAGATATTTGGCGTATAATAAATATATTATCAATACAAGATTTCTCGTTAGTAAATCCTGCATGTTGCTCGGCGATCTTCCCCTCAACTGACTTCTCCAGCCGTTGTTTAAGTATCTTACTCCAAATTCGACCAAGAGATGTCATGACACTGATGCCCCGATAATTACTTAAGTCCCGTTTATTCTCCTTCTTATGGATCACAGATACATGTGCCAATTTCCATTCCTTGAGGATATCTCCCTCAACTATATGGTTAAACATCTTTGTCAGGACACGTACCAAAACCTTACCCCCATATTTCCACAGCTCTGTGGGGAATCCCCCAGGTCCCGCTGCCTTCCCGTTCTTTGAAGTACGTAATACTTGCCTTACTTCCTCTTCTAGGATGGGCTCAACCAAACCTGGGTATTGATATTACAACAATTCTCTATTGAATTCACTCCTTTTCTCATTTAACATTTCCGCAAAATTTTCTTCATGTGAGAAAGCGGAATAAGGTTGACCGTAGCTTTAACTTTACTTGAAGATTTCATGCGCTGCAGAACCTTCCATGCTGCAGCCGATCTACTATATACGACAGTATATTCTATATCATGACAGACCTTCTCCCAGTACTCTCTCTTACACTTCCTTACCAGCCGCTGGACCTCCTTTTTCCGTGCTTTATACATTTCCCATGTGGCTTGGGTTCTTTTATTCAACCAGATCAGGTAAGCTTCCTTCTTCTGTTGTAGCTGCCATTACACAACCTTTCATCCATTCAGCTTTACTTTTGGTTCGATCTTCCACACCCAGTGTCTCATTTGCAGCCTCATGGACCCACAGTTTAAGGTTGGCATACAGTTCCGAGGCTGACCAATGCTTTATTTATTGTGTCATGCTTTCATAGCCATTCACACATACCCTGAGAGAAAGAAATCTCATAGCTTTTATCGGCGGCAAAGGGCTGGTTCTAAGGAACTTTGAGACATTATTAGGTGGCGTGAAATATTGCTACTTCAAACAGTTAACGTTCGACCACAACACACTATATAATCCTGCTTCAAAGTTCACTTTAACGTGTAGCAAGAAAAATTATTGCTTCAAGTTGTCTAACAAGTATGGTGTTCAATCCGAAGGATACTAATGCGGTACTGAGTCATGAAACGTAGAATCAAATACCTGCCTCGCAATGTCAAACACAAAAGCGCAAAATTAAATAAAAAGCAAACGTAGTAATCTTTCTTACATAACTCTACCGGCGTTGCTTACCGTTACCGGGTAGTTATGAACCATGTTTTAACAATGGTATTGATGCTGTAATGCAATTGTTGGGAATTCACTATGAAAGAAAGGGGTATTTTGAACACCTGTGGCTTAAGGAATGCAACACAGCAAACATATTTCTGTATCTTTTCATTGCTGAGGAATAGTATTTCAGCGAATGTATACACTGCTTTGAGACACTCGTGCATAAATTTTTCACAGAATTACCCGATAAATGTTTAACGCTGTTTTATAACACACACACACACACACACACACACACACACACACACACACACACATACACACATGTGTATGATAACCGGGAATGGATGTCATAGCGAGCCACAAGAAATGATACTAGTACTGCACTCAGCTTTGATGTGATAAGAGCTGACAGAACTTGGAGGACAAGAGCTGAAGTGCACATGATATATCGTATGTGCATGTATGTATTATCAACATGGTCTCTCTCCCTGCTCTTCTCCTAACCTGTGGAATGTCAATCCCGCTCAATTACGTCCACTGCTGTCCCAACTCACAAACATGTAATCGAAATGATATCGGATTCCTCTTATGCGCACCGAGGGTTTCCAGTAATGCCTGTACCATTCAAATTCGGTTCTTTGACTCTCTCTGTCTCGCACCTTCGACAAAGACTTTCGATATCGAGATATGCGTTGAGGCACAGCACATTTTTAGTGCGTTGACTCAACAACGAAAATACATTAAGTGAGAATTTCCAAAGTTCCTACAAATATTTAAATGAAAAACATTCTACTTTTCCTTTTTCTTACAAATAGCTAAAATAATTAAGGTTGCAATTATATGTCCTTTAATATATTAACGAAAAAAAGTTCACATTTCTAATGAAATATCGTCGCAGGGCTTCACCACGACAGATGAGCTCAGCCGACCACCATGTGGGACCCATGTAGTGAAGTAGAAACCGAGGAAGATTAAGGGACACTGGGAGTGAAATTTGAAAGTTCCACATTTGTTGACAGAATTATAGAAATTTTTACTGTGTTTGTATTTATATGAGAATAGGAGGTACACCAAATTTCATTAAAATTGGATAATTCTTTTAGGATATAGAAATTATTTTATGAATTTAATAGGCACATTTTTAAAATAGAGCTCGCGTCTATTGACTTTTCAAAATTCATTTCTATTGGCAGAACTGATACTCAGAAACATGGGTAACAATTGTATGAAGAGATATTTCAAATATGTTTGCTGATTGTGCTGTACATATTTCTTTAATAACAAAGAAAATTTAATCTTAAAAACTATTGATTTTTTTCATACAAAAAAATGTTTTTGGAATTCATGTTAATGATAACATCAATATTGAAGCATAGTTTTGTTTAGGTGCTATTTATGAATACTTTTGGAAATTTTCATTGAATTTGAAGCAAAACTCAGGCGCGACCTTCTTTTGGAATGTGCAGAAATGTAGTTTTGAGAAAAACAGGCTTTTATATAGGAGCATCCTGTGTACGTTAAGGGAAGAGTGCTATTTGAAAGGGCCGTAATGGCCACATGGAGGGGGGGATATGAAAAATGTTAGCTCATCCAAATGCACAGGTGTTCCAGGAACATTTTAAGGTAAAAAAAAAATTTTTTTCCACTTTTTGACAATTTTGACCAAAATTTCACTCCAAGTGTCCCTTAAGAACATGATGGGCGGACAACTAGTGGGATCAGTGATCCAATGCTACAAAGCTTAGAACTGTTTGCAAGTTAGTTTAATGTTAAGAATTATGACTGGAAGTCAAAGTGCAAGAATTACTATTTATAATGCTGTCCACCCACGTGGAATAGCTCACCATGTGAGTCTTATGAAAGAGCTTCCTCTCTTGCAAGAGGCCTTTGTCCTTTACGGGACACTTTAGGGCCTATTTATTCGTTCAATGAAATATACCAACACGAATACAAATCAAATATTCAATACTAGGAGAGGCACGCACGCACATACACACACTCGCATGTGTATAATATACCAAACGACATAGATCTGCGGTAACGTGTGACGCTCGCATTCGGGAGGTCCCAGGTTCGATTCCCGTATCGGCCATCCCACACTGACTTTGAGTTTTCGTGGTTTTCCTTCGTCAATAGGCAAATGGTTTCTTATTTACCAATGTTTCTTTTCTACATTTCCAATTCATTCCGATTTCTTCTCATCTTTTATAGTGCTTCCAGGTTTTGTGGTGTCAGGCGGTGCCATACAGATGGTGTAAAGTTTTCATAAAGGAAGAGTACTCTCCGTGGACACTAAAGGCCTGCTTAGGGAGGGGTCGTTATCGCCTTCTCTAGATAACTTGAGTAGAGGGACAGGCCTTCAAGCCTGGAACAGCTAGCGACTTCCGAGCGTCTCTGTGTAGCCTCCCCTATAGCTTCGTATAGCTTCTCCACTTCATCCCTCCCTCCAATCTCATATAGATTGCAGTACGCGAGGTATTCCCCTCCGTGTATAATCTATACCTATGCATAAAATGCTGATCTCATAAATAGTGAATCTTCTACCTGGTTATTACGTAATTCACGTATGTTTGACTATAAAAATGATTTCAACATGGAGTAACAATATATCACTATATTTCATCCAGCCTTAGATCCGCCCCTTGTATCAATCCGCGATAACCTGATGTTATCACCAGCGACTAACACAAAACAAACGCCACGTGGACTCATACCTCGTATTTATGTTGCAACAGAACGATATTTACTCAGGAGTTTTAGAAATATCGCGTTACATTTAAGTAGTCTTTACCAGGGTTATCGTACATCTTGAAAACTCACAGATAATCGCCGATATTTGAAGTTCTATATTTTATGGTGTGCTTTGGTTTCGGCGTATTGCGAGTTCGTTGTTGATGGCTTGTGTTTACATCAAGTGCGGATCTAACGGTGGAGCGATTATAGGTAGCTCTTTGCAGTTTTATACTTCCCGCATGAGCAAGTGCAAAAGAAGTTGCCGCATCAAAGGGGCAGTGCAGGTACGCACCCTGCAAGTGCTTCCTGATAAATATCGCGTGATCGCCTACTTTCAATTCGATCCAGTTCACTTAGGACAAGTATGTTCACCAACATGTGCGGAGATGCAATGAAGAACCGACGGATCGTTCCAGATAGTATTATTTCTTAACCATTAAATTCTGTCATTGTAATTAGAGCAAAGAAGAATTGCAACTGACCTAGAGATTTAAGGACTTCAACGCTACGTATTTGAAGAAGCGAAACTGAAATTGGCATCCCTATAAACTGCAGTTACACCAACATCTTGATGGGAACGATTTCTAGAATCGCACACCTGTTTGCTGAAGTTAAATAAATGAAAATCTGGATTTTACCACGAAGGTTTTATATGGAGATGAATGTATTTAGTCATTGGCTCCACTGGAGATAAATATAATCCCATTGTTGGGCTCCTGAGAATCCTCATAGTTTGTGAACATATCGCTCGCAGACTCAATGAGTGGTTTTCTGGGAAATATTGAATATTTTATATGGTTTCTAGACACATAGAACACACATATAGGGCAATAGCTTCAGAATGTGCTGAATGTTGAGAACCTTCTATGAGATGTGCCACTTTAGTTACCCTTAAATTACTATTTCAGTACAATGATGCACTATCCCATTATTCTATAGAAGTTAAAATAAATTTCAACAATATGTATCCGGACGGCATATAGGTCGTACTGGTTCCATTCGTTAGCCAACGAGATCGTTCCCTGAACTTTTACTTTCTCTACTACGTATAGTAAGTAGAGAAAGTACTGTATTCCACCCACACCTTCGATGCCGAGAATGTGTCTGTCAGATTATGGGCAGCATAACTAAAAAATCTGGTGTGTTGCACTCACATGACTTTCTCTACTCTTGTACTAACCATTCTTACAAACTCTTATTCCTATATCTTCTTCGTGTTAGTTGATATAAACATTTGTACAAATTATCTTATTGCTTATTACCTTGTAGGTGCAAGGGGAATATTATAATAGGCTTTGTGCGATAGTCACATCTTTTAAAGCTTTGTTATTCCGTTCTCTTTGCAGACTTAACATGCAAAACAAATGAACAACGATGTTCCATTTCACGAAATTTTAGGTTTTCCGAAACTCACACACATAACAAGGAATATCTCCGAAATGGTTCATCCCACAAGAAAATCTATTGAGACATAAATTGTGTATTTTAGCAAGATCTACATTTTCTGTACAGTAACATTTGGTCTATCTCTAACGGTTTACCAGTTATGCAAAAGTCGTCCAGAGTAAATATGACTACAGGGGCTATAGCCAGAAAATTCAAGATATACATTTCATTTGTCATAAAAATATCTCAAACATATGAAATTTTAATCAAAATCATTAGAGCCATTTTCAAGAAAATCAAAATTTTCGAAAAATGTTCCATGTAAAGGGTAGTTTAGGCTGTAGCTATTTTCTTCAAAATCTTTGTGTCGCATCTTTGAAAGACATTAAACCTAAATACCAACTTTGGTTTTTAACCAACTTTTCGTTTTTGAGTTATGCTGTCCACAGACACACAGACAGACGTACATACACACAGACACACGCGGACCTTTTACTAAAATTGTTTTTTTTTTAATTCAGGGGGTCTCAAAACATATATTTCCAGTGAAATCTCGACATCGAATTTTTGGGTGGAATACAATACTTCCCCTACTTACCAGTAAAGTAGAAATGAAAACTCTGTTAAAAACCAAAGTTGGCTTTTAAGTTTAACATCTTTTTTAGGATGCGACAGGAAGGTTTTGAAGAAAATTCCCCACCCTAAACTACCTTTTATATGGAAACTTTTTCGAAAATGTTGATTTTCCCGAAAATGGCTCTAACGATTTTGATTAAAATGCTAGATGTTTGAGATATTTTTATGGTAAACGAAATGTATATCTTGAATTTTCTGGCTATAGCCTATATAGTCCTGCATACTCTTGATGACTTTTGCGTAACTCGTAAACCGTAAGAGATAGACAAAATCTTAATATGCCAAAATGTAAATCTTGCTAAAACACACAATTTATGTCCAAATAAATTGTTTTTGTAGAGTGAACCATTTCGGAGATATTCCTTGTTATTTTTGTGAGTTTTGGAAAACTTAACTTTCAGCAAATGGAACATCGTTATTCATTTTTTATGTGTTAGCCGTGCAAAGAGAACAGAATTTGAAAGCCTTAAAAGATTTGAGTATCGCTCGAAGTCTACTGCATTCCCATATTCCCGTTGTACCTACAAGGAAATCAGAAATAAGATAATTTCTGTAAATGTTTATCTCAACTAACACGAAGAAGATATAGGAATAAGAGTGAGTAGAGAAAGTTATGTGAGTGCAACACATATTTTTTCTCAAGCATTATTGTTTCATTTAGTAAGGTCTCCTTTCTGTCGGCATGGAGCCCCTCCTGTTTAGGCAAACCTTTTGGCATCCACGCTATCCAGGATATACTAACTTCAAAGGAAAACGTCTTTTGTGGGTCGCTTGATATGTGTGTGTGTGTACGTGGATGCTTAATACTGAGGCTTTAGCAACAAAGCTATTCTTCTTCTTCTTCTTCTTCTTCTTCTTCTTCCTCTTCTTCTTCTTCTTCTTCTTCTTCTTCTTCTTCTTCTTCTTCTTCTTCTTCTTCTTCTTCTTCTTCTGGCTTACCAGTACTTTGAGATCAACTCTGAATATAATGTGAATTGTTCACAAATTACTAAATGTTTTACCAGTTGGAAGGTAGTGCTTCGGCCATAGGTTAACTATCAATTGTAAACGATGAGTGTAATAAATACAATTATTATCAATAAAGAACCCTTTCGTCGAAAAAAAAAAAAAATAATTTGTGTTAAATATTCCGAGACATCTAGCTTTTTGAAGAATGGATGTACATTGTTTATTATTTCAACAACTGTTGCGCAAACATTGTGTAAACAATACTGTAATGTCGTTGTATTTCAATTTAAACGACTTTAGTCGGAATTTAATTTTAATGTGACATTGCCAAATCTCTCCTAAAAATTAAACCTTGCATGATATTTTAACTTTAAAACATTTCTACAGTATTTTAAGGCAGGTTTTATACAAGTATATGAGCTATTACTTCCGGAAATCTTCCCAGTACACACCCAAAGAGTATGTTTTTGTATACCTAAAGCTGTATGCATTACTTCCTTAACCAGTGATTTCGCTTTTTCCTCTCAAAAGAGAGATACTTGCCTGAACGGTGGTTGTGATGGCACCCGCGCCCCCTTATGCATGAGTTAGTGTGCCCGAGCGCATAAGAAATTCGGAGAGCACTGAGCTATACGCTATGTGTAGTTTCTTGTTTACTTTCTCTACTGGTAAGTAGGGGAAGTATTGTATTCCACCCAAAAATTCGATGTCGAGATTTCACCGGAAATATATGTTTTTAGGCCCCCTGAATCCAAAAAAAGCATGTTTAGAAAAGAGTCCGTGTGTGTGTCTGTGTGTCAGTCTGTCAGTCTGTGGACAGCATAACTCAAAAACGAAAAGTCGGTTAAAAACCAAAGTTGGTATTCAAGGATGTGACACGAAGATTTTGAAGAAAATAGCCTCACCCTAAACTACGCTTTACATGGAAAATGTTTCGAAAATTTTGATTTTCTTCAAAATGACTATAACGATTTTGATTAAAATGCCATATGTTTGAGATATTTGTATGACAAATGAAATGTATATCTTGAATTTTCTGGCTATAGCCCCTGTAGTCATATTTACTCTGGACGACTTTTGCATAACTGGTAAACCGTTAGAGATAGACCAAATCATACTATACAAAAAATGTAGATCTTGCTAAAATACACAATTTATGTCTGAATAAATTTTCTTGTAGGGTGAACCATTTCGGAGATATTCCTTGTTATGTGTGTGAGTTCCGGAAAACTTAGAACTTTCGTGAAAAGGATCATCGTTGTTCATTTTTTATATGTTAAGTGGGCAAAGGCAACAGAATCCCAAAACTTTAAAACATTTGACTATCGCATAAAGCCTACTGTATTCTAATATTCCCATTGTACCTACAAGGAAATAAGCAATAAGATATGTTATACAAATGTTTATCTTAACACGAAGAATATATAGGAATAAGAGTTTGTAAGAATGGTTAGTACAAGAGTAGAGAAAGCCATGTGAGTGCAACACATCAGATTTTTAATTATTTATTTTACAGCTGTCCGGCCTATTCGTGTTAGTATTTTTAATGTTTTGAACATAATGTTTTGAAAAAATGTCTGAGGTGTTTCACTTACATGCATTTACCTACTCATGTCAAACTATTTCGCATTCTTCTATTTACTGAGAGAAGCATTTGTAATGCTTTACTTATTGCGTATTCCCTTATAAGTACACAGCAAATAGGAGAATACATACAGAAGGACTAAGTGCTAGTAAAATCTTTTAAGAGATGGTTCACTATGTGGTGACATTGAAATTCCGTTCTCTTTGCATGTTTAAGCTGGTCGAGAAGACATATCCGGCCGGAAGGACCCGGGACGCTCACCACGTCCCCTCCAATATTGCACCCCACTTATGAGGTTGACAGAGGTATTTGCGGGGGTTTTGCCTGTCTGAGAGGAGAATAATGCGAATAACGACTTCATATCTGAGAACAGCATAATATCAAAAAGGTATATTTGATGTAAATTATGGGCTTTAGCGAGATCTACGTTTTTACAGTAATATTTTATCTACCTCTCGCGGTTTACCAGTTATGCAAAATTCATCCAGATAGAAGAGGACTCTAGAAACTATTCTCGGAAAATTCCAGACATAAGTGTTATTTATGTAAATATCTTCAATGAATGTATTTTAATCAGAATTTTTAGATCCATTTTTTGAAAACAATAAACGTTTTTCAGGTATGTTCCAGCAAAGAGTAGCTTAGGATGTGGGGTTTCCTTGAAAATCTTCGTGTTGTATTTTTTGAAGAAAGTGATCTTAATTAACATTTAATCACTTTTCGTTTTTGAATTACATTGTTCACACACATACTCACGCGCACGCACACATACACACATGCAAACAACAGACCGGCCTCTTTCTAAAAATACTTTTTATTGGGCGGGGGTTCAGAGAAGACATGTAGGTATTGGCAGTGAAATCTCGATATAAAAGCTGTGGGCGAATGCAATACATTAGGTATACAGGAAGTAACTATTGCCCAAGACACAAAAGCATGACAACAAAATGACAATCTTTAACACTGCACAGATAAAGTCGCATTATCGGCTAGGTGCTGTGCAAATAAACATACCGTACAGGAGAACCTGTACGACCTGTTCTCGAATGCTGGAATGCTGGAATACTTTCTTACTTATTATAGCTAAACAGTAGAGAAAGTAAACATTTGATGTGTTGTATTCACATGAATTTCTCTATTGTTGTACTAACCATTCCTACAAACTCTTATTCCTATATTTTCTTCGTGTTAGTTGAGATAAACATTTGCAGAAATTATCTTATTACTTATTTCCTTGTAGGTGCAAGGGTAATATTAGAATACAGTAGGCTTTGTGAGATAGTAAACTCTTTTAAAGCTTTGAGATTCCATTCTCTTTGCACGCCTAACATAAAACAAATGAACAGTGATGTTGCATTTGACGAAAAGTTTCCAAAACTGACACAAACAGGGAATATCTCCGAAATGGTTCACTCTACTAAAAAATTTATTCGACGTAAATTGTGTGTTTTAACGAGATATACATTTTTTGTTTGGTAGGATTTTGTCTATCTCTTACGGTTTACCAGTTATAGAAAAGTCATCCAGAGGAAACAGGACTACATAGGTTATAGCCAAAAGTTCAAAAATATAATTTCATTTGTCATAAGAATATCTTAGACATGCGTCATTTTAATCAAAATCGTTAGACATTTTCAAGAAAATCGAAATTTTCCATGTAAAGGGCAGTTTAGGGTGGAGCAATTTTCTTCATAATCTTCGTGTTGCTTCCTTGAAAGACATTAAACTGAAATACGAAGATTGATTCTTAACTGAATTTTCGTTTTTTGAGTTATGCTGTCCACAGATTGACAATTTTGTTTTTGATTCAGGGGGACTCAAAACATATATTTCGGGTGAAACCTCGACATTGAATTTTTGAGTGGAATACAATGCTTCCTCTATTTACTATACATACTAGAGAAAGTAAAAGTAACCGCAACATTTGGAACGTGCTCCTGTGCGGAGGACTTCTACGTTTGTGCGTAGACCTCATCTTTCCTGATTAATTTGGGGGAAAATGTGTAAGTGTCTTGTACTTGTGGCATCTCCGTTCATCTCTCCAAATTATAAATTCGGAAGCAGTCGGCGGCAACCACGGATATGACAATGCTACCATATAGCACACATTTTAATATAAACAGTACAGGATATTACAAATGCGGAGAAGCTTTTAGATATATTTGTTTGCACGATCGTATCTTCAAAGACTTTCTCCTTTCCCAAACAGGGACTACCACTAAGAGAAAGCGTAACAATTGAGAGTTATTTGAAAGACAAATTCAATACTAAACAAAATCTGATGCGTTGCACTCGCAGGACCTTATCTACTCTTAGGCATATTAACTATTCTTGCAAACTCTTATTCCTCTAACTTCATAACATTTGCAGACTTGATGCTGTTACTCATTTCCTTGTAGGTACAAGGGGAATATGGGAATACAGTAGGCTTTGAGTAATAGTCAAATCTTTTAAAGCTGGTCGCTGTACAAAAGCCTTCAAATTCAGTTCTTTTTGCTCGGCCAAGGGATAAAAAAGTGAATAACGATCTTCCATCTGAGAAAAGTGTAAGTATTGCACAACTCACACAAATAACAAGGAATATCTCCTAAATGGTTCACTCCACAAAAATGCATTTGGATATAATTTATTTGTTTTAATGATATCTACATTTTTGTGACGTAAGATTTGGTCTATCTCTTACGGTTGACCAGTTATGCAAAAGTCATCAAGAGTAAATAGGAGTACATAGGCTATAACCAGACAATTCAAAATATACATTTCAGTTGCTATAAAAATGTCTTAAACATATAGCGTTTTAATCAAAATCATTAGTTCTTTTTGAGAAAATCAGAATTTTCGAAATATTTTCCGTGTAAAGTGTAGTGGATAGTTTAGGATGGAGAAATTTTCTTCAAAATATTCGTGTCGCATTCTTGAAAGATATTAGACTTAAATACAGTAGATTCCCACTAATCCGAACTAATTGTGACCTAACCCTGTTTGGATTAGCGAAAATTTGGATTAGGTAGATTTTCGTCATATGCGACAGCATATTGACCATAAGTATGTGTTAACTATTAAAATGATTGGAAGTAGGAAACTAGTACAGTATGCTGTAATTTATTTTACAACTACATTCTGAGGCTCGAAAACCAATTACTGTAATGTTTTATATGGACTGTTGTTGTCTACCTAGCGCGAGTAGCCTGATGAAAGTTGGAATGGAAGTTGACGAAACATTACCTTTTCAAGGCGCTTCAGTGCGTGCGTCAAAAGAAGATCACTGACTTCACTTCTTAAGTTGATTTGCTCCTCCGTTGTGTTTTATCGTTAATGTAATAACACCTGCATTCAAACCTTCAAACCTTGACATCCCATTCTTAGTATATCTTCCTTTTTTTTTTCTTTCTTTTTCTTTTTTTTTTTAAGTTTTTGTTATAAGAAGGGGACAGATTCACTTTTTGCTCCTATAGCGTTTATTTCCTTTTTTCTGTTCTAATAAATTTACATTTTTACTTGTAAAAACTACTTTAATTTTATTGCTTATCTTTTTCTGTTTTAAAACCGAAAACAAATTTGGTAGATATGTTTTCCTAGCCCTGCTCGGAGCGGATTTTCGGGGTAGCGGGGTTTGGATTGGCGGGATTCTACTGTACCAACTTTGGCTTTTAATGGACTTTTCATTTTTGAGTTATGCTGTTCACAGACACGCAGACATCAACACATACACACACAGACACACACACACGGATCTTTTTCTACAAATGCTTTTTTGGATTTAGGGGGCCTCAAAGCGTATATTTCCGGTGAAATCAGGACATCGAGTTTTTGGTTCGAATACAATACTTCCCCTACTTACTGTACCTAGTAGAGAAATAAAAGTTATTGTAATAAAGCCTTTAAGACTAATGTTGATAATGCTCCAACAGAAAAGAGCGATAATTTAAGACTTAAAGCTTTCACGGCGAGCGTTATTAATCAACGCTTCACGGGTGATCAGCCATGTCTGATTTATAAACATTGAGCTTTAGGCTATTGTAGACTCCATGTCCTTCATCGGAAAGCTCAATATTTATAAATCAGACATGGCTGATCACCCGTGAAGCCTTGATTAACAACAGTGATAAGAATAGGTTAGGTAATGGAGTTACATTGGATATAAATGGTTCTGCAAGATGTTTATTAGACCTTTGAAGACCAGAGCTGCAATATTGTACATAAAATGGGCCATTGGATGAAACGTTTTGCAATAATTAACGAGGAAAGGTAGATACGGTTCCTCTTGCCGCAACCATTCGTCCAATAAATTCATAGATATCAAATTGCTCTCCTAAAGGTAAGTAGGTTCATGGATTCGACACTTCTCAGCATGTACTTGAGCTGGCTATTGTTCGCTCTACACCATTCCCATGTTGGATCGATTATATATCCAGATGATGAGCCTGATGGGATGATGAGGATGTCAATTCGACAAGAGAAGTCATCTTGAGAGACTCCGTTCTAACACGGGAATTCGTTTCTAAGGAAACTCTTCTACCATCATAAATTTGATGGCTGCAATAACATGCAATAAGAATAAGTTTAGCATGGGGAAAAGTTTGGAGTCTAAAATTCACATTAATGGAAAAAACGACCAGACTCGCATTGAAATTGGAAACCCTACAAACCAGTGTCGTATCAGTACATAATTTACCTGTCACTTAGGTGCTTA
This sequence comes from Tenodera sinensis, assembly GCA_030765045.1. NCBI lineage: Eukaryota > Metazoa > Arthropoda > Insecta > Mantodea > Mantidae > Tenodera > Tenodera sinensis. The sequence goes on along the minus strand of CM060972.1, from coordinate 42,025,860 downwards.
GCATCGCGTAAACATTACGCCTGAGGTAACGTACAGAACAGAACACAACTGACGCGTCACATCGAATAACAAATGAACTGCTGAGTCACAAGTCACAACTCAACTACAGTCGGCCCTGTTCACAGCGCTCAACTGAAGATCCATTGTCAACTTCTACTGAGTTCAAGTTCAAGTTATTTATTAGAAAGTGTTGGCCTGGTGCCGGTACAATGGGCCCGGTTTACAGGCTATATTTAACATTTTTATTTACATTTAACTTTGTTTATATATATACACATTTTTCGGTTTCAACAAAAAACCCATACGAACTTCTACTGAAAAACTGTCCACCGGCCTTATATAGGGCCCGAATGCAAAGCGAACGTTCTGGAAAGGGAAACTACTTGACGACCAAAAGTAATCTGGAGCGGGGAGGTGACACACAATGGCTACGAGGTATCGTTCTGCGGAATGCTGGCCGCACCTAAGACCAGGTAGCCCAGCCGATAAACAGTAATTCCCCCGCGGTCGGTAGGTAGCATCGCTCCACGCTGATGCCCCCCTCCGTTCTGCCTCACGTCCAAGAGGTCGCGGGTACGGATCTCGCTTAGGGTCAGTTATCCGGATAAGGTTTTTCCCGAGGTTTTCCCTTATCCTGAAAAGACGAATGTCGGGTAACTTAAGGCGCAATGGACTTCGGGCTCATTTGAGCATCATTTCACCCATTTCATTCCTTCACCGTCCGATATGACACTACGTTGGAGGACGTTAACAAAATAATAATAATAATAATAATAATAATAATAATAATAATAATAATAATAATAATAATAATAATAATAATAATAATAATAATAATAATAATAATAATAATAATAATAATAATAATTAATAATAATAATAATAATAATAATAATAATAATAATAATAATAATAATAATAATAATAATAATAATAATAATAATAATAATAATAATAATAATAATAATAATAATAATAATAATAATAATAATAATAATAATAATAATAATAATAATAATAATAATAATAATAATAATAATAATAATAATAATAATAATAATAATAATAAACGCGCTACGGTAACAGTATCTTACCAAACTACCGTATTAGTTTTAGCTCGAATTCTTCTCGTTTTATCAAACTGTTGTTGGATTCTTTTCGCACTCATATAGCAATGTCATATTAAACAAACTGCTTTCTAGTAACGTCAGAAGTACCACGAGTGCTAAGGGGCGCAGTGTCCACATCACAGCAGATATCTGAAGATATCGGAACGCCTCGCCATGGAAAAACTGTTGGACGTATTCGGAAAATGTATCACTCATGGTCACCTTTGCTAAAAAGCGAAATGTCGCCCTCTCTTACATCTTTGTTTGAGGCAGGAATATATTTTCATTAAAAGATGTTGGCTTCTTGAGAAAATTAGAACATGCAGACGTGGTTAGGGCCACAGCTTTTAAGGCCTCAATTATCGGAAGTGCTCTGTTACTGATGGCAGCCTTTGATAAGATGCTCATCGATGGTTGATTGGGAAGCACTGAAGCAGGGTGATCAGATGACGCAACAGGAAATTGACAATGGTTAAAGATCCCCTCAGCGTGGCACGCTAGTCACAGCAGAGACCATCACATTCTGAGGTTAAAACCTTTCTGTAAACATAAAAGAGGGAAGCTCTAAGGCAAGATAAGAAACCCTGCAGCATAAAGCAATCCCAAAAAGTTTAAAATCAGGAAAATAATACATTCACATTGGTTTTTCCACTCATCTAACAAAAGCTTATTCTTTCATCTGCTTCTTGATATCCTATATAAGCTTCCATTACCAATTACAAGTTCTGTTATAGATATAAAGGAGAAGAATAAAATAAAACACTGATCAGAGTTGTAAAAGCGGATTGTTGTGAAGTGACACTGAAAATTCATATTTCTTGTATGAAATTGTGAATAAAACCACACAAACAAATTTAACATAAATTGTGAGTCTAACAAAGCCTTCTTCTTCTTCTTCTTCTTCTTCTTCTTCTTCTTCTTCTTCTTCTTCTTCTTCTTCTTCTTCTTCTTCTTCTTCTTCCTCTTCCTCTTCTTCTCCTTCTCCTTCTGCTCCTCCTCCTTCTCCTTCTCCTTCTTCTTCTTCTTCTTCTTCTTCTTCTTCTTCTTCTTCTTCTTCTTCTTCTCAAGGTGCTTCGATTTCAAAGTTGAATGTCTTGGCCTTCTCTACAATTCTTTCACAGACATTTCTGTTCTGTATGGTCATTGTCCATTTTTAATTTTTTCGAATCATTCATAACATTATCTTCGCAACAGATATTTGGTCTACCAGCTACTTTAGTTCCCAGGGGTTTCCATTCTTTTCACTAGCCTGTGATCTTCCATTCTCTTAATATGGCCAAACCTATTTAATCTATTACCAAAATTAAAATTACAATATTTTGGTTACATGTTAATTCCTCTAATTCTTTATTGAGCTTTATTCTTCACTTGTAATCTCCTTACACTTGTAAGATCCTTCTTAGGATTCTCCTTTCAAAGATTAACAGTTTTATTTTATTGATTCTTGCAATACTTCAGCTTCATAGCCGTAGATGACAACTGGGCTTATTATGGTCCAATATAATCTTAATTTGGCTTCTTTTGTATTATTTTAATTTTAATTAGGTTTTGGTTGACACAATAGGCTCTGTTACTATTGACAATTCCTTCTTTGGCTTCATATTCTATGGATTTATTGTCATTTAGTGTTGTTTCTAAATATTTATGAACTTGTTCAATTTGCATGCCATTGATCTATATTTTTTGTAGAAAGGTTTTGTTGATCTCTTACGATTTATCAGTTACACAAGTCATTCTGAATGAAGAGATACAGGCTGTTCCCAGAAAATTTGAAATATAAATTTTATTTGACACACAAATATCTTACACGTGTGTTTTAATCAAAATCGTTAGAGCTATTTTTTGAGAAAATCGGAACTAACGAAAATATTCCCAGTAAAAGAGTAATTTTAGGTAGGGAGATTTTACAGACTATTCTACTCATACGTGACTTGGTTGAAATCAACCAATCATGTGTATAACCTTTTAAAATTTCAACCAATGACAGCCTTCATTCGCGAAAAAAATTATCGTATGTCAATATCACCTCTGAATTTTAGTTATCACCTCCGCTTTTTTATGTTATGATCAGGTTAGAGAATCTAGCTGCAGTGTGCTAACAGATGCGTAACAGCTGACGTAATTTGACTCTATAGAGGCGCCATACAAATGTCAAATATGGCTGACCCTCGCTTCGGTGAGGTATTTAGTGGTGAAATAGATGAAATAATTCGTAGAGGAAAACCTCAGAACACAAATGCAATAGGCAATATGTATGGAATTAGTTTGATAAATTTTGTATTGAATTAAATCATAAATTAACACCAGATACTCCAACTTCTGACATTACCAACATCTTAAAAAATTGAAACGTCAATATGAGAACTTTGTAGGCCGTGCCAATGGACGCTGGTGTACGTATACGCCAGGGGAGGACAACTTCAGGCCGTGTGACGTATTCAAACGAAGAGCTAGCTTGAGGCGAGAGTGGTGTATTGCTATGCTGCCTAAATAAGCGGCGCTACTTGCACGAAACGGAATGAATATGAAACATGTTGTTTGGGAATGTTTACAACTTGTCCGGGCTGTTTAGGGAGAACCCTCTTCAGCCTAGCCTGAGGATGTTTATTTGTTGTGTGAGGGATCTTAACGGCGTTAGTGCGAATTTTGTTTTATTTTCTATTTTTGTTGACGTTGTGTAGTGTGGTGTGTAGTGCTTTTCTGTTTGTGTTCAGTTCCTCGTGTTTCACACCAGTTTGAGACCAGGCTTCAAGATGTAGAAACATTGTCACTACGTTTCAGATCTTTGCGACCCCGTATTCAACAGGTTCTAGCAGTTCCTAGCAAATTGAATTGATAAATTTACAGTACGACGATTTGCTGAAGGACAACTATAAACACAAGGAAGACTTGGCTGATTTTTATAAGAATGTTCCTCAAACCAGATTTCTGAGGTTATATGCCCTTCTTGCACGGATATTATGTATGTTTGATTCTACGTATGTGTGCGAACAATTCTTTTCTGTTATGAACCTTTCTAAGTCAAAATCCCGAAGCATACTGTCAGATCACAATCTAACATGCAGTCTTCGGTTATAAATGTGCCGTACATTACGCCATAACATTGGCAAACTAGTAAAAGAAAAGTGAAACGGCAAATGTCGGTAAATGTCCACATAATTGTTCTGTATAGCTCTCCTCTAGCTCAGGAAAAATAGTTATAATTTCTGTTCTACTGGCGTTATAACATGACTGTTCACATAAACTAGAATTTATATATATTATGGCGAAATGTAATTATTTATAATCTGTGACTATTCGTTAATTGAAACAGTCAGCATTAAAATTACGATGTCCGCACACCTTTCCTTTTCCCACTGTGACGTCATACGCTCTACTGACCGTCTCTGGGAGCATGTGAGCTGAGTGAGCTGACGTCACCGCAGCGATACCTGTCTTCCCAAGGTATGCGCGAATCATGTTTCTCTTAAGAGATTAGTAATTACAATACGCCATTTAAATAACGTTCCATTGGCCATATCATCCCTTAATTTATGAAATAGTATTGATGAATATAACTCGCGATAGTCAAATTTTCTAGATAAATTGACTATCACTCGTGGCATTAGTTATGAAAATGTTTGCGTTGCATCTTTGGAAGATACTTTGGTGTTTCTTTTATACTTTTTCTACTCGTTTAGTAAATTAGAGGAGTATTGTATTCCATCCAAAAATTCGATGTCGAGATTTCACCGGAAATATTTGTTTTGAGGCCCCCTGAATCCAGAAAAGCATGTGTATGCATGTCTGTGTGTCTGTGGACAGCATAACTCAAAAACGAAAAGTCGGTTAAAATCCAAAGTTGGTATTTAAGTTTAATGTCTTTCAAGGATGCGACACGAAGATTTTGAAGAAAATTGCTCTACCATAAACAACCCTTTACATGGAAATTTTTCCGAAAATTTTGATTTTGTCAAAAACGGCTCTATTTTGATTAAAACGCCCTAAGTTTGAGATATCTTTTATGAAAAATGAAATGTATATCTTTAATTTTCTTGCTATAGTCCATGAAGTCCTATTTACTCTGGATGACGTTTGCATAACTGGTAAACCGTAAGAGATAGACCAAATCTTACTATACAAAAAATGTAGATCTTGCTAAAACACACAATTGGTGTCTAAATAAAGTTTTTTGTAGAGTGAACCTTTTCGGAGGTATCACTCGTTATTTGTGTACGTTTTGGAGAACTTATACTTCTGTTAAATGGAACATCGCCATTCATTGTTTTATATTATGTTAACCGTGTAAAGAGAACGGAGTTTGAAAGCTTTAAAAGATTTTGACTGTCGCTCAAAGTCTACTGTATTCACATATTCCTCTTGCAGCGACAAGGAAATAAGCAATAATATAATTTCTGCAGATGTTTATCTCAACTAACACGAAGAAGATAGGAATAACAGTTTGTAAGAATGATTAGTACAAGGGTAGAGAAAGTCATGTGAGCGCAACACAGATTTTTTTGACAGAGAGGCTCAAAAGGCGTTTTTACTGGGAAATTTCGGTATGGGTAAGCAGTAGAAAAACTGAAAGGATAACTTTGATTAAAATAGATCAGATTATCACTCATTTAACTTATTTCATCATATCCGGGGATCTGACTTGAGAAACAAATGAGGGTATTATTGCTCACGTTTCACGCAATGTCATGGGAATATATTGAATTTCAAGGCCACCATAGAGTGAATATCTGTTAAAATCTGACGATCTATTGGGTTTCCTCCACAACGAAATGTGTAGTGAAGCTATTTCTGTGAAGATCACAATTAAAATGAAGCAGGCATCAGGTGTTAATGGAGAAACAACTTATTGGCAGTTCCCAAGAATTCAAAATGGCCGAATATTACACTAAATTGTAGTGGAGCTTGCACCAAAAACCAGTACTGCCAACCTACAATGGAAGTTACTTATAAGTCTGTGGGAAAGCTCCAGAGAAACAGCACAGTATTTTTAAGGCGCTTATGACACACATGGACAATTGCTCTTTAAAAATTGCTGTTAAGCCGGCATAGTTTTTTTTTTTTTTTTGTTTTGTTTTCCTTTTCTCTCTTTTCCACTGGAAGAATGCTTTCTTCGGTATTTTTTTCCTCATATTTATAGACAGCCTTTAAAGGAAATAAAATAACCGCTGTTTATCAAAATAAAAACATTATTTCCTACCTAAAATATCACAGGCTTAGATTAATATGCTTTCAAACGATAATAAATTTAGAAATCGCTACGATGCATACTCCCCTTTGATAAACCTTGTTCTGCAATAACACTTTCGGATAAAATCACTTCTGAACGGTAAATATCGTACTTCATTTAATGCGCTACTGTGGTTGCGAAAACAAAAGTAACAACGGTAACAATAACTGTATATAATGCAAAACCACACACACACCGGCAATACAATGGTGTCCACACATTAATACGGTATCTAAACAAAATCTTGTTTTAAAATCTATTGTTTGCCTTCCCTGCAACGAATTCAAAAATCTGATTTGTTGCAATCACATGACTTTCTCTACTCTTGTGCTAACCATTCTTAGAAACTCTATTCCTATATTCTCATGTTAATACACATAAACATTCGCAGAAATTATCTTATTGCGTATTTCCTTGTAGGTGGAAGGGAAATATGGGAATACAGTAGGCTTTGAGCGATTATCAAATTTTTTTAAAGCTTTCAAATTTCATTCTTTTTGCAAGGTTAACATATAAAAACAAGCAATAACTCCGAAATGGCTCTCTGCACAAAAAATTTATTTAGACGTAAAGAGTGTTTTAGCAAGATCTACATTTTTCTGTAGTAAGATTAAGTCTATCTCTTACGGTTTACCAGTTATGCAAAACTCACCCAGAGTAAATAGGACTTTATGGGCTATAGTCAGGAAATTCAAGATATATATTTCATTTATCATAAAATATCTCAAACATATGGCATTTTAATCAAAATTGTTAGAGCCATTTTCAGAAAATCATAATTTTTGAAACATTTTCCATGTAAAGTATAGTTTAGGTTGGTGGAATTTTCTTCAAAATCTTCGGGTCGCATCCTTGAAAGACATTAAACTTAAATACCAACTTTGGTTTTTAACGGACCTTTTCATTTTTGAGTTATGTTGTCCACAGACTAATAGACACACAGACAGACACAGGCACGGACCTTTTTCTAAAAGTGTATAAACTTTCATCCTCAGGATCTGGGGCGGTCTCCGGGTCCCAGGCCACCCAGTGGGTCTGTAAGCCTGCAGGGAGAGGGTAGCGGTTGTCAGGAGTCCTCCCCTCTGCTGTCGTGCCTCCTAGCTCTGGCCACCCTTAGGCTCCTCTCATCTCACACCTCCCTTCTCGTGGGCGTCAGGACATAAGATCTTCAATAGATAGAGGTGTAATGTCTTCGTAACCTTGTACCTCATACCAACATGACGGAGCTAGTAAAATACACTTTCGTAAGAATAGTGAAGAAGTTACTTTTTAAAGAATGTTGGATTTCGGTAAATACGAGGGGGACACCTCGGACACCTAGGCCAATTCTGATCTATTGTGTCTACAATCGTGCATGAGGCGGGATGAGGATGCCACACAGGGTCGCTGCTAGACAGGAGAAACGCGCGGAAGTCCCTAACAAATGCTGAGAACTCTTCTCATCTCGAAGCCAGGTCCCGCCAAGCAGCCAGCACATCGCGGTTCCGGTGCCGCATAGGCGTCTCCCTTCCCCCGCTTCGTGGATCCGAAACGGACACCGGCCACCCAAACGTAACCTAGCGCCTAGAACAGCAGTTATCATGCGCAAACATCCGCGCCATCTGTCCGGCACCGTCAACACCACTCGCCTGAAAGCACACACCTGAAAGATGATAAGGAAATGAAATGAAGGGAAATTATGGAAAGAAAACCGTGGTATAGAAGAATGCATCCTAGCATTCGCCTAAGCGAGAAATCACGGAAAAATCCATGTCAGAATGCGTGGTCAGGAGGATTGAAACCGCGACCTCCCGAATGCGGATCACGGACGCTACCGCCAGAGCCATCCCCCTCGGTTTAGAAAAATGATGGTGCTAGAGGTAATGTGAATTTAGCATATCAGACTTTTAAATAAATTTGATTTTAACTTAGAAGTTCTGAATCATAAAAACTGAATAAATAGATAAATACAATTCTAAAGTAAGAACAAATTAGAAACTAAAAACTTCACTTAGCTGGACATAGCTTGAAACCCCAGGGTTAGCAAAAGAATTAGTAAAAGAAGAATAACAACATTACTAAGATAAGTGAAGTTTTTAGTTTCTAATTTGTTCTTACTTTAGAATCTTGTTGCTTCACTGTTAATAGCTTCAATTTTTCCTTATTAGATAAATACAATTTTATGGAATAAAGCCACAATATTTTGGCAGTTGTTCCGGCTTTCTCAGTATGAAATACGAAGATCCTATATACTAAAAGAATTAACCAGAGGTTTATCATAATTTTCAGAGGCAGGACATGCTTTTAGTAGATGGAACTGTTATTCCTGAAGGAAGCAGTCATCAATTCTCCCTCTCTGGAACATGTTTTCCCGTAGCTACACAGGTCCGCGTATAAATCTCCCGCCACCAGAAGACTGTTACTTGTCATGTCCAACGTTGTGTCCTGGGTTCTGAATAATTATGTTGATGTACATTGCCTTCTGTACAACGCATGGGATCCTGTAGTTGGCTAATCACTGTAGCTGCTGCTTCTCTCTTCAGGGAACTTGTGTTCAGATCTGATTTAACTACGGTTGTTAAAAAAATGCCAAAACGCACTGAATAATACATTAAACGTGTAGTACCTGGGAGACCGAACATCGCTCGGCATTTGTAAAATCGTGTTTTTTTTTTTGACAGAATATACTTATTTCGATAAACTTGAAAAGTAAAACGTTTACTAAGTATACATTCCCATCGCAATCGTTACAGCCATGTCCAAGATACAAGATATAGAGATACATATAAATATTTCATCAGCATCATCATTTCAGCCGTAAAGTGTTTACTGCTGAACATAGGTCTCTCCCATAGACGTCCATCTAGTTTAACTTTTTCGTCGAGCATTTGTTCCACCACAGAGTTCTGTTCTTGTGTGCTGCCGTCACCTCTGTCGTTAGCATATTGATCAAGGTCCTTCATCTTTCTGCCAAGTTCTTCCATGCCTTTCTTCATCCCGGCCAGTTGCTCCTTAATCTTCTCCGATAGCTTTATCTTCATATCGGGCATTCCCGTTTTCATCTTTTCCATCGCGGAATTCACATTTTTCAATTCGGCTTCCATTTTTGTTTCCATTTTCCCATTCCGGAATTTAGATTTTTCAACTCGGCTTCCATATTTGTTTCCATTTGCCACATTCTGGAATTAATTTAATTTCCCATTATGTCCATATTGGCTAATATGGTTTTCATCAACTGCACCATATCGTGGTTCTCGTCGCACTCCTGGCACCAATTGCAACAATTTTACTTTTTAACTATTTCTTAATTTTTTATAAAAACACCGGAACGACACTCTGAAAAGCATGTTGAACAATAACAAGTATTACAGGACAAAACTCTAGTAGACAAAGCCGTTTGAACTTAATACACATTTCTATTTCAATCATACAGAAAATTGTATGAATTGCTCGTCGAAGTTGTGTGAATTTAAGATGTTGCGTTTCTATTTCAATCACATAGAAAATTGTGTGAACTGTTTGTAGAAGACGGAGTAGAGAAAGGAATGCATTTGTTTTTCATGAAAGAAAACTGAGCAGAGAAAATTGTGTGAGTTAAAATTGAGTCAACTTTTACTGCCGCAACGATCTCCGTTGTGACAACAACCACTAGACGAGTTGTCTTTATCTTTAAGCAATCTGCAAGGGGATGACTCAGTCGAATTTAAAGTTAGTGATGGAAATTTTCTCCGCACTCTTTATGGTTGTTGCTCAACATGTTTCACCTTCTACCAGGTGGAGAGGATTGTGTGGAAACAACCGAGAAGTTCGCTAGTACAACGGGAATTCAAAAAGTTTTGCAAGTGCCGTCTTAAAGCCTAAGCTATTGATGCAATTAAAAAACTTATTCTCATAATTCTTTAAAGTACTCTCCATATCTCTCCGAATCCAGCTGCGGATGGTGTTAAGTACTGCAGTAGTACTCAGGCTGAAGTATTATCAAGAGATGAATTTATAGCCCAAGTAAGAGGCTGCACTCATTTAAAAGCTTTTCTAGCAACATAAGATTTCACTCGAGGATACAACCAGCACCAAGTGCACATTGTGTATCTCCAACACAGGTCTATTGCCATTAACACCGTAGAGGAGCAAGGGATGAAGTGAGGGAACCGCAGGGTGCCTCAAGGTCGCAGGCAGAGGGGCTACAGAGAAGCGCAGAAGTTCCTAGCAAATGCTGAGATCTCTTCATGGCCTTAGCAATCTTTTAGCGACCGGAAGACTTTTTCAAAAAAATTTATTTTATTTCTTTTATTCTTAGGAGTAGCATAATTGTAACCATGCTCCTTACATTAGAGTGTCATCCAGTATATCCGCTTTGACAGCCTTTAAGATTTTATCCCTATACCATAGCATCTTGCATGGCTACGAGCCCAAGAGGAATTAGTACAGGGCAGTTGTACCTCCACCTCTATGATGGGCAGATGGCATTAGGGCGCCATCTATCTATCTGTTTCATTATCCGTGAATGGATGGCACAGCATTTCCTATTACAACCTATGTTTTACTTTCTCTACTACTTATAGCAGTAGAGGAAGTATCGTATTTAATCCAAAAATTCGATGTTCAGATTTCAATGGAGATATATGTTTTGAGGCCCCTGAATTAAAAAAGAGCATTTTTATGAAAAGGTTCGCGCACACGCGTATGTGTGTATGCCTGTGTCTGTGTGTCTGTCAGACTGTGGACAGCGTAACTCAAAAACGAAAACTCGGTTAAAAACCAAAGTTGGTATTTAAGTTTAACATCTTTCAAAGATGCGACACGAACATTTTGAACAAAATTCTTTCATTCTAAACTACCCTTTACATGAAGAATTCCTCAAAAATTTTGATTTTCTTGAAAATGGCTCTAACGATTTTGACTAAAATGCCACATGTTTGAGATGCTTTTATGACAAATGAAATTTATATCTGGAATTTTCTCGCTATAGCAATGTAGTCCTATTTACTCTGGGCGACTTTTACATAACTGATAAACCGTAAGAGATAGACCAGATCTTACTATACAAACATTTAGATATTGTTAAGCACACAATTTATGTCAAAATAAATCTTTTGTAGAGTGAATCATTTCGAAGATATTCCTTATTTGTGTGAGTTTTGAAGAACTTATACGATGTTATTAATTTTTGATATTTTAACCGTGCAAAGAGAACGGAATGTGAAAGCTTTAAAAGATTCGAATATTGCTCAAAGCCCACTACTGTATTCTCATATTTTCCTTCTACTTACAAGTAGATGAACAATAAGATAATTTCTGCAAATTTTTATCGCAACTAGCACGAAGAGGATATAGGAATAAGAGTTTGTAAGAATGGTTAGTACAAGAGCAGAGAAAGTCATATGAGTGCAACACATCAGATTTTGCTTTATACTATTATTTTAGACTTAATTTGGAATTTTGGGTCGTTGTATTAACTATCCAATACGGTATTTACCTTGACGACTGAAGGAAACACAAAAAAAAAAAAAAAAAAAAAAAAAAAAAAAAAAAAAAAAAAAAAATGTCGGATTGGTCGGCCCATGGAGTTTGAACCCAGGACCACCCGAATGTGGGCCACAGACATTACCTTGGCCATCCCGCTCGGTTTTGAGCATTATTGATTACAGGATTGTTGCTGTAAATTTAAGGAGAGAGAGAGGGGGAGAGGGAGAGAAAGGGGTGGGAGAGGGAGAGAGAGGGACAGATCAGTAGTTTGGAGATGACAGTTATATAGATACTCTGTTGCTTTAATGTGAATAACCGCTATTGGAGCCACAAGCTCTTTAATATTATTGCCGCAGACGCAATAAATCTAAGGTTAAAAAGGCAGAAAAGCTGGCAAAACTTCAGACCGTTCGAACTTTTCAGAAAGTTAAGGAAAACAACACTACATCAATGGATTTGCAGTATTACGCTCCTGCATAGTTGCCAAAGTACTAAGTGAACCATCAGAGATTTGCGCATTGCCCCAAACAGGAAACAACAGCAACTTGGCGTTTTCAAGCCATCCACACCAATCATAAACAACCACACATTAGTAACCCAGCAAATCTGTAACAAAACGCCAGTTCCTGACACCAGTGTAACAAAATGACAAAATCCATTCCTGTTACTTTACGATCACTACTAAAATTTTAATAAAAATGTACAATTTTGTTCTCGTCGTTAACACAGTCTACAGTCTTTCGGACTATTACAACTCACAATTGTTCTTCTCATAACCCTGCTCAGTCCTTTTGGTGTATTTCTTCACTACCTCTTGTCGTAGTATAAATAACGTACACAAACGTCTCCATACTTAAACTCTCTTTATTTTCTTACAAAACAAAGCAAGAACAAAAACGCATCTGGTGGCGTCAACAACAACTATTTGGTTATAATCACTGACGGTAGATGTCCTCAGCTACTCTGTGTCCTCAACATCCTCCCCACCCTGGTCGATTTCCAGTGGAATCACCAGTTGTACCGGTCGACTGATCCTCGCCACACGGACCTTTCTCGACTTCACGCACCGGAAATTACTCAGTTAGAAGTCTCGTGAATGTGCTCAACACCCCTTTGTTTCTGCCGTCTCTATTGTTAATAGTCACGTACACACAATAGTCCCGTGAGGTACCCCGGCCTTGAACATCTTTACCCACACGCCGGCGCGACACGTGGAGTGAAGCAGCCTGGCCCCGCGCATCTCCCGTTGTGCGCCGAGCCCGACCTCACTATTCTTTATTACATTGTAACTGTCAATTAAGGTAACTGTTTCAACGTGCAGTTGAACCTAATAAGGGGAAAACGGTATGATGTGTTGCTCTCATATGACTCTCTCTATTCCTGTACAAACTACTCCTACACATTCCTCTACTTCATGTTAATCCAGATAAACATTTACAGAAATAATGTTACTGTTGATTTTCTTGTAGGTGCAAGGGGAATATGGGAGTACAGTATGTTTTGAGAGATAGAAATCTTTTAATGCTGGCTCCTATGTGAAAGCTTTGAAATTCCGTTCTTTTTGCATACCCAGGGCATTAAAACAAACGAATAACCACTTCCCAATTGAGCAAACTCAAAAAAAAAAAAAAAAAAAAAAAAACAAAACAAAGAATGTCTCGGAAATGGTTCACTCCACAAAATATTATAACAAAGACACCGAAACGCTAAGTCCGATTGCTTTTTCTAACATATTATTTTTCTCTAAATACTACTACAAATGCACAATTTCCTCCTCCTTACTTACACAGTTTATAGCCTTCTCTACTATTACGATTCACAGTTGTTCTTCCGATAATCTTTCTCAGTCTTTCAATGTCTTTGCTCCAGTTTTCCTGATTTATATGTTTACTATTACGATACAATCAGTCGACGACACGTACACACTCGCTGACAGGCTGGCCGAACCACTCTCATAACTAAAACTAACTGTACACGACAAATAAAACAATGACTCAACTCTATCACTCATTCAGCTCTGACGCGATTCTTCCTGTTGTTGCGTCAATTTGTAGTAAGTGGTCCCTCGTCGCGGTAAGTTTGCAACAACTCACCGTGCTGCCGAAGATGTGGCGTTCTGGGCGCCAATGGATATTCAATCAACAATATCCCCTCTCGTTGTTGTACCTGGCCTAGCTCGACCAATGAGATTCTCTAACTCTGGGTATGCGTGGGTGGTTTGCGAAATGAAGACAACACAAGTTTATCAGGTTTAATAACTTCTTGAATTACGGAGAAATTGCCGACCGATGTAATATGACAATGAAGATATAACAACAACAACAACAATAATAATAATAATAATAATAATAATGATAATGATAATAATAATGATAATGATGATAATGATGATGATGATGATGATGATGATGATGATGATGATGATGATCATAATAATAATAATAATAATAATAATAATAATAATAATAATAATAATAATAATAATAATAATAATAATAATAATAATAATAATAATAATAATAATAATAATAATAATAATAATAATAATAATAATAATAATAATAATAATAATAATAATAATAATAATAATAATAATAATAATAATAATAATAATAATAATAATAATAATAATAATAATAATAATAATAATAATAATAATAATAATAATACTGTTGGTTATGACCTGTAGACCGAGAATACGTGCAAGCTTTTAGTTTTGCACGTGGCGGACAGATGTCTGACGTCACTGCAAAAAGACGCAACTATCTCGCCACCAGACCTGTCGCTGACCTGTCACACCATAGACGCGACCCGCGTTTCACTTTTCAGAAAGCGAGTTCTCATTATCAACCCGGAGTAAAGCCGCGCCATACTTTTTATCCAAACGCCGCTTTCCCGCCAACTTCCCCACATTCAGATACCTTCGCCGAAGGATAGAGTGAGTAGATTCCCTTACCTACCTGGGAGTGAAGATCGACAAGGGCCTAACTTTTCGGGAACACATCAACGACCTATCAGCGCGGACCAGCGGGGCAATTGCCTCACTGTACCCCATGCTGCGGTCGGGGATGCCAATTCCCTTAAAGCTACGCCTCTTTCGGGCTCTCATCATCCCTATCCTCCTGTATGCCTGCGAAATCTGGGGCATGGCTGCAGACACCCACCTCCTGCGTCTGCAACGTATACAGAATAGAGGTCTTCGGGTAATCTATTCTGTATACCGTAGATTCCCTACGAGACTACTGCACGAAGCCTCGTCCCTCCCGTACGTGGAGGACGAAATTAGGCGCCGGGCAACCAAATTCTACGACCAGTTTCCACAACATCGGAGCGCCCTGGTTAGGTCTCTTGGGGACTACATCCCCAGAGAACGCACGCTTGTGCGACACCGGGTTCCCCTCATGGCTTGCGGGCACCCCCGGTAACACAGGAGCTACCCCATCAACAGCGCAAGCTGAGCTCCTTACAGTCCTTCCAAGAGAAGATTGGAAGTAAAAAATTTCGCCAAATATCCATATTTGGACCACCCATCAGCAGTGCCCAACGGTAGTTGCACGCTGAAATAATCACCCGACGAGGAGCATAACCTATGCTACCTCCTAACAACCCACAATTCCCATTCTTCACCAGCCATCCTATAACATCCTAATCCCGTCATACAGTGGTTAAGCCCTAAAAGGGCAGGTACACGAATGACACACCTCGGGCTGTTCTCAGCCTGCCATCTGGTAGTCTAGTCTAGAGTTCTCATTTCGACCGCGTTCTAGTTCCTAGAATTCATCCAGTAGGTGAGCCTAGCATTTCCTGGAATTTTAACCAGAGTAGCGCTGGCCTTATGTCACTTAGGCACTGTCGTTAATGACTTTTGCAAGTTGAGACGAGAAAATCGACTAGCCTAATGACATGGTTCAAAACATGTATGCTAGCAACGACCCTTTTACTAACGAGTAGGTACTTCCACTAAAGAGTTAACCAGCTCGTAATATGTATTTCTACTTTAACGTATATTCGTAATATTTTTATTTTACTATTATTTCTTATTTTCTTTAATTGTTATTTTTGATTAATTTCTTATTATTTTGTAGTATCATTATTTCGGCTTCAGCTCTAACACTCAACTCTAAAAACCGACTGTCTCTTCACTGTCTGTCCTATTTACACCGGAGCCGGCGTGACGTAACTTCCTTCGAGTGCTTTCCACTGCACGTGTACAATGACTCAGCAAAGAAGGTTCTAGAGCTTGCTGGACACTACGCTGTTATCACGCTGTTCGATCTCACACACAGGTGCTAGTTGTCCTGTAGCCCCGGACCTCCCCCACACTTCGCAGGGTCGTATCCAAGGTCACCCGGAGTCCTCTTGCCCATATATTGTTGAACGACCCAATGTCATAATATGCATGTGACATAAATTGGGTATTTAAATTTCATGTACAGGAAACTGATGTCTATTTCTTACGGTTTAGAGGTTACGTGAAAGTTATCCATAATAATGAGGACTTCTGAGGACATTCCCGGAAAACTCAAGATGTACGTTTCATTTGCAGGTTTTCCCTGGTCGATAGGTGAATGCTTCCGCGCGTCTCTGTGATCTGTCTGCGGTCTATAGTTTCTTTTACTTCATCCTTTCCTCCTAGGTTGGCTGCCGCAATAGATTCCACGTAAATCGTATAATAGTGCGCAAGATGTCCCTCCTATACCTTGTTCTTATAGCTTGTAACCTCCCATACTAAAGCCTGGTGTTCTTTACACATACGTTTGTTCACCACCTCATGGGGGAGTCTGCACCTGGCAGCGGAGCAGGTAGGACCTACCTGAGAGCTCGTTAGAACCGATTCTTCGCCATGCCCAAGAAGAAACCTCGCAGCACAGCACCGGTTCCTGCCGGCAAAGTTCCAGCAACTACAGCCGATACCAGCGCCTCAAGCACACAGACCAGCCAATCAACAGAGATCTCAACAGCAACTCCTGATGCATCTAGCAGCAGTACTGTGGATGCGGTGGTGGCAGCGCCGCTCCCGGTCTGTGCTACGGGTCCACCGCCGACCACTTCCAGGCTACCGGACAACTCCGGCATCACGCCTGCTTACAGTAGCAATGCTTCGACTACCTCACCGCCGCAGCCAGCGCCCCCTGTGGCCCAATCGGGCCTCAGTGTGGTTATCTACGGAGTTCCCAGAGACCTGTCAACGCGTTACATTCTCGCCGCCGCACAGCACGAGTGGACCTCAGCAATGAAGGCCACGCGTATCATCACTCGCAGAGGGCCATCCAGCCTCATGCGACTAGTCTTCGTCGATTCACGCGACCGGGAAGCTGCCTTACGCACGGGCCTGCCCCTGTTAGGGCGGTACTTGCGCGCTGAGGCGAGCCGAGCGGAACGCCAAGTACCCTGCCGCCGCTGCTGTGCCTATGGACACGAAGACACCCACTACACCGCCGCTCCTCGGTGCCACTACTGTGGCGCCCAGAACCTCACCAGCGACTGCACATCACATGATCTTCGCAGACGACGCCGGTACTATGCCTCCTGCAGTGGCTTTGGTCACTTCACGGGACAAGCACAGTGCCCACTGTATCCCCGGCACGGACACACACACACCAGCACATCCCAACGCAGCTTCACGGCCTGCACAAACGACAGCATCTTACACCGCAGCTCCACGGCCATACACACGTGCGACCTCAACCACTACATGAACACCACCAGTCACCGCAGCCACAGTCACATCGCCACAGACCGTAGCAGTCCCAGCACCCGTCATCGCCGATAGCATCCTTCGAGACGCGGTTCAGGGCCTCCACTCAGAGGTTCTGAACATTGGCTCTCGGCTGGAGGCTATCACAGAAAACAACACGCCGGCAAACAACATCAACGTCACTGAGCTCCTACAGCGCCATGACCACGCCACAACCAACGCCCTAGCAGCAATCCAGACACACCTCACGGAGCTCATACAGATTCTCACCAAAACAAGCGAAGAACTCGCCCGACTACGCCAACACACTGAGACCATCTACCGCAACACACAGAAAATGAAAGACACCACAGCAATAGAGACTAGAGTCAACCAGATTTTCGACATCATCACACTCCCCAGATTTCCCATTGGTCCCCCAATGCCACATATAAATGCTCCAAGTCGCAGGTCAATGTCAGGGCATCCGCCATGATATTAGACCTTCCTCCATGCACCACCCATCATAATATGCACCCACAATCATCCGGTTTGCTTCGGCAGTACCGGACCTCATGTCACCCCTTGTTAAAAATAAATTGTATCACCACAGAATAACTTTAGTATTAAAAAAAAAAAAAAAAAAGAACTCATGGCCTAAGAGGAATGAGGGATTGGGAAGACACATTCCAGGTAGTGTAACCATAGTGTAACATCCGCGTAATCGTTGTTCTGCTGCTCACGTTACCAACTTACCTCCAATTTTATTCGCACTGTTTACTCGCTGCAGTTTCTCTTAATTTCAGTACCGGTGGCTAGTTTTGTGTCGGAAGTAATGGTAAAAGTAATGTAGAAGCAGAAGCCTAGGCGTGCTGTAAAGTCTGCTGTGATATTATGGTTGTAGAACAAAGGGGTTTTGAGTGACAGTTCTATGTATAAAACAGATCTTTATAGGATGATTGAAACAAACCTAAAGAGGTTAAAGGTATTGCTGCATTTCTTCTATTACTTTCATTACTGTACTTGCAGGAGCAAATACTACACTATTAATTGACCGAAATTTTAATACTTCATTCTTTGATCCTGCAGGAGGGAATGACCAGTTGGTAGATTGAATTCTTCCTCAATTGTTATAGCGCTATTATTGGTTATTTTGGTTTTACTGGGCCACGCTGTGTGATCTCAATTCCATAGAACTAGTTTGGGACAAGGTAAAATGAATACTTAAAGAAATGCAACAGCTGACTTATTCTTACACGAATTGCACGATATATTGCATAAGATCGAAAGAGATTGGCAGTGTTTTTTAAAAAGGATGTAGAAAAGGCAGAAAATTATCAGTGGAAAAAAGACAGAGTAGTTGGAAACATTGTTTACCTTTATAAATTAAATGTACTGCATATACTGAAAATAACATTTAAATTGTGCTATTTTGAGTGATTTGTCTGCTTTAATCTGACGTGAATACACATTCCAAGTTTGGTAACATTATCGAAGCAGCGATTAGAAGCAGAACTGCTGCTCGCAATATCATTGTTTATCGGGAATTGTTACTGATGTAGCAGTTGCCTGCATTCCTGCCAGGGACCTTCAGCTGGTGAACAAACTATACAAACGTTTCGGAAAGATGTCCTTGACTTGATATAAAGCATGGAACTTTTGGAACAGAAAGGTGCAGTTTACAGAACCTGGAGAACTTGAGAGCAAATTGCTTCAATTAATGTTCAGTAACTTCACAGCGTCGTGTACGAACTTCATTCAACTTTTTCAATTTCTGTGCTAGAAACACAATCTTCCAGACACGACTCAATTAAAAGACTTCGGGCAAGGTTTATCCCACGGGAAGTCCAAAAATCAATAAGAAAACTCATTGCATTGTGTGAATGTGTGTATATGCGCTCCTCACCTGTATGGAAAGACCGTGGCCGCTTTGGGACCAATGTCCCTTTTCTATTTTCTAAAAGAATTGCTCTGAAAATGCTTTCTTTGTCTTTCGCATAACTTTTAAACAATTACGAGCAGACTAAATGGAGAAAACAGGCAAAAAAAATAACACTTTTAGTTTTTATGCAGTCTAATACTTGTACATTGAAATTTCTTCTTATTTAGATATAATTTTATCATTGTAGGCACAATATTCATGTTTAAATACATTTTTAAAAAGTATACTATACCTTCGATGATGTCTATGAGATCTGGAACACTTCACAGAAAAACAATCTGATGTGTTGCACTCACATGACTTTCTCTACTCTTGTTCTAACCATTCTTACAAACTCTTATTCCTCTGTGTTCTTCGTGTTAGTTAAGATAAACATTTTTACAAATTATCTTATTGCTTATTTCCTTGTAGGTGCAAGGGGAATGTCAGAATGCAGTAGGCTTTGTGCGACAGTCAAATGTTTTAAAGCTTTGAGATTCCGTTCTCTTTGCACGTTTAACATATAAAAAAATGAACAACGATGTTACGTTTCACGAAAGTTTGAAACTCACATACATAAAAAGGAATATCTCCGAAATGGTTCACCCTACAAGGAAATTTATTTCGACATAAATTGTGTATTTTAGCAAGTTCTACATTTTTTGTAGAGTATGATTTGGTCTATCTCTAACGGTTTACCAGTTATGCAAAAGTCGTCCTGAGTAAATACGACTACATGGGCTATAGCCAGAAAATTCAAGATATACATTTCATTTGTGATAAAATCTCAAACTTACTTATGACATTTTAATCAAAATCGTTAGAGTCATTTTCAAGAAAATCAAAATTTTCGAAAAATGTTCCATGTAAAAGGTAGTTTGGGGTGGGGCTATTTTCTTCAAAATGTTCGTGTCGCATCCTTGAATGACATTGAACTTAAATACCAACTTTGGTTTCTAACCTACTTTTCGTTTTTGGGTTATGCTGTCCACAGGCACAGACACACACAGACACACACGGACCTTTTTCTAAAAATGCTTTTTTAAATTCAGGGGTCTCAAAACATATATTTCCCGTGAAATCTCGATATGGAATGTTTGGGTGGAATACAATACTTCCCTACTTACCAGTAGAGAAAGTAAAAATCTGATGTATTACATTATTCACATGACTGTCTATTCTTCAAGGAATTATTCTTGAAAAGGTTTATTCCTCTGAATACTTCATATTAATGAGATAAACATTTGTAGAAATGCTTTTATTACAGTTTTGTAGGTGCAATGGGAATAGGGCAATAAACAAGGCTAAACAGATAATTAAATCTCTATGTGATAGCTTTGAAACTCAATTCTTTTAACATGACCAAGGGGACTTTCCATTTCAGATAACTATAAGTATCGAAACAATTCAAATTAATAATAAGAAATGTCTTGGAAATGGTTAACTTCACAAAAAATTTACTCGACATAAATTGTGTATTTTAACAAGATCTATTTTTTGTGTAATATTTTGTTTCTTACTGTTTACCAGTTATTCAAAGACAGACAGAATGAAGGCGACTTCAGAGGCTATTCCTAGAAAATTCACACATATATTTCCCTTTCTAGAAAATCTTGTCGCGTCCTTAGAAGGTGCTAACACTTTCTTTGTTACTTACAAATTTGAACCTTTGTATTTTATATTCGTTATGTTTTATTAACTATTTGTCACTTTTGTATAAGTATTCTTTGTCTTTTGGCAGCCTGTAACTGTGACAGGAAGATTTTAAAATAAAATTCCAAGTATGTATTTAATCGACTTTTCCTTTTGGGTTATGCTGTTCACAGACAGATATAGATACCTTTCTCTAATAGTGTTATGTATCATATAACTTTCGCTATCTAGATATGACTTTATGAAACTTTATGTATCATATGACTTTTCGCAGACCCATCTTGCTCGGTAAAAATACATAAGTATACAGATGATATAGTAGACAAGTCTAAGAAAAAGATTACAATTATCTGCCAGTTACCAGGATCGCATCAGACCCCCGGTGTACCGGAATTTCGTCCCGCAACAGTTTCTTTACCTGCCAGCAAATCTACTAACATGGGGCTGTCATTTTTAAACACATTTAAAAATAATCGTTCTGGGCTGGTTTTGATTAGTCTAAGACCATAATTACGTCGGCAAAAGCGAAATACAAAAATTTGTCGTGTTGCCCTCACATGACTTTCTCTACTCTTGTACTAACTATTCTTACAAACTCTTATTCCTATCTCTTCGTCATGTTAGTCGAGATAAACATTTGCAGAAATGTTATTGCTGATTTTCTTGTAGGTTTAAGTGGAATATGAGAATAGAGTAGACTTTGAGTGATAGTCAACTCTTTTAAAGCTTTGAAATTCCGTTCTCTTTGCACAGCCAAGAGATAAAGAAAGTGAATAAGAAACTTCCGTTTAAGAAAAGTTTAAGAACTACAAAACTAACAAATAACAAGTAATATATCCAAAATGTTTTACTCCACAAAAAATGCATTTGGACATAACTTGTGTATTTTAACGAGATCTACAGTTACAGTAAGATTTGGTCTATCTCTTACGATTTACCAGTTACACAAAAGTCATCCAGAGTAAACAGGACTACATGGGCTATGGCCAGAAAATTCAAAATATACATTTCATTTGTAATAAAATATCTTAAGTATTTTAATCAAAATCATTAGAGCTATATTTGAGAAAATTAAAAATTTCGAAACATTTTCCATGTAGGTGGTGGTTTAGGGTGAAGGAATTTTTGTGTTGTGTCCTTGGAAGCTATTAAACTTAATGCCTTCTTTGGTTTTTAACCGGCTTTTTGTTTTTGAGTTACCTGTTCAAAGACTCACACATGTACCTAATTTTTTTTTTTTACTTTCTCTACTGGTAAGTAGGGGAAGTATTGTATTCCACCCAAAAATTCGATGTCGAGATTTCACCGGAAATATATGTTTTGAGGCCCCCTGAATCCAAAAAAAGCATTTTTAGGAAAAGGTCCGTGTGTGTGTCTGTGTGTCAGTCTGTCAGCCTTTGGACAGCATAACTCAAAAACGAAAAGTCGGTTAAAAACCAAAATTAGTATTTAAGTTTAATGTCTTTCAAGAATGCGACACGAAGATTTTGAAGCAAATAGCCCTACCCTAAACTACCCTTTACATGGAAACTTTTTCGAAAATTTTGATTTTCTTGAAAATGGCTCTAACGATTTTGAATAAAATGTCATAAGTTTGAGACATTTGTATGGCAAATGAAATGTATATATTGAATTTTCTGGCTATAGCCCCTGTAGACCTGTTTGCTCTGGATGACTTTTGAATAACTGGTAAACCGTAAGAGATAGAACAAATCTTACTATACAAAAAATGTAGATCTTGCCAAAACACACAATTTATGTATCAATAAATTTTCTTGTAGGGTGAACCATTTCGGAGATATTCCTTATTATGTGTGTGAGTTTCGGAAAACTTAGAACTTTCGTGAAATGGATCATCGTTGTTCATTTCTTTATATGTTAAGTGTGCAAAGACAACAGAATCTCAAACATTTGACTATCGCACAAAGCCTACTGTATTCTAACATTCCCCTTGCACCTACAAGGAAATAAACAATAAGATAATTTGTACAAATGTTTATCTCAACTAAGACGAAGAAGATATAGGAATAAGAGTTTGTACAAATAGTTTGTATAAGAGTAGAGACAGTCATGTGAGTGCAGCACACCAAATTTTTTCAAAAGTTTTTGAGAGGGCCTCAAAACATATATTTACAGTAAAATCTCGAAATCGAAATTTTGGGCCGAATATAATACTTCTACTTACTAAAGATTTTCGCGACGTTTCCTAATAAGTTCAACGCAAATAAAGAATACCAATACGTGAACATTATTTTGCCTGCTGCGTCACCTGCATATCTGATAATAAGAAATGCAGAGCAGTGCAGGTTGGCAAATTGCCATCGATCTCTGTCGTCTGCCAAACCACAGACCTCAGGTACGGAAAGCTAATACCACGGCGATCCCTCCTTCCAGTACCCTATTTCCTGATGTTCTCAAGCCGCTTCGAGGATGCGGAAATCCGATTTTTGAGCGGAAGCCACAGCGGTTTTTGCCCCCCACCTTATTCTCGCTCCATTTGCATTACGTCAGTCATTTATATGGCACAGGCCCTCTTCCGGTAGCTGGAAATGAAATTATGCGATGCTTTCTCATCGCTGCTTTTTAAATTTTAATTTGATACTGTATAAAATATAAACAATAATTATTTATACTTTCTAACACCACTCCTGAATGAAAATATGAGTGACCACTCTTGTAAGTAAATACGCATAGCATAGAAATATATAGCAAACCTAATATAGTTAAACAAAGATAAACTAAATTACTATTTATGATAAAAGAATAATACTGTGACAAAAGACAAGAAAGTCCAATTACTTTTTCTGTCACTTTATTTTTCTTCTAAAACTGAGGCACAAAACACAGTTCTATTTTACAAAGATGATACAATCACTTAACCCTCACTAAATCTGCTTCACTCCAGGACTACGAGGCGACAAATCAATACCCTGTCTCTGTCGACATATACAGTTCTACCATGACGACTGTATCCCCTCCCCCCACACGAACACTGCTAAGTCTCGTTGAACACTCACAACTTCATCGCACAAGCTACTACTCCTCCCTTTTGTCTCATAAAAACGCGTTCTCTCAACTTTTCCCGACGTTTCCATAAACAGGCCGGCAACCAGAAGTCTCACGAACGTTCTCGAAACACTTTTTTCTGCCGTGCTCCATTGTTAAGTGTTACAGCGAGTGGTGTTTGGCTCTTTTTTCCACACACGCGGTCACCAAGTGGCGTGAGGTAGCTTGACTTTGAGTCTTTGAGGCGTGCACCTGCGACCGGCGTTACAATACATAACATTAATTTGAAGAGATAAAAACTAAATTTTTGGCACAAATTGTGGGGTCAGTGTTTGGGTAACTTCTATTTTACGAATCTTGTTAAAATGTAAAAACTGATTATCCGGGCTTGTGGGCCGTGGTCTAGTCAGGAAACTCCTTCCAGACGTTTCGTCCGAAGCTGCGTCGAACATCCTCAGTGGCGTTGCCTTAACACTCTCAGTCATCGCCGAGACTAAGAGAGTGCAGCTTCGGACGAAACGTCTGGAAGGAGTTTCCTGACTAGACCATGGCCCACAAGCCCGGATAATCAGTTTCTACATTATGACACCGTGAAAGCTTACGCAGTTTGATCTTGTTAAAATGTTGGTGCACTCAGACAATGTAGGCAATGTAGATCTTTTTTTATTCTTTTGTTTTTTGTCTTCTTGTTGCCTTGGCTAAGCTTTGAAATAAGCCTGTAATATGAACTTGAACCTTTTATTTTAAAGAACTTTTCATCATAATAGTAGCCCTGATTAACAAGCAATATTCTGATATAATCACTTCTATCGCAAACTTTATCCAGTCGCATCTTCTTCGTTGATAATTTCGTCTCTTTAACGACGTAACTTCTCACGATCGCTGTCTGTTGTGAACATTGACTATCATTAACAACTTTGTTTTACAACCTAACGTTCACAATTTATTTCAATGTATTTCACAAATTCATTTCTTTATCATGCCTTATACTTAAATAACACAATAGTTTGTTCTTTTCTATCCGTTGGCTAACTCAATATTTCATAAAAATTCGTCTAAGACCTAAACACAAATACCTATTTCAGAGTTTATAAGAGAAGACAGAACAGTGTGATAAAGTAGCACGTATAAACAAAAGAAGCTAAACCAATTAATTTAAAGTGTAGAGAAAGGTTTTTTCGTTACAAAAATTCTTTCCTGCTGATACTTTCAATAGTGTTGTTTTAATTTAAAATGCTATGGTGCTGCAAACAAGTGTCTTTTTATTACTATATTGTAACAAATGCAAACATCAGTTAGTATTAATCACATTTTATTTGTCTCTTAAGTGGTTAGCGTAGCGCTAATGTCACACTTCAGACCGTTGCACACCTCAAATACAATTGATCCGTCAACTCAAATCACAACTGAACTATCATACCGAATCACAACTCACACTAAATTGCGCACGACGCGGTTCACTATCACGATCCACTAAGGTTTTCGTAATTTTCTCAACGGTCACTCTTGAGGGACACCGACGACCATGCTTACTCAACTATAGTTATGTTCTGGCCTTATGAACTCTGAAAGGAATGCGTTCACTTCACATACACACACTACAGATAGGTGACGTAATGAAATACGACTCGCGAACAGATAGAAACGCTGGGAAGATAACATGCAGCCTATCTTAATACACAAGGGGCCGTGCCAATTCTGCACTGAACTAGTTCTGCATCTGCGTAGCGCAAGTAGGTTACGTGGCTTTCTGCAGGTGACTGATGAATGTTTATTGTATTGCTCTTTCGCTGCGTAATCTGACAGCGGTTCCCCTCTCTCCCCACACCTCACCCCGCGGAGGTCACGAGCCCAGAACACATCTATAATTGACAAACTCCTCGCCGAGCGGCGGTCAGTTACTTATGTAGGGTCGGAACCTCACGCGCAACGTTCTCGAAAGGAGAGCTTATGGACCCTAACGAAAGCAATTCTCTAGTCACAATACCGTACACAATTGCAATTTTCTATCCCGGCTACTGTTCAGTCAAGATACATGTTACCACATGTATGTTAACACATGTAACCGGCGCGGTCTGGCCGGTAGCGCTAGTCCCTCCGCGGCAGGTAACTAGCTCACGCCTGCGGTGACAATATTTCATAACCTTGATTGTTACTATGCAAAACTGCGTAGTTACTTACCAAACATTTACATAGTTCCATATAAGGTGTCAGTTTTCACAGTTACAGATTCAGCAAACATCGTTGCAGTGAGTCATCAGTCGTTGTTGGTAGCTTCTAAGACCTTCATTATGTATAATACTTTTGCTTACCTTGATGTATGTATTATTGTCACCATTTTTCTCACGTTCTCCAACCCATATCCTGATGAATTGTGGTCCGTAAGTACTGGAAGAGAATATAGGAACAACGATTGATGGGAAAGAAAACAACATCTAAGAATAGCAGTGTCAATTCAATGTTTAATCATTATTGAAAAATATAAAAATGTACAGTAAAGACAACATGTTTATAAATATACTGTTCTGTATGGAAGTACACAACTATGAAGTTTCTAAAACAAGTTATTTACAGATAAGCGAGAAAAAAAAATTAAATTGCCGCTGAAAAATATGTAACAACTAATGGAAAGCAAGTTACTTAACAACTGGTCAAATGGGCACCAAATGTACATACAAACTATTAATTTAAAAAACCATCCTTTCTCATTACATATCTATATCACTTGCTAATTGTTTTCCTACCCTTAAATTTTATCACTCTGCTTTATTTTACTACCGAAATCATACTAGTGGCTCATACAATTGAAACTAAGAGAAATTATGCGGTGAGTAAACAGCGTGAGTAACATTGGAGATAATTTGGCAATATATGAAGCAGAAGGATGTTCACAAAACTCTATACCTACTTCTGGGATCTCTCCCTAAGGCTATGAGCTCGAGGACAAACGGTACACCTAACATGTTTCATCGGTGACCAAAGTCCGCTGCCGATAATGATCATTGGAATTTTTAGTCACTTAATCACCCAGAGAAATATATTTGCAGTAGCACTTTGATTTATCCCTAGTTATACCATATAAGTAAAAAGAGGTGCCGATGATATTGTTTTCTTTACGAGGAACTTATGTGTTTTAAATGTGACACTAATAGAATTACAAAATGAAGCCGATAAAGCAGGATTAAAGATTAACATAAATAAAACAAAATATATGGCAAACCATAATGACAGAGAAATTAATATTAAAATTACTGAAAATGTATATGATAAAGTGTCATCTTTCAGGTATCCTGGCTCAGTTATTACCAATCAAAATGAAGCACTAAAGGATATATTAGAGAACATTTCATCCACTAATAACTGCCTTCATGCTCTAGATCCTTTAATGAAAGTAAGGCATACATCTAAGAAGTCAAGGTTAGACTTATAAAACTCTTATTAAACTTATTGTTCTATATGGAAGTGAGTATTGAACTTTAACTGAGAAATGTATAACAACTTTGAATATATGGGAAGGAAAAGTGCTCAGAAAGATTTGTGGACCGACTAAGGAAAATGGCTGTTGGAGAATAAGAACAAACTTGGAGCTGAAAAACTTATATAAATATACAGATATTGTCTCTGATATTAAAATAAAAAGATTGCAGTGACTGGGCCATGTTATCAGAATGGATGAAGAACGAATGCCTACAATTGTTATGGAGGCTAAAATAGATCGTAGAAGGACAGTTGGAAGACTAAGAATAGATGGATTGATCAGGTACACGCTGACATTAGAAGAACAAACGTTAGGAGCTGGAGAGCTAAAACGCAAGATCGATCGGAATGAAGCATATTCATTAGGGAGGCCAAGGACTCTGAGGCTAAAGAAGAAGTAAGAAGTCAAACAGGCTGACCCCATCTCACCCAAACTCTTCACATGCACACTAGAAGCGATCTTCAAAAACTGAGCAGAAGATGAGAGGGATAAAGTTCAATGGAAGAATGCCCTCAAATTTAAGCATTACAGACGATATAGTATTGTTTGCAAAATCCGCCACAGAACTACAGGAAATGGTAGCAGAACTGTGCACTAAAGGTGCGTTAGCGGGACCAAAATCAGCCCTACAAAGACCAAAGAAATGACAAACGGCATAGAGACACCAACGATAGACGGCACACAAATTAAACACTGCAGTGAATACGTATAATTGGATCAAGCAGTCAGCCTAACAGAAAAAGGGGACAAAGAACTTCTAAGAAGAATAAGTCAATCATGGAGGAAATTCTGGGAACTCAAATTCCTACTCCTAGACTAAGACATGAATATTCAATTAAGATTGGAAACCTTGCTGTTGTTTGTTGAATTAACGTCCTCCAACATAGAAGAAACAAGCAAAAAAAAAAAAAAAAAACAAAAACAAAAAAACAAAACAAATCAAAACAAAACAAAACAAAAAAAGAAAAAAACCTTGCAAAGATGTATTATACGGTGCTAACATGTGGTAGTCAAACCTGGATGACAAAATAATAAATACGCTGTGTCGTAAGTTCCTTTTTTTTTTTTATTATTTTTTTTTTATTTTTATTTTAATTTTTTTTTTTTTTTTTTTTTTTTTTTTTTTTCTTTTTTTTTGTTCCTTACCCACCAGCACATTCAAGGTATATTTGTTAAAGGTGAACTACCAATTTTTAAAGGGCAAAGAAAGTGGATCGTACTTCCTGATGTTTAAGGTATCTGCTTTACAATTGTAGGAAGTGATGCGGGCAAATTATAACTCTTAAAAAACATTTAAGCTTAATTTATTTGAAAATGGCATTTCTTGCTCTGATTTCAAGTAATGTCTTGATTCCGATCTCTCAATGCCTGATTGTGTAAGGTAATCTTAAAAAATATAAACTTTAATAATAATAATAATAATAATAATAATAATAATAATAATAATAATAATAATAATAATAATAATAATAATAATAATAATAATAATAATAATAATAATAATAATAATAATAATAATAATAATAATAATAATAATAATAATAATAATAATAATAATAATAATAATAATAATAATAATAATAATGTCATTAACTTTCCACTAGTGCTCAGTATAATTAGTTTACCCTTAGTGGCCGATATAATTAAGAATACATTTAATAAGCCGCTCTTTGTCGCAATTCCAATTTAGGAAGAAAAAAGGAATCAAATTATTGAACTACATTGAAAAGGTTCTATATATCAAGAATATTTAGAAGGCAAAGTAGAACTTAAGCAAACTGTAGATTAAAGTTCAATATAACCAGCCCCCATTCGATATAAGGTAGCTACCTCACCATCTAACTCGGAGTATGCTTCCCAACCAGCTGTCCGTGTGAATTGCTCGGTACCTTGAGTAGGTCTCTCCTCACTCTAGTTTCTCGCTGGCTGGATATCCTGGCCGTGCTACGTCACGATGTTGATGACCTATGAGGTGACGTTAACGCTCGAGGCATGATCTGCCGGCTATGTCCGACAACTTAAGCATGACGTTGGTTGTGGGGAGGGTACAAAACACCGTGATGTGTTGAAATAATAGCTCAAATCGGTACAATGCCAGCGCAAAATGGAGAGAAAGCTCTTGGAAGTTAAACTACAAGACAAAGTAAGGAATGAAGGACTAACATTACGAAGAGGAAAGAGGACAAGAAGACTCAAATGGAAATGGGGAGGACATGTGGACAGAATACCTGCTGACCGATGAGGCTATGTGGGACCCAAGAAGAGGGGAAAAGAAGGGGGATACAAGAAGGAGATGGGCATAGGACTCCACGGAAGCGATTGGATCACAGTGGACACGACTAGCAAGAACTGAAAGGAGTGGAAAATCAATTTGTTTAGAACAAAACACTAGCAGATCCTACAAAAAAATGTAGAAAATGGAAAGACACTATTTTATGTTCAGAATAGAGTGCAAGCAGGACACAATAACTAATGTAAAATGTAAAGACTGGAAGTTTGAGCTAGTCACACAAGGAATAGTGTAAAACTGAGCTAACCCTACCAGGGGTAGGAGGCCCTTGCCTGGAAAAGATTTAATGGCTTTTCAAATTCTAATTCAATACCATATGTACTTTAATTAAGAAATTCTCTGCACTGTATGAGCGTTAGATGTGACAAGTTTAATGACCACCAGAGAGCAGAGCTTCTTAAATATATTAAAAGGAAATTTTAAGACAGAGGTTCCTCAGGAATGCAATATCGTGCTTTTAATGACCTCCTCAAATTGCATCCAGAAGTTCTCAAACATTCACAGGCTGAATTATGTTCCTTTCGTGTTTATAACTCTTCTAGGGACTGTAGGGTTGTAAATAGCCAGAGATGAAAACCAGTCCTTTAACATGAGCAGGGAAGGAAAACGTCTCTTAAGCTTAAAGATGCTTCGCAAAATTATCTCTACGTGTTTTACCCATGTACCAAAAAAAAAAAAAAAAAAAAAAATGTTAATGATTTGGGTTATTGTCTACAATAAGAAATAGTACCATTGCTAAAGGAATCCATTTGATGTGAAATAATTCACAGTAAGTTGATAGGTTGCTAAAATTTTACTTTCTCAGCCATGTACTTTCAGTAAATAGAGAAACTATTGCATTCCACACTAAAATTAGATTCAGTAGTTCACCAAAAATGCATGTTTTGAGGCCCCTGAACCCAAAACAGACGCGAGCGCGTGTGTGTGGAGTTAACCTATTTCAACATATTCCTTGTTATTGTTTGAATTTCCCAATTCTTTTTTCTTATACGGGAAGTCATTCCTTTTTATTTTCTCTACTACGTATAGTAAGTAGAGGAAGTATTCCACCCAAAAATTTGATGGCGAGTTTTTATCGGAAATATGTTTTGAGGCTCCATGAATCCCAAAAAAAAAAAACAAAAAAAAAAACAAATCATTTTTAGAAAAATGTCCGCGCGCGCGTGTGCCTGTGTGTCTGTTAGTCTGTGGACAGCGTATAAATCAAAAACGAAAAGTCGGTTAAAAAGCAAAGTTGGTATTTAAGTTTATTGTCTTTCAAGGATGCGACACCAAGATTTTGAAGAAAATAGCCCCACCCTAAACTAACTATTTACATGGGAAATGTTTCGGAAATTTTGATTTTCTCAAAAATGGCCATAACGATTTTGATTAAAATGCCATGTGTTTGAGATATTTTTATGAGAAACGTAACGCACATTTTGAATTTTCTGGCTATAGTCTATGTAGTCCGGTATACTCCTGATGACATTGGCATAACTTATTAATCGTAAGAGATAGACCAAATCTTAATATATAAAAATGTGGATCTTGCTAAAACACATAACTTATGTTCAAATTATTTTTGTAGAGCACACCATTTCGGAGATATTCCTTGTTATTTGTGTTAACTATGGAATACTTCGTTAAATGGAACATCGTTGTTCACTTTTTTGAATGTTGGTCGTGCAAAGAGAACGAAATTTCAAAGCTTTAAAAGATATCACTATGGCACAAAGCCTGTATTCCCATATTCCCCTTGCACCTACAAGGAAATAAACAATAAGATAATTTCTGAAATGTTTCTCAACACGAAGAAGATATAGGAATAAGAGTTTGTAAGAATGGTTAGCACAAGTAGAGAAAGTCATGTGACTGCAACACATCAGGTTTTTATATATGTTTTCTCCTTGGTCACACAAAGGGAACGGGATTCAGTCATTACATAGTGACCATTTTTAAAATATTGGACTATGACCAGCCTATTGTATTCTCCTGTGTCCATTATACGTACAAATGATACTTAAAATATTTTCTACAAATGTTCCTGAGTTAACAGTTATACTTATATAAATATGTTTATTCTTATGTATATAGAAGATTAGTTCGTTAAATAATGGATAGGAAAAGTCAAGTTAATGTTATGCATCAGATTTTTATAAAATATTCGTGGAATGTGTGTGTGTGTGTGTGTGTGTGTGTGTGTGTGTGTGTGTGTGTGCGTGTGCGTGTGTGTGTGTTTGTGACTTAATATTCAGCTCAGTATCGTCCAAGTATACGACAGCAAAATATTGTATAAACACTCCCAAATTACCCTTTCCATGGAAAGTTTTCCTTATTTTTGAGTCCTTCAATAATGGCATTATCGATTTTGATTAAAATAACATAAGTTTATCTATTTTCATAAAAATAAAATGTATCTTCATATTCTTGAAATAGCTTCTGAAGTCCTCTTCATTCTGAAGAACTTTTACACTACATATGAAGCAGGAGTCACATGTCTTCTCTTCTCATATTATCGAGCAGTAGGTGGTGACACTACAAATTATGATGGAGAAATCATAGCAATCTCTATAGCTTTACAAGAATTGCTTAAACGCCCAAATAAATTCATGAAAGCAGTCATCCCTTCTGATTCCAGGACAGCCATCCAAGCAATTTGTTTCTGCACCTTCAGGAGCTCAATGCAAACTACAGAAGGCTGCAAAATGATTACTCAGTTACAAAAACTATTTACAATAGACCCCAGTACATTGCAGGATTGCTGGGAATGAAACAACTGATGCCCTTGCCAAAAAAGTTACAGCAATTCTTCAGAAAAAACACAATAATCTCTCATTTTCTTCAATATAACTCCTAACTTCAAGTAAAGTATCTCATTTTTGGACATCAGAATTAGAAAAGCATGCTGAATGAAAAAAGTGGAGTATTTTGCTATCCTCTTCGTGTGTAATTCCTCAAGGTCCACCGAAGTCAACAGTAGCAGGCTTCAAGCTCCTGACAAACCAATACTATTTGGCGAGTCACCTGTATCGATTCGGTATCCTGACTTCTCTATCATGTCGACATGGATGAAGATAACCTCAAATCCTGCACTGCACTTCCCTCTGAGCAAACTGTTATTAAAAATGTGCTGTGTTGCACTCACATGACTTTTCTACTCTCGTACTAACCATTCTTACAAACTCTTATTTCTACATCTTCTTCGTCTTAGTTGAGATAAACATTTGTACAAATTATTTTATTGCTTATTTCCTTGTAGGTACAAGGGGAATGTTAGAATACAGTAGACTGAGCGATAATCGAATCTTTTAAAGCTTTGAGATCCCGCTTTCTTTGCACGCGTAACGCCTTCATTTTCACGAAAGTTTTAAGTTTTCCGAAACTGACACAAATAAAGAGCATCTCCAAAATGGTTCACTCTACCAAAAATTTTATTCAGCCATAAATTGTGTCTTTTAGCGAGGGCTACATTTTTACTTTCTCTACTGGTAAGTAGGGGAAGTATTGTATTCCACCCAAAAATTCGAAGTCGAGATTTCACCGGAAATACATGTCTTGAGGCCCCCTGAATCCAAAAAAGCATTTTTAGAAAAAGGTCCGTGTGTGTGTCTGTGTGTCTGTCAGCCTGTCAGTCTGTCAGTCTGTCAGTCTGTGGACAGCATAGCTCAAAAACGAAAAGTCGGTTAAAAACTAAAGTTGGTATTTAAGTTTAATGTCTTTCAAGGATACCACACGAAAATTTTGAAGAAAATAGCTCCACCCTAAACTAACCTTTACATGAAAGGGTTTTCGAAAATTTTGATTCTCTTGAAAATGGCTCTAACGATTTTGATTAAAATGTCATATGTTTGAGATATTTTGATGACAAATGAAATGTATATCTTGAATTTTCTGGCTATAGCCCCTGTAGTCGTATATACTCTGGACGACTTTTGCACAACTGGTAAACCGTTAGAGATAGACCAAATTATACTCTACAAAAAATGTAGATCTTGCTAAAATACACAATTTATGTCTCAATAAATTTTCTTGTAGGGTGAACCATTTCGGAGATATACCTTGTTATGTGTGTGAGTTTCGGAAAACTTACAACTTTCGTGAAATGGGTCATCGTTGTTCATTTTTTTATATGTTACGTGTACAAAGAGAACGGAATCTCAAAGCTTTAAAAGATTTGACTATCGCACAAAGCCTACTGTATTCTAATATTCCCCTTGCACCTACAAGGAAATAACCAATAAGATAATTTGTACAAATGTTTATTTTAACTAGCACGAAGAAGATATAGGAATAAGAGTTTGTAAGAATGGTTAGTACAAGAGTAGAGAAAGTCATGTGAGTGCAACACATCAGATTTTTTGTATAATAAAATGTCTATCTCTTACGGTTTACGAGTTATTCAAAAGTCATCCAGAGTAAACAGGACTACATAGGCTATAGCCAGAAAATTCAAAATATACATTCTATTTGTCACACAAATATCTTAAACATATGGAATTTTAAACAAAGTCTTCAAGAAAATCAACATTTTCCATTTAAAGGGTAGTTTAGGATGGGGCTATTTTCTTCAAAATCTTCGTGTTGCATCCTTGAAAGACATTAAACTGAAATACCAACTGTGGTTTTTAACCGACTTTTCGGTTTTTAGTTATGCTGTCCACAGCTGACAGAAACAAATACACACACACACACGGACCTTTTTCTAAAAATCCTTTTTTTTTTTTTTTTTTTTTTTTTTTTTTTTTTTTTTTTTTTTTTTTTTTTTTTTTGATTCACGGGGTCTCAATAAAACATTGGTCTTGTAAACCAAAAATAAGTTCAAAGTTCAACTTTAAAAACTTCAAAGGGAAGAAAATAGTATTAATTTCCAAAACTAATGTTTTTTTAAACTAAGTGGGGGAATTTTTTGTGATAATATTAGTTGGTTTAATTCAGTAATTTTCGTTATGGTGGGTGTAGCATACAATACAATACTTCTACTTACCAGTAGAGGAAGTAAAAATATTGGAAAGTTA
The DNA here is from genome assembly GCA_030765045.1 of Tenodera sinensis. Taxonomy (NCBI): domain Eukaryota; kingdom Metazoa; phylum Arthropoda; class Insecta; order Mantodea; family Mantidae; genus Tenodera; species Tenodera sinensis. The sequence continues at coordinate 41,991,057 of CM060972.1, read as the reverse complement.
GACTGCTAATAAGTTTCATTACCAGATGCAAGGCATTGAACAAGAAAAACAACAATTTTTACATAACTGGAGATAGACAAAATCTTACTATAGAAAAAGTTTAGTTCTCAGCCCATAATTTATGTCAAATTATTATTATTATTATTATTATTATTATTATTATTATTATTATTATTATTATTATTATTATTATTATTATTATTATTATTATTATTATTATTATTATTATTATTATTATTATTATTATTATTATTATTATTATTATTATTATTATTATTATTATTATTATTATTATTATTATTATTATTATTATTATTATTATTATTATTATTAATTTATTTATTTTTTTTGTTACCCGTTTCCAAGATCTTTTTATTAGCTTGGATTTTCAAATTCTTTCTACATTTCTGAGCTGCAAATCGTTATTTTTCTTTCTTTTTCTCCTTTATTTTTTGTTTTAATATAAAGAGTATAGTCATATAGGGGCTAACTTTGAAAATATTTTACTATCACTTTAGTTTAATATGTTCTTTTTAATAGGAACGAAATGGGTGTATAATTAATGTTTCAGTGTATTAACATGACGTAAATGGGAGAGGAGCTTTCGTGAGAATATTTTGTGGAAAAGTGGATAGGAAAAGTAATATGAATGCAAAACATCTTAATTTTGTTCTGTCCTAAACTGCCTTCCTTCCGATTCATTATTTAGTTCCACCCCTGAGGACTTGCTAAAGCATTTTACGTATTGCATTCTTTAAGTGCTTTGTTCGGCTTATCTCATTCCGTTCAGGAGACTGAATTGATAGTCCAAGATTCAATTAGAAATATAGGTACCTAATGAGAGGAAATACAGGTTTACTCCAAGAGTTATGTGAATTAATTTCAGACGAGTTTCCTTCTTAGATACGCTGCATTATATAGAAAAGCATTTTCATTACAGAAGTGGAGAATATTGTATCAAAACCTCAGACGCTAACTAGAAAAAACCCCTTTATACAAATAAAAGAAATTTTAAAGCTAATATCGTCTAAGAAAAGGTTCTTAGATTCATGTATATACTATGCATAATTCGTCAAGCTTAATTATTAATTTTCAACATTTTAGTAGTACAGTTTTAGGCTCAGTATCTTAAAGTTTGCCATTTTAAAATGCAAACTGAAATACGATGACTTCTTTCAAAAAAATCTGAAGTGTTACACTCACATGGCTTTCTTTACTGTTGTACTAAGCAATCTTACAAACCTTTATTCCTCTAAAACTGGCTCGACCTATTTGAATAATTTCTTTTTTGTTTTATTCGCCTCAATACTGGGATGGTTTAGGAAAAAAGAACTAAAGGAAAAACCCAGAGTGATAGCCGAAAAATCGAAAAAAATGGAAATTGGCAGTTTTGTATGGAAATTGCCACTTCAATATATGATATTTGTGGCGGATCTATCGCATGACAGCTGCATCTATTACATTTAAAATAGTTGTTTTCATAAAATGGGTAGTAGATTTTGAGAACAGATTTGGTTAAATAGAATTTAATTACATTTTGCGGACCTTCATTCTCATTAAACTAAATTGACTTTGCGGGCTTAGAAATAAACAAAAGAATTCATTCAATTTTGTTCACAAGGTAAGTTCAACAAATTTAAGTGACTGTGAAAACAATTCCCTGTCGTTTGGCATTACAATGCCAAGGAGAGGACGAGCTGAAATATCATTACTAATATAATCTGACGTTTGTGGCGAGCCTTTCATTTGGCAGCTGCATCTGTTATATTAAATTTTTTTTTTTTTTGTAAAAATGGTACTGGCTTTTGAGAATAGATTTGGTTAAATCGAATTTAATTACATTTTGCGAACATTCATTTTGATCAGTCATTCCATTAAGGTAAATTGACTGTGCTTGTTTAGAAATAAACAAAAAAGAATCATTAAAGCTTTTTCGCGAGACTTGATAAGTTAACACTCAAATCATACACGATGTGTCTGATATTATCGATCTCTATGAACTGTAGTTAGAATGTTTATTAGGATTTGTAATAATTTACGAAGAGTTACAGTCAAATTAATTTTAGGTCGTACGAAGTTCACCGAGTCAGCTAGTGCATAATAAAAATTTCTTAAACAAAATCGTTGGAGCGATTTATGAGAAGGTCAAAATTTTCAAAACTTTCGAATAATTGTATATAAATGATAGTTTGGGGCAAGGCGATTTTCTTGAAAATCGTGTCTGATCCTTGTAAGATGCTGAACTGAAACACCAAGTTTGGTGTTTAATCGACTATTCGTTTTGGGGTATAAATGTTGTTCACATTGACACACATAGACGTTCTCATTTGAGTATATTTTTCTGAAAATGCTTTTTTTTCAAGGAGTCTCAAGATATATATTTCCGATGACACATCGATATCGAACTTTTGGGTGAAATGCAATAACCTCTCTATCTACCATGTACATGGTAGATAAAATAAAGTTCAAGGTCAGAGTGGCCGACTTTACGAAATCGAACCCGGGGCCTTCCGAGTGCGAGTCTCACACGTTACAACCGAGCCGAGTGTCCTTTCTTCCCGGCAGTATGTAAGAGCCCATGCAACTTTTTAATGTTCGAATTAGGGGTGTCAAAGCACGTCCATTTTTTATGTTGACAGAATTGGCAGATTTCCTCTGATACACATTAATTGAGGCATTAAGCGCAACGGTGGCCCAACCCACAAAAATTCTGAAACTGAGTTATTAGCACAGACATGTTCCCCATATCAAAATCTAGGAGAGCAGCAGTGGCCTATACCACATTTCTACAACCACCGACCGATGGCATGAGAAGTGTGTTATTGCATGGAAATGAATCTGGCTTTCTGGATAGAAACAGTGGCCCAATCTTCCTGCATGTATGTAACTATGTATCACAATGTCGGTGCTATATTGATTAAAATTTCCAAATATCATGACTCTTGCTTAGTTATTAAAGTCAATATAAAACTTTCAAATCACAGATATTTTTTACACTCCATTATCTCCATTATGTAGATTTAGTGGTTGGACCACTGTTGCGCTCAACGCCTCAATTGCTAGTGAGAAGCTGGGTTCTATGATTTTCAAGTGTGCATGACCTTTTGCTTGTAATACTCTTATTTCTTCAAATGATCAATGTTTTTTGGAATGGATTCCATGCGTTTTACTAGCACTGGAAGCAGTTTTATGAGGACTGAACGACAAACCGGAATAAGGTTCCTTTCTTCAGTATGCAGGACATGCATGTGTCCTTTCGTTTCACTTTATGATAGGAACGTTTACGACTGCTGACTGACTGTGGTTTTCTGGTCGTGCAGTGAAATGAAGTCCTGGACACTTTTCAACTCTCATTTCTAAAGCAAGTTTTATATAAACCGTCGTATTTGACATTTCTTATTTTCCACCAATGTTTCTCTATTTAATGTTACTTTCTAGCCAAAGCTAGCCTTAGGCAAGAAGCAACACAATCATCACTTAGTTCAACTCATGATTTTCTTCCTAGAGCGGTCATGCCATTGAGTGTCACCGAGTGCTCTGTTCTTCATTCCATTTGGACTATAGATCTCGCTAAAACAAACAATTATGTTTCAATAAATTCTTTGTAGAGTGAACCATTTCGGAGATATTCCTTGTTATTTGTTTCGGAAAACAAAACTTTTGTGAAATGGAACATCGTTCATATTTTGATATGTTAAGCGTGTAAAGAGAACAGGATATCAAAGTTTTAAAAGACTTGACTATCGCACAAAGCCTACTGTATTCTAATATTCCCCTTGCACCTACAAGGAAATAAGCAGTAAGATAATTTGTACCAAAGTTTATCTTAACTAACATGATGAATATATAGGAATAAGAGTTTGTAAGAATGGTTGGTACAAGAGTAGAGAAAGTCATGTGAGTACAACACATCAGATTTTTTGTATAGCAAGATTTTGTCCATATCTTATGGCTTACCAGTTATGCAAAAGTCATCAAGAGTAAACAGGACTACCTGGACTACACCCAGAAAATTCAAAATACACATTTCATTTGTCATAAAAATACCTTAAACACATGACATTTTAATAAAAATCTTTAGAACCATTTTTGAAAAATCAAAATGTTTGACAAATTTTCAATGTAAAGGGAGCTTGGGCTGGAGGAATTTTCCTCAAAATCTTCATGTCGCATCTTTTAAAGATATTGAACTTAAATACCAACTTTAGTTATTAACCGACTTTTCGTTGTGTTACGCTATTCAGACACACGCGCACGCACGCACGCACACACACAGACACACAGACACACAGGCACACAGACACACAGACACACAGACACACACAGACACAGACACACTCACACAGACACAGACAGAGACACACACACAGACACAGACGCACACACAGACACAGACACAGTCACAGACACAGACACACACAGACGACAATACTTTCCCCACTTACTATACGTAGTAGAGAAGGTAAAAATAGAAGATTTAGAAATAAGAGCAATCGTTACAATCGTTTTTAACTATGACTGTGTGATGTTAAAGCATGGACCTCACATTAGGAATTACCCTCGTACCTGTATAAATTAAACCCCATTTCGACAAAATATCCTAAACTCACCCTATAAATTAAGACTTGTCAATGAATAATTTTGAGTCAAGGAAGTTTCTGTCTACAAGAAAATAGAGCTTTTATGTTGGCCATACTTCGTAGTATGCAAAAGTTTGGTCTTTATCTGCATGTTTATTATTCATTCCCTAATAAAGATCACAAGTTTGTGCAGTATTTTTATATCAGTATTCTCATTAATGGTAACGAGAACACATTAAAACTTTGAACCATAAAATGCAGCTGAACTTTAATATTGGCTGCTCTTGTACACACAAAGCAATAAACTGTAATTTACTATGCTTAATGACTGCTTTTGTTTGACTGTAGTACGAGGCAGGCGGGTTAAACTCTTAACAACTTCCAATAAAATAAGTTCATTTTAGAGGAAGTTGTTTCAGCCACTAGGGAATTCGGGACGTTTCCCTACATTTGATAAAGTAAATAGATTGACTTTAAGGAATCCTGGGACTCAAAAATTACCGGAAAATTATCAAATTGGATTTTTAAGTTTATGTATAAAAATCTCATGTGTTGCACTCACATGACTTTCTCTACTCTTGTACTAACCATTCTTACAAACTCTTATTCCTATATCTTCTTCGTGTTAGTTAAGATAAACATTTCTACAACTTATCTTATTGCTTATTTCCTTGTAGGTGCAAGGGAAATGTTAGAATACAGTAGGCTTTGTGCGACAGTCAAATATTTGAAATTCTGTTGTCTTTGCACATTTAACATATAAAAAATGAACAACGATGATCCATTTCACGAAAGTTCTAAGTTTTCCGAAACTGATACACATAACAAGGAATATCTCCGAAATAGTTCACCCTACAAGAAAATTTATTTTGACATAAATTGTGTATTTTAGCAAGATCTACATTTTTATATAATATAACTTGGTCTATCTCTAACGGTTTACCAGTTATGCAAAAGTCATCCAGAGTAGATACGACTACAGGAGCTATAGCCAGAAAATTCAAGATATACATTTCATTTGTCACAAAAATATCTCAACCATATGACATTTTAATCAAAATCGTTAGAGCCATTTTCAAGAAAATCAAAATTTTCGAAAAATTTTCCATGTAAAGAGTAGTTTAGGGTGGGGCTATTTTATTCAAAATCTTCGTGTCGCATCCTTGAAAGACATTAAACTTAAATACCAACTTTGGTTTTTAACCGACTTTTCGTTTTTGAGTTATGCTGTCCACAGACTGACACACTAAAAATGTGTTGTTTTTTGGATTCAGGGGACCTCGAAACATATATTTCCGGTGAAATCCCGACATCGAATTTTTGTGTGGAATACAATACTTCCGTACTTACCAGTAGTGAAAGTAAAAATGTTCCCCAAACCTTCAGTCATCCGTTGACAGTGAAATTTTTTAGACTTCGCCATTTTTAAAAGTTTAGGCAGGTTTTACTGTACTTTCTCTACTTACTGCAAGACAAAACAATTCAACCATCATTACTAATGGGAACCTCAATCAGACGTTCTGCTGTCTTTCAACCGCCTTTGTTTGGGGGTTGGTTGTTGATCTAACCTCACGTTTACACGGAGAAATGTCCTAGGTATATGGCGCCATCTCTTACACAAGAAATAGCTTCTCTACAGGGCTTTTAGGTAACGGCAGAGGACATAAATAACCTGCCTATAAGGTTAGTACCCTCAATCCACCCCTTCTGCAATAAACTGCTTTTCTTGCGCTGCGACCTTCCAAAGTGTAAAATGTTACTTCTCTGAACTCCAAGTTGAAAAACTATTCTTCTGGAAACTCTGCAACATACGTTACATAACTCTTCCCAAAAATTGACAAATAACAATGGAGCACCTTTATTTTAGCTAACGATTTTGCTTCTGCAGTGACTGTAGGTTCGAAATTTGGAAGCTTTCCAAAGAAACATTCTCTTAGCCATTAGCTAGAACTGTTGCTCCGTCCATGATCGATGTGCTTCGGAAGAAAATGGGCCTAATATGCTCCACCCCCCCCCCCCTAGAGAGAGGGTAAGACCCTCGCTAGCAGGGCACTTCAACTTCTCCACAACATACAGCACGATCTTTCCCTCAACCAGAGTAAAAAGTTCACCAGACTCGTTGAAACTATGTCCATAAGCTAATGGTCTCAGCAAACAACCCCATATAGGTACATCATGACCAATCTATTTTTATAACAAACCTATAACCAGTTTCTCTTATATACACATTGTCGTGCGTTAACCTTGCAAAAAATCGAAAATGACTCAACAGATTTGAATAATTTCTTTTTTATTTCCCATTTATTTGTTTAATTCTTTAATTATCTTTGTTCACCTCAATACTGGGATGGTTTAAAAAATAAGAGTAGAAAAACCCAAAGGAATAGTAAAAAACTCGAAAAAATCTAAATTGGTCATTTTATATGGAACTGCCACTTCAGATTACTTACAATATATGGCGTTTGTGACGGACCTATCGTTTCATAGCCTCATCTATTACATTTAAAATTGTTTTCTCGTTAAAAAAAAAAAAGGTAGCGGATTTTGAGAACAGCTTTGGTTAAAAGCCTTAAATTAAATTTTGCAAATAATTATCTTGATCAGCCATTCTACTCGTATTAAAGTAAACTGACTTTGCAGGCTTAGAAATGAACAAAAAAATTCATTCAATTTTATTTTAGCGAGAGCCGAGGAATTAGGGCAGGCTTAAACATAGCCACAAAATGTGTTTTAGCGAAACCCGAGGAATTAGTTTGAGAATTTCAACTGATTATTCCAACGGACTTGCCATTCGATTTCAAATGGCTGCAATTCACCGTACGTCTGGCCTTTGCGATGAACATGAACAAATCACAAGGTCAGTCGTTGGAAGTTGTGGAATTAACTTGGAGTTTCCGTGTTACTCATATGGACAACTGTATGTCGCATGTCGGAAAGCCATACTTTTTGTTTATTTATGCACAGGAAAAGAAAAAGACATAGTATACCACAAAGGTTTGCAATGAATGCTGACTGCATTTATCTTTCATGTAAATAAAAGACATTAACTTCATTTGAATTACAAACGAGTTTCATTTAATAACCAAACAACCTTCAAACTGTACACGATGCGTCTAAGAAATACCTATTTCCCTATCTACTTCATGTTATTCCGAATAAACAGCAGAAAGTATCTTATTGGTAATTTTTAAGAGAGCAAAAATGAATATAAAATTCGGACAAATGACAAGGATTATCTCCTAAATGATATTTTACTTCACAAAATATGTATGTGACATATATTGTCTGTTTTAACGGGATTTACATTTTTGTGGAATTAGATTTTGTTTATCTCATACGGTTTACGGGGTAAGCAAAGGTCACCCAGACTCCAGAGGACTTCTGAGGACACTTCCAGAAAATTCAAGATACACATTACATTTTTATCAAAATCGTTAGTCATTTTTGAGGAAATTAAAATTTTCAAAATATGTTTCATATAAAGTGTAGTACGGGGGTGGAATTTTCTTGAAAATCTTTCGCTACTTTATGTACTTGACCAGGCATGGGCAACATTGGCTCAATTGCACCACTTCGCCGAAACACGTCCTTGCCTCACTCCACCTGCCATCCCTTCCTTGCAATGCTGTTCAGGTTATGACACGCCACATTCAGTGGCGAGTATGACTGTTTTATGAAGAGTGGCAGAGACTTTGTTGTAAGTTACAAAAACAACAATAGTTTGCTGTTTAATATGCTAGTTTCAATATGGAAATATAAAGCGTTGCAAAATCAAATGCCACTTTGTTCAGAAGCATAAATCAAATGTTCAGGTATTTTTTTTTTTAATTTCAAAACTTACTTTCTGATACTCGTATTTGTAAACATATAAAAGGGACAATATGATTCCACTTTTTGTTGGTTTAGTTTCTTATTAGTTTATTTATTATAAACTATTGTATTTCGTGTTTCAAAGTTTGAACATAATATTAGCTTTAAAACCAAAGAATTCATTATGTTGATCAAATAATTTTAAAATATTTTTAATGCTATATAGCAATGGAACTTTGCTGCTTTATTTGTTGTGAAAGGGAAACAATTTAGTATGTTAACCCTTTCATGCCTGAATTATTTTGTTACTTATGCCGTTCTCCCTCTAATTCGAAACCGGTTTAGATTAGGCGGTCTGGGACACCTTCAGCCTGCTGGCTTGAATAGCCATGATCGTTAAGGCAACACGTAGTGCACTGGCCATGTACTCAAAGCCTGAGGTCACGAGTTCAAGTCTCGGCAGCCGCAGTCAAACGTGCCTGTGGTAAAGGACGGGGAGGGCCCACGTAAAATAATCGGTGTGATGGCACGCGTGGATGATGACGGGGTATCATTTGACTGCGGTTGCATGAATTTTGCTTCTTTTCTTATAAAAAAAACTACAATATAAATTGTAAAAAAAAATAATTTTTTACAAATCAAAACGTCTCAAATATGTATTTTTAATTGGTGACAGACAGTATAACAAGAATATAGCAGGAAAAAAAGTTAAAAATAGTACAAATAGAAAAAAAAAGCCTATGTATCTTATAATACACACCAGGCATGAAAGGGTTAATCATAAGCCAGTGTAAGAATTTTACGTGCACAAGAGAAAGGAAGGTTATAAACTTGAAGATTATGTAATTTGCCTAACCGCAGAAAGTGGCTGTAATAATTATTGTATGCAAAATATGTTTAATATAAACAAAATAGTAGAAATTATTACTGCCGCGCAGATGGAACGAAGCCACCACCGCAAGTTGTGTATCCAAAGAACCTTTGTCACTCTGTAATAGAATGTTAAGTGGGGAAGGCAAGTTCAATCGCTACCTCTCCTCTCGAGACCATGCCTCTACTAGACATAGTAGAAATGTTTTCTTTAGATTGAGGGAGTATCAAAATATGTATTTCTGGTGCGATCTCAATATAGAATTACAATAATTCTACTTTAACAGAGAAAGTAAAGATTCAATGCCATGGCGCGTTTTGTCCACATTTCGTTTCTATGTGGTGAATAACGGCGAATTAATCTACCCAGTACTTCGCTTCGCCCCTAGTTAAAACTTTGAAGTGAATCGTAAGTTGAAGTTTAACTCCCTGCTAAATAAATCTAGGGTAAAAAAGGAAAAACAAATAAGAGAGACATCTCGTGTTTATGAATGAGAGGGAAGCTTTGCGGACGGGAAGGTTGAAGCAGGTGGGTATTACAGTTCGTTAGAGCTGCCTTCTTTTGTATGTAAGAACGCCCCTGAGGAAGTTTTTCCTCGAGGAAGTCCGCGACTCAATTTGGGGCTTATATTGGAAATGGCAGAGAAGGTTTTGCTTCTTGGAAAATTTATGGGGAAGGAAGACGCCATAGCACGACATACAAGAGGAAAGCCGCAATGCCGGACTAACCTCTGGCCGCTGCCATGCCGGTGGCATTTTCCTCTTAAAGAGCGATGGAGAAAACCATGCTTTACGTCGTCGGAGCCGGAATATTGCCCTAGCTGATTTAGTTATGGATTCTTACTTTCTCTGCTACGTTTAGTAAAGTAGAGGAAGTATTGTCAAGTCTGTGGACAGCATAACTCAAAAAGAAAAGTCAGTTAAAAACCAAATTTGGTATTTAAGTTTAATGTCTTTCAATGATGTGACACGAAGATTTTGAAGAAAGTTCCTCCGCCCTAAACTACCCTTTACATGGAAACTTTTTCGAAAAGTTTGATTTCCTTGAAAATTGCTGCAACGAGTTTGATTAAAATGCCATATGTTTGAGATATTTTTATGACAAATGAAATGTATATCTTGAATTTTCTGGCTATAGCCGACGTAGTCCTATTTACTGTGGATGACTTTTGCATAACTGGTAAACCGTTAGAGATAGACCAAATCATACTATACAAAAAATGTAGATCTTTCTAAAATACACAACTTATGTCTGAATACATTTTCTTGTAGGTTGAACCATTTCGGAGATATTCCTTGTTATGTGTGTGAGTTTCGGAAAACTTAGAACTTTCGTGAAATGGATCATCGTTGTTCATTTTTTTATATGTGAAGTGTGCAAAGACAACAGAATCTCCAACAGTTGACTATCGCACAAAGCCTACTGTATTGTAACATTCCCCCTGCACCTAAAAGGAAATAAGCAATGAGATAATTTGTACGAATGTTTATCTTAACTAACATGGAGATATAGGAATAAGAGTGTGTTAGAATGGTTAGTACAAGAGTAGAGAAAGTCATGTGAGTGCAACACATAAGATTTTTAGAAAAAGGTCAGTGTGTGTGTCTGTGTGTCTGTGGACAGCATAACTCAAAAACGAAAAGTCGGTTGAAAACCAAAGTTGGTATTTAAGTTTAATGTCTTTCAAGGATGTGACACGAAACTTTTGAAGAAAATAGTCCCATCCTAAACTACCCTTTACATGGAACATTTTTCAAAATGTTTGATTTTCTTGAAAATGGCTTTAACGATTTTGATTAAAATGTCATATGTTTGAGATATTTTTACGACAAATGAAATGTATATCTTGAATTTTCTGGCTACAGCTCCTGTAGCGACTGGACGACTTTTGCATAACTGGTAAACCGTTAGAGATAGACCAAATCATAATATATAAAAAATGTAGATACACAATTTATGTCTCAATAAATTTTCTTGTAAGGTTAACCATTTCGTAGATATTCCTTTTTATGTGTGTGAGTTTCGGAAAACAAAAACATTCGTGAAACGGAACATCGTTGTTCATTTTTTTTATGTTAAGTGTGCAAAGACAACAGAATCTCAAAGCTTTAAAACATCTGACTATCGCTCAAAGCCTAATGTATTCTAATATTCCTCTTCCTCCTACAAGGAAATAAGCAATAAGATAATTTGCACAAATGTTTATCTCAACTAACACGAAGAAGATATAGGAATAAGAGTTTGTAAGAATGGTTAGTACAAGAGTAGAGAAAGTCATGTGAGTGCAACACATCAGATTTTTACTTTCTGTACTACATACTTACTTAGAGGATGTACTGTTTTCCATTTAAAAATTAGATTTTGAAGTTACACTGGAAATACATGTTTTGAGGCCCCCAGAATCCAAACAATTTAGGAAATGGTTTGCGTGTATAGGTGGAGAGAATTCTCTTTAACTCTTTTCAGCCCAAATTGTTTTGATTTTTACCGGTCTTCCTCTAACTCATAAAACCTTTTTTCATATGCACATACGGGCTTGCCTCATGCAATTCACTTAAATAGCCATGATCGTTATGGCGAGACAAATGGACTGGCTATCCATTGAAACCTGTAGGTAGTGGCTTCGAGTCTCGGCAACCGCAGACAAATATGCCTGTGGTAAAGCATTTGTGAGGAGCCACGTAAAATAATTGGTATAATGACAAACGTGGATGGTGACGCGGTATAATTTGACAGCGGTTGCATAGATTTTGCTTCTTTCTATTAAAAACATTGCAATGAAAATTGTAAACATATAATATGTTACAATTGAAAGCATCTTAAAAGCATCTACTTTAATAGTTAAAGAAAGTATAACAATAATATGACAGAAAAAGCTTTAAAATACTTTAAAAGGTTCACAACGTCTGAAAGGGTTAAAATCGAGATGTGGAATCCTTGGAGAAGCTGTACTTGAATAAAATTTGGCATTTATGTCTCTTATTTTTGAGGTACACTACTCACAGACACACGGGCGGCCGAAAGGACACACGTGTGCGCTCGCACGAGGATTTCCTTCGAAAAACGCTTTTCTTTGAATTCAGGAAACCTTAAAAGGCGAATTTCCGCTGACATACCGCTGCACATAACTTGGGTGGAACAAAATGCCCTCTACTTACCATAGTTAAGCAACAGGGAAAGAAAAAATATTCTTTATTATGGTATCTGGGGCCTTAAACCGTGAGGTGAAATTTAAATCCAAATTTTAAATTTGATACACGAACGGCGGCCGCACGTCAAAGGAAGTTCAAGATCATCGATCTCCCACCACCACGTTGCTATGAAATACGCGACAATCGGCGCCTTAAAACAAACGCCGTTTCCAGACGTTCTAGAAGTTTCGATTGTTGAGCTTGTTTATGAAAAGCTTTGAGAAAATTCGATTTCCAGAAAAATCGCAGGTTAATTCGCAATAAGCTATATAAGCGAGTCGGCACAAGTCAGTTTTAGTGAGTTTATCATCAGAGTTTTGTTCAGTTTGAGTGAGTTAGTAGAATTGTCAGGACGCAAACTGTATACAGTTGAACAATGTTTGTGTCAAGGTTGGCATAGAACAGAACAGTTGTGACTTGCAAGATCATGAGTTGTGAATTGTGATCCAATTTTAAGGGAAATAAAGTGAGATAAAAAGTAATAAACCTTGTCATTTGCTACAATACATTATGTTTCCTCTATTCACCAGCTAGAACATAACATTGGGTTTAATAATTCCAGAAAAATACTGTTTGTTATACATCGGATCCTAAGTTCGTATGGACAACATGAGCTTTATATGGTCTGATTAAGTCCTTCAAATAACATAATTCTGTGGGTAGAATTTCCAGTTTTTCAGATGTTGATCAAACTTTATGGAAGTTATATCTATTGGTGCGAAGCACTTCTTGGGCGCCCTCTCAATATCAAAATGTAAAAAAATCACATGAGCATGGATCTAAAAGTCATTTGAGAGAGACTTATAAATAGAGTTTCTCCTTCATCGTTACCAATAATAATTTATTGAATTAGAAGAAGGTTAATCGATTTGGAGCTATTTATGGAACAATTGGAAGGACTTTAGGAAGAAAACAAGAAAAGAAACAAACGAAATTCTCTAAAGCTATGGCTGTACCTGCTCTTATACCTATACAGGGTGGAAGGGAAGTCATTACATTCCTTCTAATATGTGCTTCATAGAAACATTACAAGCAAAAAGGTCTAATGGCATTTTGTTCCTTGATTAGCCGATTTCGAAAAAATAAATGGCCTTTGGTCCGAATTGGATGCGTAATTCCAGAAGAGTGTACGAAGGTAACAGTTTGTTACTTGTAAGATGCGTAGAGTAACTTATTTCTGACATAACTTCGGTAGTAATTATGGGACATCATACAGGGTTTCCAAATAATTAATAATTTAAAAGACGCGAAGGAATACTCCAAGCAGCTTTTTCACACGTGAAGTAAGTCGACAAAGTTGCGTTAAGGTTGGTCAGGGAATTAACCTGGTTTCTGGATGTAAACAGGTCGGGCGCTTTCGCTTTCGTGTAATGTTTTGGGAGATAACGCTTCTTATTTGCCCACACTTGCACAGTAAACATGGAAGGACAACGCAGGGTATGTGTTTGCACTCTCAAGACGGACCGTTACGTTGTTTGTTTATGTACTGAGCTAGGGACAGCGACACCCACACAATATGCAGTGTTGCCAGCTTGTTTTCGATAGATCTAAAATATCTCCGTAGGAAATGGTCAGAGACAAAAGTGTAGATACAAAATGTGTTCCAAATACCGAGATATACCACTGGTTTAAATTAATGTAATGACTTCCTTTCCTCCGGGTATAGTTCCAAATCATGGACGATAACAAAAAAGGAAAAATCCGGTATACAAGTAGCAGAGATGATGTCGAGGATGTACTAAAATGGACAAAATAAGGAACGAAACAATAAAACTAGATTTTAGAATCCTTTCATGAATGATAAAATAGAAGAAAACAGGATGAAATGGAAGGATCGCGTTAACAGAATAACAGAAAATAGATTACCAAAGAAAATAATGAATCATCGGCCGATTGGAAAGAGAGATCTGGATAGACCTCGTAAGAAGTGAATGGATGACAGAGATCATAACAGCTAATCCTTGAAAGCGGAAGAAGAAGAAAAAGAAGAAAAAATTAATGGACACTGATTGTATGATTTTTTTTTCCGCTTTGCTGTTTGTTTTGACCAACGAGTTAATAATTAATTGAATCAAATTGTCCGCTCGTCCCTATTTCTTTCCTCCGCGCCTGAATGTAGAGATTTATCTGCAGTTTCTGAGAAATGAGTTCCATTATTCAATTTATGTGCCTCTGAAAGTCATCCAACAAATGAGATTTTTACACGATGGTACGCCAGCTCATTTTAGTGGGATCTACGTAATTCCTTGAATGAAAAATCTCCGTACATGGATTAATCGAAGGAGATTCAGGGAATGAACTGCTCGATCTTCTGATTTGAATGCAATGCATTTCTTTGTTTGGAACAGTATATTATGCAACGAGACCATAATGGCAGCAATTAATAATATTCATACGAGTATCTTAATTGTCTTATTCTCAAGTGTCATACGACTATTTATACTCAACCATGAGACTAAGTTGAGAACAAAAAATGTTAAAATTCTACTCTGCATGTTATTGTCACTGGTGCGCGACATTTTAATCATGTATTTGTTATTTTATTGTACATATGAGAATCGATAGTAGCGCCTTCAACTTTCATTGTTATGTTGGCCTTGACACTATGATACAGAGAGTATATATGCCATTCTATAAGCTTTAAAAGAGTAGACTTTGAAAAACGAGAAGACATTTAATTTATTAGAGTGTTGTTTACAACATTAAAACTAATTAAATAAACGAATAGCTTTGTTTCGTATACGGGAATCGATAGTTTCACTTTCAGCTGCGTGGGAAGGTGCGCAGACGGGGAAGTATTGTTACAAGTTACAAGTTATTTTTGTTACAAAGTATTTGCCTGGTGCGTTATATATACAATTGACTATGTTCATATTTACATCTTTTTTGTAGTATGTACAAAAACCCATACGGTGACCATCATTAGGTCACCGAGAACAGTTTTACTTTTGTCTTTTTTGAGTTCTGTTCTGTCCTTGTTTTATATACACATATGTACATATTTACAAATTATATACAGACACATACACGCACGCATTCACCCACGCACACACTCAGACACATACACACACATCTTCACTGGGCACACCAGAAATATGCGTCCCAACTCGCGCACTGCACTATTTACATTTTTAACACTATGTACACTGTCCCGCGGTGGCAGCTCCTGAATGATTTCCGAGGCGAGGGCCTCTGCCGGAACATATATGTGGCTTAGGAAAGAGGTTGCGTGGACGCGCATTAGTCGGCGAGCCGAGCCGCTTCTAGAAGATTTTTATCCTGGTATGCTTGCGGTGCTTCGGCTCTCCTTTGCCAATGTTGGCGATCACTTCGTTTTCGTGGTTTCTAATGCGCGTCCACGCCGCCATTGCTCTTTTGTCTATTGCCTCCGGGACGAACGGGATCCGGGTTTCGAGGTGAAGAGTTTGGGTAGTGGTGAGGAGTGGAGCAGAGAGGATTTTTCTGAGGGAGAGGTTTTGGAGGGTTTGGAGTTGTTTCAGGGCAGTTTTGGAGGCATTAGCGCAGACTAATTAGATAAACGTATAGCGTTGTCTCATATACGGGAATCGATAGTTTCGCTTTCAGCTGCGTGGGAAGGTGCGTAGACGGGGAACTATTGGTTGCTACATGCAGATATTTTGGTTGGTGATTAGTGGTATCGGACACATTTGATTGGTGGTTAGCAGTGTCGTTATGAACAGCTGCATCTTTGATTGGCGGATAGCACTATCGTTATGTAAAGGTAGATATAATGAGGTCCGCTATAGTGGCCTATAAGCGCTATATTATGGTATGGTTGAGCATAATGGTATATTGTGCAACGAGACTATAATGGTAGTAATTAAAACCCGAGTATATATTAGGAAACGTGCGAAGCGAGTTTCCCAATTTTCATACAAGCGTCTTAATTACCGTTATAGTTGACTTTCATACGACAATTTATGCTCGACCATATGTCTAATTTTAGAGTTGAAATATTGTAAAATGTTGTACACTCACCAGGGACAATAAATTGGCATAAATAAATAATAATTACCATCTGAAATTTAACCCTGGGATATAAAGTACTTGCAATAGTAAGTCACCATTGGGGTAATTGTCTCTGATGTGAGACTGCCTTTGTGGTTTACCAGGAGAAATACGAATCGGTTGGAGAATTCAATGTAATTCTGGCAGGTTGTCACAGTACCTTAATGGTTAGGGCACCTACCTAGTAAGCGGAGGGCCTGTGATTCAGATCCCAGCTGTGGCATTGAGTTTTTGAGTTCCAATTCTACCTCTCAAACATTGCCCACACACGGCTTGTGTGTTTAAAAACACCAACATTAAGTTTGTTGGCATAAATGAATAATAATTACATGCTGTATAATTTAAGAGTCTAGACTGTATTTCTCTATAACGAACACTGAAACGCTAAGCCGCAGGAGATAAAGGAATGAAATACTATATTACGATACAAATATTTTCCTAATACTAGTTCCGAAGTTGTCTAGACCCACAGTTATTAACGACAGCCGAGAAGAGGATACTCCTGCTTGGACTACACTATATATTCTCAGGAAAGAAAGACAAATTTGTCTGTCAGTAGGAATGATATATAGACCATTTCACTCTTTATAACTCCCTTATACTTCGCTTCTACTAGAGCGAAATGGAAGCAATGCCACCTAACATGCAAATTCGTACCAACGAAGCGGAAAGAAACTTCTTCGAGTTTAGGATTTATTTCTGTGTTGACAGCATAGGTTAACAGTGAGGTACAACCACATAAACACAGGCTTCTGACCAAAAAATTGCAGACGTAAGATGGAAATTACAGATGGAGTCTCAGAGGCCTGGATCAATAAATGCCAATTATTGAAAGCTCGTTAAGATTTCCCTAGAGCACGGACAGGTAAGGAATGGGTCATAAAGTTAGATTAGATATTTAACAGGTTAATGAACAGGGGGAGCCTGCCCGCACCGAAACCTTAAGTTTATTATACAGTTTCCTTCTTGTTTTTTTTTTTTTTTTTTTCTAGTCATCTCCTCCCTAAACTCTAATTAAAGTCTCGGGAGGCTTTAGGTTAAGTTTCAACTAGATACAGTCTCATTTGGATAAACAGTACCAAATTGATTGTATCTATTCACTTCTAGTGTTTTACACTGGAATGCTAAGTGCCAAGCCATTTGCTTCTCACCCTGTAGATTGGGTCTTTTGAAAGCCCCATTATCTGCAGGTGTTTTTAGAAATTCCCACGACCAGTAATCAGCCCCACTATGAACCTCATCTACAAAGAGGGCTGAGCCGTCTGTCAGTTCCCAGTTTAATTTTAACTATTCGGGATGTCGCTTGAGTTGGGTTTGCGTCATGCTTGTGGTATATTCTGTTCGCCACCAGGGGCGTGGTGTTCAATCCGAGCTTCCCTGGCTAGTGGCTTGTCCGGAGGGAACCAGTGTCATGCTCACGCCTGAAGTGACTCCTTGACTGGTGAGGTCTGTTTCTTGACACTTCACGTCCTTACTTTGGTTAGAATTATCTGGGGTTTCTGACTGAACGTGCTCATTAGTGTTGGGATGTAATAGTTTGTTTCTCAAAGTTACTAGGGCCAAAGAGGCACAGTTTGGGCGTTATTACCATTGTTTAGGGTTTGTTCCTTTTTATTGCTCTGGGGATTCTATTATTCTTAAGTGTGGAATTTATGTTATTCCGATTTTGTCAGGGTTCAATATTTGCGTGTTCCCTTTTGGGGGTTGGAGGTTAATGTTCCGGTTGGATTGGGCATCGGGGCTTTTCCATTTGTAAATGGTGTCGTGGGAAACCAATATCCGGTTGGTAATCATTTCTGTTTGTTCAAATTGATATTGTTAATAACCACTGTTAATGCTACTTTCAAATAAGTGGGGCTTCATATATGTGAACATATCTTGTTTTCGCTTGAATAAAGCTGTTTAAAGTTATCTCACTGTAATCAGTACAGGGTGGGGGCATATTCTCACATTGTGGTAGGCTTGCCGAGTATCCTTTAAGCATATTATTGGGAATCCCACCTTGTATTGGCTTCCCCATCTTGATGTGATGGGTAACTAAGACACCACGAGCAAAAGGCAGTGGTTCAGAGCCAATGAACCATGAACCGGCTGCGCGGTGTTTTTCACTGGGCATGTGGATATATGCTTCCACACTACTGCTGCAATCAAGGTCAGCTTATTGACTGGGTTTTACTTGCTCAGGCTCTGCAGTATCCAGCTAACACTGATATGGTGTAATTCAGTCATTATGAGTTATTCATTACTTTGTCCTGCGTTTAATTACAAACTATACTATGGTTCAGTATTTCTCTCCTATTCCACAGTGTGTACTTATTTATAATTTGTGTATGCTAACTAGCTTCGTCTAATGAAAATACGTTTTGGAGAAAGATTTCCCGTGTGAAAGTTGCACTCCGCACAACAATCCATACATTTTATAATAAATTGCAGGTCACAGGAAGTGTTCAGTCTAAGAAACCTAAAAGGTATCGTAAGATTCTTGCCAAGGAAACATTAGACGACACCGGTCATCGTCTGGAGACTTCCTCCAAAAAACACTTAGATGTCTTTCACAACAGGAAGGTATGTCTTATGGTTCTGTGCAAAGAGCTACTAAATTGATGAAGTTGAATCCGTACATTTGACAAGTCAAGTCTTTAAAAATAGTATTGTATGGTTGCATCCTCTCCATTCTAAGACAGCCACAGGCGGCAAGAAGGTTCGAATAGTAAAAACACCGCGCAGCCGGTTCTTACTTCATTGGCACTCCTGGTACTTCCTACCTAATTTAAATACTTTAGTATTTCTAAGATTGATGCTATATGATTAGATTTTCATGTATATGTATATGTTTCCACTACTCTATACTGTTTTAATTAGCTCCTTAACATTAAGTTGGTAATACCCAAGACAGGTTCTGGTCCTGTAAATGAGATCTGCTCTCCCATTTTAAGCAGTCAGACTGCATTTTCATTTCCAGCCGCTCCAGTGTGGCCAGGGACTCATGGAAGAGAAAGTCTATTGTACTCCCCTAGCCCAGTGATTTTCAACCGGTAGGTTGTAACCCATAGGGGACTTGCAGGCAGTGTATTGGGGTTCGCATGGGTTCTTTATTTATTGGAAAACAAATAAATTTAATAATTCAATAAACCATTGGTCAATAGTACAAATAAAATGTATAAGACACATTTTATTTTGTATTGTAACAACCATTAAAGCTATTATGAACTCTTACACTGCTTTATTTGAAAACTATGTAGTTTCTAATGTCTGGTTCAAATCCTGCAACACAATTAAACCATATGAACTTCATTGGTATGTTCTTTTTAATACATCAAAAAATTATTTAAAAAGGTAATGACTCAAGACCTCCTGATGCATCGGTTTCTCTGGAAGGTGTTTCAAATAAACTTACTTTTAAGTACCAATCTCAAACTTTTAACTTCAGTACTGTTTTCCGCTGCCATGACACACTTCTGTTTACCACAATAAATACCAATAATCACACAGTAGCTATTAAGTCTATCCCAGTTTTCTTCAATGTCTAAACAAACATGCCAAGGCATGTACAACTTCTTACATCTATCTGTTCATTACAATCAGAACAGCCAACATAAATTTATGGAGCAGACCTTTATAACTTCCTTCCTTACCTTCCTTGCAGGCTGAGGAGGTAAAACACTACATTAAAATTTGAACTTCCTTCGGTGTGTAAGGGAAAAATTTCTTATAGTCAATAGCAGGGGTTATAAAACTCGCGAAATTTCATTATTATAGCGTCATCAACAATGAAGCACCACGCTGCTCACACTGTTGCCAGTACGGGGTGGGGGTGGGGTCTCGTTCTTAAGTTCAAGCAAAAGGGGTCATTAGGTTGATAAACACTACCCTAACCTATCCAGGGTTATGCGTACACCTTCATGATCGTTGATCTTGTGAAGGACGCTGATAGCGTCTGCAGTGCCTCCTGGTTTTCTGAGTATATCCAGATGCTACAATTCCTGTAGCACCTACCCTTAATCTCCTGCACACAAGCTGGGGCTTTATTGAGATTAAAATTTGCCTTGTAGCAATTTAACAAACGTGGTGTCCATTTACCATGTGATTACAATCTTCCGAAAGTGTTCACGTTCAAATGATTTAGACATCTTGAAAACCAATATTGAAGAGACTATTCGATTTAACGTCTTATGCCATAGCGTGGTGGATTTCGGAGGATCGTGCCTCGGTTCCCAGCCAAGGAGTGCGCATGGGTTTGGGTTTTTCGATCCATGCATGAGACCGGTACCCGCTTAGCACCGTGATGCATGAGAAGCTACGATAAGTGTGTCAAAGTTCCGGCTTGGAGACGAGTGCTACTGACCGAATTATCTCTCCGTATCCGCTGGATGATGCTCCAACTCATTCACACAAACCTTCACCCACGCACACACGCACACACACACACACACACACACACACACACACACACACACACACATGGGTCTCTTTCTTAAAATGCTTTTCCTAGATTCAAGGTATCCCAAAACATGCATTTCCAGTGAAATCTGAATATCGAATTTTTGGGAGGAATGTAGTATTTCCCCTTATACTTTATAGAGAAAGTGAAAAGATACCTCAAATATAGCTCGATAAATGAGTGCAAACCGCATAGAACTCTGGGTTAAAATTGTATTGCTTAGCAATGAGAGGCCGGCCCCCGCCGCCTGTCAAACAGATGCTCGGTGTTGGCTGTTTCACACCACTGATTGTAAACACACGACCCGACGACAATGGAGCGGGCAGAACAAAAGCCCGATTGCACCTAGTTCTAGTAGCTATTCAACCTGCTTGTTTACGAGAAGTTTCAATAATAGGTGAATTTCGAGGAAAATATGTACCACTGCATTCTCAACTTAGTATTGAGAGAAGTCAGTTTTTAGGTTAGAGTGAGACAGATGTTGAGAGTGTTTTTAGTCGGAGCTGTTTATCTGAAAAATCAATATTAGTTAAGTGCGTGTCAAGGTTACGGTAGCACAGAACAGCTACGATTTGCAATGTCACAACGAATTCGAAATTCTGTTAACGATAAAAGAGAATTGTGTTTTGTGATTCAGTTTTTGAGGGAAATATTGTCATTTTGTCACTGTATTGTAACAAAGCATCCCGATCCATGAAACCCTTATCAAAATTTGACGCAGCTCAGCTACCGTCATACAAAATATGTCTATGTACTTATTTCGCATATAAAGGATGGACCATTAAAAACGCCGTGGTATTGTTTTATTTTTGTCATGGGAACATTTCCTTTAAGTGTTTTCTAATCAGGATTTCTTGCGATTTCTTTCTCTACAACGGAACAACGAATATTTATTGTGCAAACACATAACAAATCCGGTGAATGTTACACAGAAACTGTGCGAAGCGTACGGTTCTCAGTTCATCAGAATGTACCTAATGAGTCAAGAGTTCGTAAGCTAATGAGCAAAAACAGGTCGCTCGGGTTTACCCGGGCGGGATGTATGCCCACGGTACCTATCCGTTTAGTATGGATTTACCCGTGAGGTATATTAGTTGAAGTCTTTTCACAAGCTTTTTGTCAACGTCAGCTAATGGTGATGATTGGTAACTCTCTTTGGTTACCGACTTGGGATGTGTGTGCGGTCAGAATGTCTACCCATCCTAGTGCACTCAGAGCCCAGTTCTGCACACTTAGCCGGCCAGCTTGTGTAACCAGCAAGTCGAGCAGTGTCAGATAGCGAGAAACAAATAATGCAGGGGAATGTTTGGTGAAATGTGGAAGCAGCGGAGCTAATTAACCCAAGACATCCTTGGGTAAGCGATAGCTTTTGCGCCTCCTGGGAAGATGGTGATTGTATTGACCCAGGGTATTTACCAGATGGTTAGGGTGCGGTGTAAGTTTAGCATACATTGAGCGGGCTCTTACACGCACAACATCCACAATGTATGGAATGCTAGAATAAGTGTGGAGGATATGGGATGGGAATCTACGGTCGGTATCGTAGATCATCCTAAGGGCCCTGTTCTGCACGACTTGCAGTCTGCGGATGGTGGTTTGAGCCACCGATCCCCAGGCCTCGCATCCATACAGGATCAGGTGAGGGATGATCGCACGATACAAGCGTAATTTGAGACGTGTAGGCATTGTGGATCTTAAGATGGGATACAGCTTTCCTAGAGCTCCGTGGCCCTGGGCAGCTTTAGCTGTTACATGCTTGGTGAAGGTAAGTCCTCGATCAAGTTGTACTCCGAGGTACTTAGCGGAGTTGACCCAAAGGATTCTTCTGCGACCTAGCCTCAGGTCTCTATCCGGCCTCCAGGTTCGGACTTTACCAAGCAGTAAAGCTGAGCTTTTCTGCGGACTGATGGCCATTCTCACAAAATTTGAAACGACCGGTTCATTAGAGACATCTAAACTGCAGTGCGCTCTCGTTCCCGCCAGACTAATGAGAACATCCAAATTGCGCGTGATAGTGTTGCCGTGCATCCACAAAAATTAATTCATCATCGTACACAATATTTGGGCATTTCGAAATTATCCCCCCAGCAAATTCTCACAAAGGATCTTCATATGCATGCCCACAAAATTCAGTTAATTCAACGTCTGAGACAAACGCACTATTTGCAATGGAGAAACGGCGATCAGAACTGGCCAGCAAGGTCATGGGACCTAACATCCTACTACTTTTTCCTTCGAGGGTGTGGGACAGGCAATTAAAATCGCAAGTTTATAAAAAGAATCCCCGACAGAAGGAAGAGTTTCGAAAAGTCACATCCAAATGGAGGATACATCTGTCTGAAAGTGATAACCAACTTCGTTGACTTTGTATCAATGTTGAAATACATTAAATTTCATGAAAAAATCTGTGTTGGACTTACATTACTTTCTCTACTCTTGCACTAATATTCCTAAAAACTCTCAATGCTTAATCTTCTTCACATTAGTCGAGGTAAACATTTGCAGAAATTATATTATTGATGATTTTCTTTTAGATGCAAGGGGAATATGTGAATACAGTGGACTTTGAGCCATAGCCAAATCTTTTAAAGCTTCCATCTAAGAAAACTTTAAGTACGGCAAAACGCACACAAATAACAAGGAATATCTCCGAAATGATTCAATCCACATAAAAATTAATTTCAACATAACTTGTGTGCTTTAAGATCTACATTTGCTGTATAGTAAGATGTGGTCTATTTCTTACGGTTTACCATCTATCAAGTCATCAAGAGTAAACAGGACTGCAAAGGCTATTGCCAGAAAATTCAAAATATAATTTCATTTGCCACAAAAATATCTTAAACATACGGCATTTAAATCAAAATCCTTAGAGTCATTTTTGAGAAAAACAAAATTTTCCAACAATTTTCCATGTAAAGAGTTGTGTAGGATGGAGACATTTCCCGCAAAATCTTCGTGTCGCATCCTTGAATACCAACTTTGGTTTTAATTGACTTTTCGTTTTTGAGTTACGCTCTTCACAGACACACACATGCACACCATTTTGTAAAACTGCTTTTTTGGATTCACAGAGCCTCAAAATATATATATTTCCAGTGAAATCTCGATATCGAAATTTTGGAGCGAATATAATACTTGTACTTACTAGATGTAGTAGAGAAAGTAATAAAGGATTTTATTCGACAGTTAAAACCAGCGTTCTTAAAATTCCACCCTATACCTAATGAGAATTATTCATTCTTTATTCATGTGTGTATGTGTGTGTATTAATTCTTTGCTGCATATGACGTGGACTCCTAACTTGGTATTACGCAGGTTATCCTCCACTTTAATAAGAGTGGCTTTAAATCGGTATCCTACATCCAGATGGAAGTATTAACTTGCTTTGTAAAAGGAGAAAATAAATGCAGTGAGGATTTAACCGACAGCAACCTTATTCCGTGATGGCAAGTTCAGCCTTTCCCTGTCTGTCTCTGAGATAAAAAAGAAGACGAGCGAGTTTGTTTGTCAAGAGATAG
>CM060972.1:40991614-41239114 GCA_030765045.1 Tenodera sinensis | reverse complement strand
CTATCCAGTTTTTCATCTGAGGCCTATTTTGAGTCCTGAAAGCAACATTAAAATTCGCTCAATAGGTTGCTGGTCCAGAGAGGTACATTTGTGGGGTTCCCTCAAATATTTCCTCTACATTAGATGTTATGGTTATACCGCCAATACTGGGTAAATTTAGAAATATTCTGCATAGTAATATAATAAATCTGTGCTATTCACAATAGCTTAGTACACAGTTTTAACTGACAGAACCCTGATCCTAAAGAGTTATTTTAAACCCAATTCTAATTCTCAACGCTGTCCTCTCTTATGGAAATCGATTACCATTTTCAATGGATTTCAATTCCCCATGGAAACGTAGTGTTTATTAAAAATGGTCTGTATGCATTTCAGCTGCTCGATATACTGTTGTATCTTTAACTAATTCTGCCATTTTGTCAGTAACCATTATATTGACTAGATGACCAGGTGAACTCCAAGGACGCGGGCTCAAACCCGGACCAAAAGCGATGGTTTTTAAGTGTGCTTAAGAACGACAGCTCCAAGTCAATAGATTTATTGGCATGTAAATTAACTCCTGCGGGACCGAATTCCGGCACACCGTCGACACTGTTGTGATCCTGGCAATTTACAGCGTCGTTAAACAACAAAATCATTTTTAATTTCGAACCACCTATAAACTTGATTTGATTGTAACTCTTCATAAGTGACTGTCAATCCTAATCAACCTTCCACCTACAATTCGTTGAATAATTTCAGCTACATTATTAATACCACGTTTCTATGGCGAATTCAATACGTATTGACTTCTCTTACCGGACTGAATACGGCATGGAGACGCGGATTGATACAGAGGTCAACCACTGGATCCGAACCGGTTATTTTATGGGAAACACGGATCGATTTGAATCCTCGAAAGATGCTAACTACTACTCCTTCTACTGTACTCGCTGTAACACTCTGCACACTCGTCATTTAGTTTTTCGGCGAAAGTGGTGTAATAAAAAAGAATAACAAAACCACCTTTATTGTTTACTGTTAAAATATGCAGAAAATATACTTTTACAGGATCGCCAACATAAAGCATATGACCAATATAAAAGCTTTAACTACTTCTGTTTGAGCCTATCATACCCAAAGCGATCTCATTTCCAGCTTAAATTCAACATGGAAACGCGGAAATGGGAATGTACTCAATACGCATTGAATTCGCCATGGAAACGTAGTGTTTGCGTACTACAAATATCAGCACGAACCTCAAACCAATTCCTCGAGTTTCACTAAAACACAGTTTGTGGTTATGTCTAAGCCTGCTGCCTAATTCCTCGAGTCTTACTGAAATAAAATTGAATTATCTTTGTATTTGTGACCCTGCAAAGTAAACTTTCCTTGGTAGAATGGCTCATCAAAATAATTCGATTTAACCAAATCAATTCTCAAAATCCAATAGGTACCTTTTTTATGAAAAAAAAAAACATTTTAAATGTAATAGATGCAGCTGTCAAACCATGGGTGCGCCACAAATACCATATATTGAAAGCAATCCAAAGAGGAAATTCCCATACAAAATTACCAAGTTTGATTTTTTCAATTGTTCAGCTGTTACTTTGGGTTGTTCCTAATGTTCTTTTTTCTAAACCATCCCTGTATTGAGATGAACAGAACAAAAAAGAAATTATTCAAATCGCTTGAGCCATTTTCGAGTTTTTGCGAGACTAACGCAGGGCAAACATGCACCCCTAGTAGAGAAAGTCATGAATAAAATAATTTTAATTCAAAATTAATGTTTGCTCGCCTGTCCCAATGAAAAAGAAAGAAAACCGTTTTCAGGTAGACAGTGTTTTATTTCTTACAAAACAAATCTGGAGTAATTTTTCAAATTTTATTTCAAGTAACCTCATTTATAGTAAGTTATGCAAGCAATCCGTAACTGCAGCCAGCATAAGGAAACTATTCTTATGTTTCTAGGAATATTACTCGGCGCCGTAGCAGGATCAATTGCTAGTTGTCTTGGGGACTTTACCGCACGTGAAGTCATGTATATTGGCTTTCTGGGAGACATGTTCATGAGAGTGATTAGACTGATAACTTTGCCACTTTTAGTGAGTAGCCTTGTAAGTGCCTTGGCAAATCTCCAGAAAGGTATGTCCTTGAAGATGTTTCTACACTACCTAGGGATAATAGTATTGTTTAAGGTAGAAGGCGCGTTACTGGCGCTTACCTTAACACTTATTATACGTCCGGGAATGCCCGATTACGATACACCTGATGACACTGCAGTGAAACCAATAACACTTTCCGACATGTTCTTAGATTTGGTAAGAAACATCTTCCCCCAAAATCCAATTGGAATGTTTGCACAGAGGTATGAGACTCATTTAAGAAACTCCGCGAGCGGTGAATGGAAGTTTGTTACTGGAGGAGAAAAGTTAGAAAGTGCAAACGTGTGTGGTATAATGCTTGCTTCGGTGGTTTTAGGTATAGTGATGAAGAAACTTGGTGATGAAGTAACATTCTTGAAAGATCTAGTAAACTCCATAGCATCTATGACATTTGTGTGGAAGAAATGGATTACGTCCGTGTCTCCATTATTGATGGCTTCTCTAGTTGGGGCAGAGATTATGAGAGTGGGGGTAGACATTCTGATAGCTACAACGGGGAGGTACGTGGCCACTTTCCTCTCATATTCTTCTGTACAACTCTTGATAATGTATCCTTTGACATTCTTCATACTCACCAGAAGGAATCCATTTCGTTACTACAGTGGTGAAGTAATTCTTATGGCACTAGCAACTAGCTCCACCTTGGCTACGCTACCAACAGCCATTGTTTTTCTTGAGCAGAACTGTAATTTGGATCGAAGAATGGTGCGGGTGTTTTTAACCATTGGCAACAGCATTACCAAGATAGGAAATCTAATGGCTCTCTGTTGCATGTGCGTTTTCATGGCACAAGCACATAATATGACTATGAACTTCACACTGATTATGAAAATAATTCTATTAGCAACACCAGTCAGTTTGGTAATACCCGGAGTGCCTTTTGGTATAGTATCGGCCCTAATGGCTGTCCTTGGAGGATGTGGTATTCCAGACGATGACGTTGGTCTGGTGATGTCTGTGGAGTGGTTCAATGACAGGTTTGTTACAACGATAAACATCCTGGGTAACGTCCTGACTGTGGCAATTATGGCTAATTACTATAAGGACCACTTCTTACCTCAAAAATCAAGGGAGACCCTGGAATCAGTTAATGACAAATGATCATTTTTATGCTATGGGGTTATGCTTTGTTTATGAATAAAAACAAAAGACTATTTAATGTCTGTTTAAAATGCATGTTAAACTCTTGCAGTTTCAGAGTAGACAGGGACTGTCATTTTGATTCTAAACTAAAATGTGATACGAGCAATAGAAGGGATAATGATTTAGATCTAAGAAATTACAATTTTAATTTAGTTTGTATACCTATACATACGGTATGCTAAGCTATCTTATTACCAGGGCCAGGCATTTTGGTATCTGCCTCTTCAAGTTTAGTGCATACGGAAGTACCGGGCACCGAGAACGTAAACAAAGGCTCTTATGCGCACTCAATAAAATGGCATGCAGTCGAGTACAAAGTATACGTATACCTATAGATGAGCAGTTAATTTGAAATTATGTGCTGGGTTAGAGTAAAATGTAGGGTGGCCATTAAATTGCCCATTGGGATATCTAAAACGGACAATACAGTAAGAACTTGAATTATATGTGTCAGATTGAGTTATTTATACTATTCATAAATTTATACATAAATTATATTTTATAATCTGTTGCATTATATGACGATATATATTTTCGGTGTCTCAAAACAAAATTTTTATGACACACCTTTCATGTAATGTTTTCTCCATCTGTATAGAAATGCATTGAATCTAACTCATTCATAATTGTATACACGAATTTAGAACAGAGTCTGGACCTTGAGATATATGTGAACATGTATTTCAGTTGTAAATTAATCCGGAGTTAAGTTCCCCATACGCAACTACTGCATTGTGCTGTATTGTGCAACCTGGAGCGGCTGTGCGTAACACAGCCAGTGTTTCACCTTACCCTAATGTCCATATGTTCGTAATCTGCAGTAGGTCCGGAAAGGTACTGAAATACCTCGCCCTAATTATCTTTTACCTCTGTGTGGTTTCTGACAGAAGACTCCGTTCTGCAGAATAAATGGTTCTCTCTTAAGGGGAGATTAAAAGCAATGTCTAATTTGATCTCAGGACCCATTACTAGGAAAGCTATTTAACATTACAGGCCAGTGGCGGCTCGTGACTTGTAGTAGTGGGTGTGCATTACTTTACATCCTCTCCACTTTTACTCTCTTTCTTTCTCTGACACACGCCATACAAGTCTAATTCACATTTCATATGTATAATTGAGCTATCATGTTTTTTTTTTTTTTTTTTTTTTTTTTTTTAAACGACCAATATCGCAAAACCAGATGCCTCTAAGGATAAACCCGAAAGATATATCTCCTTCAATTTCGCCATGCTATTCATTTCCACACTTTCATAAATTCAAATTTCCCGCTATGTGCAGACACAACTGCATACAATTTGCGGCCATAAACATAACATAAAACATAACAGACAGTAATAAACGCTGTAACAAACTTCAAAACTGAAGTATTGGCCAGTAAATTAGAACATGAAGGGTAATTACAAGTATGCATTTATAATCATTTAATAAAACTAGATGTAATTGTGTCTATAACATTAATATAACTATCATTTTCATATAGAAAATGGCTACGTCATGTTTAGAATCGTCATGTTGGCTAACTGCCTAGTAGGTTCTGCTCAACAAGAGCAGCCTTGCTCGTAGCAAGGAAATCGTAGGAATTTGTACGAGAACGTAGTGCGTTTGCGCGATAAGAATCGCACGTGTTGTCCTTGTCCTTGTGCTGTCTTAATTCGCCGTACTCTTATAATTATGTAATCTTTGCACCGTTCCCCGCTTCCCCTCACCCAAAAACTACCTTCGCCAGTCGCAAAATCGGGTTTATGCGTCTCTATAGCTTGTTGACTGAATGCGCTGAAGAAAGAGGTAAAGAGGGCGCGGGAAAATTAAACGAGCAAGTTCATATAGATTATAGAAGAAAGCCATTTGACTTTCTCATATGCATGTCTATAGTGGGTGTGCAGTTGCGAGTATGCGATCACCCAGGAACCGTCACTCTTAAGCAATATAGGTCTTTTTTCTCAATTACATATCTCTCTTACTAAAAATGTATCACTAATTAATTTTTCGAAACGTAACTAACCAAGTTATTAACACCAAAGTAACTCAATGGCATTGTTGTGCTATTTTTACTTTCTCTACTGATAAGTAGGGGAAGTATTGTATTCCACCGAAAAATTCTATGTCGAGATTTCACCGGAAATATATGTTTTGGGGCCCCCTGAATCCAAAAAAAAGCATTTTTAGAAAAAGGTCGATGTGTGTGTCTTTGTGTCAGTCTGTCAGTCTGTCAGTCTGTAGACAGCATAACTCAGAAACGAAAAGTCGGTTAAAAGCCACACTTGGTATTTAAGTTTAATGTTCAAGGATGTGACACGAAGATTTTGAAGAAAATAGCCCCACCCTAAACTACCCTTTACATGGAAAAGTTTTCGAAAATTTTGATTTTCTTGAAAATGGCTCTAACGATTTTGATTAAAATGCCATATGTTAGAGATATTTTATGACAAATGAAATGTATATCTTGAATTTTCTGGCTATATCCCCTGTAGTCGTATTTACTCTGGACGACGTTTGCATAACTGGTAAACCGTTAGAGATAGACCAAATCATACCATACAAAAAATGTAGATCTTGTTAAAATACACAATTTATGTCTCAATAAATTTTCTTGTAGGGTGAACCATTTCGGAGATATTCCTTGTTATGTGTGTGAGTTTCCGAAAACTGAACTTTAGCGAAATGCAACAACGTTGTTCATTTTTTATATGTTAATCGTGCAAAGAGAACGGAATCTCAAAGGTCAAAAAGATTTGACTGTCGCGCAAAGCCTTCTGTTTTCTAATATCTCCCTTGCGCCTACAAGGAAATAAGCAATAAGATAATTTGTACGAATGTTTATCTTAACTAACATGGAGATATAGGAATAAGAGTTTGTTAGAATGGTTAGTACAAGAGTAGAGAAAGTCATGTGAGTGCAGCGCATCAGATTTTTATCTCAAAGTTTAATTTAATTATCCGCGGCTCTTTGTGCATCCTACAGAATCATTTGTATAGTTCACTAAATTAAATAAATGAATTGCAAAATGGTTAGCTGTTCTATTTCCGAATATAATAATTTGGTACATTATTTCACTATATTTGTCAAATATCACTATAAATAGGCTTCGGACGCGGTTGCTGTTTCGTTGCACTTTGGCTGGAAAATGGTTACGTGCGCACAGTGTTTCACTGCTACCTCCCCCTCCCCTACCGCCCCCTCCGCCATTCACCCTAAACGCTCGCTTGTAAACAACGTACCGGTCGGTATACTGCGCGTCTCACCCTTAAAAGACAGTACACGTTAAATGGAGCGCAGTGTTGCAACATGTACTAGTTGCGAATCTTTCTCCGCGAGCGACTCGAGGTGGCCTGAGTCCTGTACTTAGTCCTTCAATTGCTGCTTGACGAGACGGGCACTTTTAACTTTGGTATCCCTCCACGCCTTTGTTACTGTATGACCTAAATTTACAAATGACTCGTCTGTATAAACAATTGATTTCCCCTGGTCCCTAAACCTTTTTATGTTTTTTAGATATTTATGTCGCCATCTGATGATATCGATATCGTCTCTTTCTATTAATATGCACTTGTTACCCTTTCTTTCATATTCGAACCCCAAATCAGAGTGGCCCTTGAGAAATTTGGTAGGGTCTCATCACTGTTGAACTGTGACAAAATTATATTCAGCGTGGGTGGAATATTTGCAAACAGTAAAGAATGAACAATTCGCCGCACTCCACCTTGCACTATTCAATCATATTGCGTTAACCTAGCGTTTTGTGTAGTCCCGCCCTTTTTGCTTTCTTTTTCGATGGCGTTCTTAGAGGTCCTTTCATTAGTTCCTTTTTAATCATACACACTACTGCTTCTGAACACCCGATAGCCTTAGCTGTTTCTTTTACCGCCTTACTTACACGCATTTTACTTAAAAAATAATCTAACACATTCATAATTATTTGGCGTTCCTTACTTCTTTATTTACCAACATATCGTCCCTTCCTAGCTTCACTCTCCATAACTACAAATATTTACAAAAATATTAAACAAATAACGCAATAACAGCTCACAGTTACACACACGGCTTCTTTCGAACTAATGCTAGTGCTCCTCCTTATACTATCTTCTGTGTCAGGCCTGACGCTGAATAGATGAATACCTTTTGTTTGCCTTACTGGATAAAAGAAAGAGGTTACTGCCTTTTGGTTTATTTTAAAAACTTTCTCCAACCTTCCTCAACATTTGTTCTCGCTGGTTCCCTGATGTAAACTCAATAACAAAAAAGTTTCACACTGCGTAACTTTTGCAGTGCACATATATAAAATTTTCCGAAAACATTTAATTTAAAAAATTATAACACTTAACTGGGTAAACATAGAGAATTCAAAGTAGGCAGGTAGTAGCACTATAGTTTACTCTACCTAAGAAAAAAATATAGATGCATTCTAGCAGTTAGTTTGTTAGTTAGTGCGTGATGAGTGTAGAAACAGCAAATATCGGACTTCTATTGAAAAAAACGTTTTCTGAAGAAATTTGGACCTATAGAAATGTATAATGACTCTGAAAAGGATATAACCTGATAGAGAAAAAAATTCTGCAGAGGGTAATGTGTTCAAACCTGAAATTTATAAGAAATGAATATTTATACCATGCTATTAGGAATCTGGCAACAGAGCGAGGGTAGAAAAGGACGCGGCTAATGGCAACTTGTATGCGCTAGATAGAGACAGAGATGTCCCATTTAACTCCATACTGTCTTCTAAGAGTGAAACGCTATATAGAAGTGCACATAGCCTAATTTTATGTTCGAAGCCTACTCATATCCTTAAATCTTTCTTATTCATGTTAACAAAAAACCTCTTTCTATAGATTTATTAGGTGACTACGTCTTTATGATAATTTTGAAATAGAACAGCTATCCAACTACAAGATTTTTCATCTTTGTGGTTATCGAGAAAACGGATTATTTGCATAAAAATGTCATTTTCAGAACAATTTTGTTCTAAGGAAAATGGAGAAAAAATAAATCACATTAATTTGGAAACAAATACATTACATTGTTTGAAAATACAGAATACACCATAATTAAAGGTGGTAACAAATTGTCGAGCAAAACATTGCCTAAACGTTGAGCTTGAATGTACCTCTTCGGTCCAAAGAGTACTGAAATTATGATTTATTCTGTGAAATTGTGCACAATTCAGAGTACAAAGTGGCATGTACAACAGCATATTTCTTTTAGGCTCAAAACATAAATATTGTGCCCACAAATGATACACAATTATACATTGATTTAAAAGACAATTTTAAACATGTGGTATCCTAAAACGCCTGCCAATTGTCCCAGGCCCTGCAATGGTGAAAGGCAATTGAATGAAAAGAAGTGAGGGACAGGAAAATACGGGGTAGTATACCGTCTGACCACCAGGGGACGAGCTGGAAGAATACACAGTGTTATCAGATAAATGCTTAACCACTCATGAGAATTAGATTGCAAGGAATGTGTTTGACATCAACAACGTTAGCGTTTTCTGAGAAATATTACACTAGTTTCAAAACATCAACAACTCTCTTAGAAAACATGTTCTTATGCTACCAATGCTGGACCGGAAGTTCGCAGGAGTTGTTTCAGATGTCAGCAGAGCTACTGATATGGAGCTGTCGCATTTAAGCACACTTAAAAACCATCGTTCTTGACTGGGTTTGACCCCGCGACCTTTGGATCAGTAAGTCAGTGCGTAACAAACTGAGCCACCTTACACTATGTTGCACCGTTAGCTTTTTAAACTCGTATAAGGATTTTATTAATTTTATTTACCTCCAAACCTTCTTTGAGAAATGAAGTAGGTATAATGAGGTATTGGAGCGGAGGGGGATAGCTCGCCTACTGCGACCCAACAGGGATCTATTGCAGGTTACCACCCGAGAGAGAGAGAGAGCGAGAGAGAGAGAGAGAGAGAGAGAGAGAGATGAGGTGAAGGGAGACTACGGGCCCGGCAGAGGGCGGAGACAGCAGCGCCACAGAAACGTGCGGAAGTGCCTAATAGTTGACAGAGAGGCAGCTGGCGCACCACCGAAGCTCCTTAGCACCATCCGGAGAGGGTGTCGAAGTGACCCCAGTGGCCCGGACAACGGAGCGCAGCTTCTACAAGTGGGGTCAGGGGAGAAGGGTTATAGAGTGCCAGCAACCGCATCATCTGCCTGCAGCCATCCGAACCACCGCGCTAACACCAGACCTGAAACATGACAAGAGAAATGAAATGAGAAAGAGAAGGAAAGGAAACCACGGAAATATGCGTCAGAATGCGCGGTCACTGGGGCTCGAACATGGGACCTTTCAAATGTGTGTCCCACACACTCCTGCAGCCTCAGTATGAAGTAATGGGAGAGCAAAAAACCTCCGAAAGGGCAGCGTGGTATTTTACCTGTCTGCCTACTCGGCGCTCGTTGCCGTCTGCCCTTGTCATAGAAAGACGCGGGTGAAGCCAAACATTTTTAAAACCACTTTTAGAGGCTCTGCTTACCAACTTTACGAAAGACGATGCTGAAACCAGCAACCGTCGTTGTCCATACATTTTTGACACTTCTTCAGGAAAACTATCCATCACTCGCCGTAGTTTAGGCAATTTCCTGGCGGATATTTTGTTTCAATTCTTTCAAGGTATGTGCGTTTGTTTTGTACCCTTTATGTTTTAAGTTGCCCCAGACATAGAAATCGCAGGGGGTTTCGTCAGGGACCACAAGTCTCTGCCAATAATTCTGGTCTGAAACACACCTTCAGTTGTTCTCATCGAAAGAATGACGGTATCAGCTGTTCCAGAGTCTTGCTGAATAAAGGCAAAATCACACTCCCTGTCTGTTAATTCTCTAAAAAAAGGGGGGGGGGGGATTGTATCCATATATGTACGGGCATCAACTGTTGACTCAAAAAAAAAAAAAAAAAAAAAAAAAATTTGGTCCTGTAACTCACAACTTAATATTGTTCATGAAGTAACTCTTCATGATGAAAAACTTGGTGTATGGTGCGCCGTTAGCGGAGAAAGGTTTCTCAGAGCTCCAGTAAGTGATTTCTATCTCTGGGATAACTTAAAACATAAAGTGTGCAAGACAAACCTACACCAACTCTGGAAGAATTAAAACAAAATATCCGCCAGCAAATTGTCAGCATTTCTCAACATGAATTACGGCGAGTAATGTAGTTTCCTAAAAAGTGTACCAAAAATATATGGGTGGATGACGGTAACCAGTTTCAACATCTTCTTTCATAAGATTGGCAGTAAAGTCTTTAAAAGTAATTTTAAAAAGTTTACATGGCTTCATCCGCACCTTTCTATGATAGCAACAGACGGCAACGAGCGCCGAGGATGCCGACAAATAAACATCGTGCAGCTCGTTCGGACATATTTTGCTCTTCCGGTATAATATTTTTATAGCGAATCCTCTCCATTAGCTCCTATAATAACATTCGTACAGCTCCGACCCCCGACAATTCTTAATAACAGTTGAACACTCCCTGATATTCGCGCAAAAGGATGTCAAAGAAACATTGGTGGAATGTCTGACATTCGTAATCCACCCATCCCCTCCCGCCGACCCGAATGTGTTCAAAGATCTGGAAATAATGCATAGCGTAAAGAGCCTTTTGCGTGGAAGAATTATTGATCGGATGGTCGGCTAATTTTTTAGATAATCGCAGTACTAGGTGACATTTTAATCTTTGTTCCTGTAATTATTTAACAACATAAAAGCTATACTGTTTTCATGTAGCACAGAAACCTTTATTTAAGATATCAGCAAACGAACTTGATTAGAACATACGAAAACACAATTTTCTTACATGAGAATTATTATATCATTTTCGCATTGGTATACCATTCATATCAAGTAAGATCGAGCAGTTTAATCTCATAAACCGCTCTTGCGTTGAAACTAAGCATCGTAATCTGTTGAGGTCTTAGCAGAATATGCTTTACAGAAAAGTATCTTATTTGATCCAAAAATTTGTCAGTCTAATTTAGAAATATTCTGTATGCGGTTGTAATTATCTCTGTGCTATTCACATTAGCTTAACACGCAGTTTTAAATGACAGAACCCTGATCCGAAACAGTTATTTTAAACCTAATTTCTAATTCTCAACGCTGTCCTCTACTTATGGAGATCGATTACCATCTTCATCAGTAACCTTCCATGAAATTATTCGCTTTCAATATAACGATTGTGAGAGTTGGTTCGAAGATAGGTCTATAAAGGATGAACAATGCAAAATAATGTCACTTAAATAATACGGAAAAGCGAAAATGTGCAGAAAGTTAATCATATCATGTATGGCAACACTGTGGTTCGAACATAGTGCGGTCATGGGATCTATAATGCTTGAATTTTGAGTCGGAATTAATTCAAACGAAATGTAGTATTGACCGGGAAAATGTTATTTTACTCTTGGCAGTTAATTGCAATCACTGAAAACACAGTAAGCGAAAGCCATTTTACATAAATATAGATCCCGTTTCAATGTATTGAAATAGTGAAAAAAATAAAAGACGAACGCGGTTTTCTATAGTCTTTGATTAATCACGGCTGCCACTACCACATGGGAAGTAGGTTAAACATGGCGGAGGTAGTGTTTACTTTTGGGTGCTTGGGGGGACCGGCTTTATAAATACCGCTTTAATTTTGGTGCTATGTATGGTAATTATGAAGAAAAAAAAGTTTATATTTTGGTGCATCTAATGTGGTTAAAATTAGGTAATATTTATGCCATTGGGTGTAAATTGGTGATGATGTAGAGGCTGTATTAAGGTTTTTGAGTGGGTAAGTAAATGTTATGCAACTAGAAATACCAATTATTAAGTTAATTATGCACAAATTTTCCCCTTAATACATTTGTTGGTCCGTTTCTGAGTGATAATACTACTTCACTTTTATCGATCGTGCTAACCTAATTTCAGTTCTTTCAAATCAGGTAAGTACTGATAGGTTAGGAGTCGAAATATGCACCAATTTCGAGGGCAGAAAACATTTGTGGATTAATACACTTGCAGCAGTTTAATCTGGGTAAACTAATGCATGCGAAAAAATACCCGTAAAGGGACTTGCATAACCTAACCCCACCTAACCTAATGTTTCCTTTATTTTCTTAGCAGATTTTGCAAGTGATCCTTACCACAGAAGTGACAACTGGAAATTGCGGCATGCATGTGGCATAAACCTGCCTATCTTAAAGGTCATAAAACATGTTAAAACATGTCAATTATACAACAGTAATGTGCATTTTAATGTCATAGTATTGCATGGAGAGCTCGGGAGTAGTATGCAACAGAGACATTTCTGACATCTTCCTGTTTGGAGACTTGTTAGTAAACAGAGTTTGCTCATTTAATTTGTAGATTAGCCATTGGTAATAATCAGATTAGCACAATGTAGATATTTCAGACATATAAACTACAATTGTATGTACATTTATAAAATTGTAGCTTACATGTCTGAAGGTAATCCTAAATTAAATTTTATTAAATCCTAATTTAAATGGTAATAATGTAGAAAATGAGCTGCTTGAGAAAATGAATGAAATATACTGCAGTTGATAGATTTTTATTCATGATTACAATTTTGAAATTTTTATTTGGTGGCCAATCTTCGTTTTTGATTTATAAGTAAATTCTGTAGTATGTGTTCTGCAATGGTTTTATTTTGCTTATGCTGCAGTTATTAATGTACTTATGATGAATAGCCTCAATGCTGGCTAAATCTCCATGACACGGACCCTGTCCTCCCGGTCATATACACCTTAACCTAACCTAACATTGTCTAAATTTGTAGCATTATGCCTACATGTAAAACATGATGCCATGCGGTAATCTTTGAATAGAGATTTCTTGTACTATAACAGTTTTAGTGGCTTCTGCTATCCAGAAACCAAAGTTTTTCCTTAGAAACACAATGTTTATGCAGCAATTTCAACATAAATACAGAAATAAACCATTTTAGCACATATAGAAACAAAACTTTCAAAATCGCAATCAAGAATAAAAGCTCTGTCGATTGCACTATATTTCATTAATTTTCTCAAGTGGCCCATTTTCTACATAATTACCGTTAAATAATTCATAATTACCTAAGTTAAATCTGTATAAATGTATACACTAGGTATGGTTAACACAACCAATTGTTTATGGTTGGATCTTGTGATATCAAAATTTGATAATATACAGTAAAAGTTTGATACCTACTTTATACAGTAAACGCAGAAGAAAGATGACTTGAAGAAGGAATATATTTCAGAGTATCCTGTCATCCCATTCATATGTAACCTAATGTGCTAAATTTTGATACCACAGGATCCTTGTTTTAAACAGCAGAACTAAAAAAAGCTCTCTGTGTCTATGGACCAAAATGTTTCAGAAACAAAGCAAGTATTTTAAGGTAAGTATAAAACTTTTCCAATTATACATTCTAGGCAGGATATCAGAGCAGTGCCAACTTGCTCTGTTGTTTGGACAATGTTTTGGTTTAAGTGAAGCCTATTTATTTTATCTCTCTTTGTAAGTCAATGCTACACCAGATGCTGGCAGGTACACTACTTTAGAGTACTGGGTAATAGACGGAGCCAAGAGTGACGTCATAGCAGTTGGGGTTCAATGTTTCTCACAGCAGCACATGTACGTGTGTTCCACATGAAAATCTTAACACAGTACTTAGAATCAAGTCAGCACGAAGTATCTCCCCAAATATTCATAGGATGGTCAACACAGAACTAACCAAGAAAAAATAAAACATTTAATATAAGTTGCAGTTTAATTTCCTTTTAGTTTATAATTTATATAAATTATTTATTTATAATTTCCCATCATTTAGACCTTTAATTGCTCTAGTTGTATTATGTGTCTTGGATTTTTATATTATGAAATATAATTATGTTTCTGTTATGTTTAAGAGTTCATCAGTTATATGTAGAACTTTTATATTTCGCTGATTAAATCACTGTACATATAGCTATAAAATAATTAAATTCATCAAGTAGATAAACAGAGTACAATTATTTTTCTGCAAGGGTAACACATGATAATGTATGATAAATTGATAAATTGACAAATTGAAATATGTGTGTAATTACATACAACACTTTATAATTCTATAATATAAAATATTTGTTTAGTATTAATAGACTTTCATGTTCATTTGGCCAGTTGTATGGTTAAATTGTGTCGTCATTAAAGCATGTAACTGACGTAACTCGGGAGCAGTGTTGAGGCTCTGAGCTGCAGCTCGATCAGGCAAACCCTGCCAATGCCTGTGGTGCAGCATATTTTAACAACAGTTTGGTTTGTTTGTTCGCTTGTTCTTTGGTTCCATCACGAGCAGAGTCAGTGACATTGAACATCCAATACAATTATGGAGTATCCATCGTCACTAGTCGTGTGCCCATAAATAACACTTTTTCTTTCTTTTTTCCATCTTGCATTATTTAAGAAAAAAGTGAATATTTGTAAGCCATCACTGTCTCAAGAATAAACTTCACAACTTGCATTATGATTGGTTAACACACTAATGAATGTAAATTAACAGTAAAAGTTTTTTTTAAAAACAAGCTTTTATTTAAATACTCTAAAAAGAAGAAAATGAACTTTAAATTAAATCAAATCCGTCAATTTATTACATTACAGAATTTATATGATATAAAAGCTTGTTGTGAGATTTACCCTTTTTTATGAAA
This sequence comes from Tenodera sinensis, assembly GCA_030765045.1. NCBI lineage: Eukaryota > Metazoa > Arthropoda > Insecta > Mantodea > Mantidae > Tenodera > Tenodera sinensis. Next base: position 41,224,155 of record CM060972.1, on the reverse strand, counting down.
GACATTTTTACTTTCTCTACTGGTAAGTAGGGGAAGTATTGTATTACACCCAAAAATTCGATGTTGAGATTTCATCAAAGATATATGTTTTGAAGCCCCCTAAATCCAAAAAAAGCATTTTTAGAAAAAGGTGTGTGTGTCAGTCTGTGGACAGCATAACTCAACGAAAAGTCGGTTAAAAACCAAAGTTGGTATTTAAGTTTAATGTCTTTCAAGGATGCAACACGAAGATTTTGAAGAAAATAGCCCCACCCTAAACTACCCTTTACTTGGAAAATTTTTCGAAAATTTTGATTTTCTTGAAAATGGCTCTAACGATTTTGATTAAAATGTCATATGTTTGAGATATTTTTATGACAAATGAAAGGTATATCTTGAATTTTCGGGCTATAGCCCCTGTAGTCGTATTTACTCTGGATGACTTTTGCATAACTGGTAAACCGTTAGAGATAGACCAAATCATACTATACAAAAAATGTAGATCTTGCTAAAATACACAATTTATGTCCAAATAAATTTTCTTGTAGGGTGAACCATTTTGGAGATATTCCTTGTTATGTGTGTGAGTTTCGGAAAACTTAGAACTCTCGTGAAATGGGCCATCGTTGTTCATTTTTTTATATGTTAAGTGTGCAAAGACAACAGAATCTCAAAGCTTTAAAACATTTGACTATCGCACAAAGCCTACTTATTCTAACATTCCCCTTGCACTTACAAGGAAATAAGCAATAAGATAAGTTGTACAAATTTCTATCTTAACTAAGACAAAGAAGATATAGGAATAAGAGTTTGTAAGAATGGTTAGTACAAAAGTAGAGAAAGTCATGTGAGTGCAACACATCAGATTTTTTTCTTAGAGTTATATCAGGATCAAGTTATGTATTGTATTTTTATTTATCTAAACTGGTAAATTTTGCAACTAGCTTTTATACCATATAAACTGTGGATTTGATTTAATTTAAAGTTTATTTTCTTATTTTGAGAACATTGAAATAAAACCTTGTTTTAAAGAAATTTATTATACTATTAATTTATGTTTTATGAGTAGTTGGAAGCTTTCACATCCAGATTCAGAATTATAACTAGAAATTACTTCTGGACTTAGAAGCAGTAGTCTGTTGGAGTTACGAAGCCCTGCCTACCTAGCACATACCTCCCATTTCACGCTGAGGCAATCCTCTGTGAGCGGCCCAGATATAAATATGGCGCCTCCAGCCAGTGATTCTGTTGTAACTGAACCTTTGCCGAGGAGACTAAGACCACGCCACTGATGATATCCTCCGCAGGTGTGTATGAAACATCTGAACTTCAAAACTGCAGTGAACTTTGGCTTCTAAGCCTGGAAGTAATTTCTAGTTGTAATTTATGTTTTAGTTATTGCTGGACATGTTTCTGAGTCTGTTCATTTCATTTAATGTGTCATTGTTGGGTGGTCATTTGCCTGTTTATTTAGTATAGTCTAGTTCTACAATAAGGAGATTTGACTCTACTTAAGGCCATGTACGCTTGACTTGCAGGGAAGCGTTTTGAGCCTAAATAGATAATGGAATGGTAGAAGTGCTACCCTGGATTTTGTGTACTGTCCAAGTCCAGTGTAATATATTTGTCCACATCCTTCGTTCAGAAGTAGGTATCGTGACTATTTTGCACAGACTTAGGTTGAATAAGGCGAACATGATCTTTACTGTAATCTATATGGGGAGAGGATATGTCAGTAACATACATTTGTTTTCTTTGGAAGCAGGGTCATATGATTTCTGTAATATGTCCAATGGCACCATTCACCAGACCTTTAGACACATCTACATAGTAACGCAACATCACCTTGGCCCCAACATATATTTCTAACTTCTTAGGTAGCCCTCCTGTCTTGTTTATATTGGATTATATAATATTATTTAAATCTATGTTGTCATTTTTTTGAGTACAATCTATTTTATTCATATTCTTCTCAGCAAACCCTTTCATTTGATACCCATGTCATGGGAGTATGTTAAAAAAGTCTGATATGCTGCACTCACATGACCTTCTCTGCTCTTGTACTAACCATTCTTACAAACTCATATTGCTATATCTTCTTTATGTTACTTGAGATAAACATTTGTAGAAATTATCTTATTACTTATTTCCTTGTAGGTACAAGGGGAATATGGGAATACAGTAGGCTTTGAGCGATACTCAAATCTTTTAAAGGTTTCAAATTCTGTTATCTTTGCATGGTTAACTATAAAAAGTGAATAACGATGTTCCATTTGACAAAAGTTTGTTTTCTAAAACTCACCCAAATAGCAAGGAATACCTCTGAAATGGTTTGCTCTACAAAAACAAAAAAAAAAAAAAACAAAACTTATTTGGACATGAATTGTGTTTTAGCAAGATCTACAGTCTTTGTATAGTAAGACTTGGTCTGTATCTGACGGTTTACCAGTTATGCAAAAGTCATCCAGAGAAACAGGACTAAATAGATTGTAGCCAGAAAATGCAAAGCATACACTTGTTGTTGTTGTTGTTGTTGTTGTTCTTCTTCTTCTTCAACTTTCATGTTCTACCAGTGTCATAGTGTCAGGGGTTTGCCTCAGATCCGAGGTTCACATTTTCCTTTTGAATCTGATTTTACTTAAGGTGGGGGGTTAGCCAAATGCTTAGATCCCTGTTTTAACCCCCAGATACTCGGTTAGATCCTCAGTTCTTGAGCCAGGGATTGGGCATTTCCTCCCAACCCTGAAAGGTTTTGGTTATCCCGCCAATACTTGGGAGGCTGTTTGCAGTGGTTTCCCACTGGGTGATGGATCGCCATTTCCCTACGCTGTTAATATACATTTTATTTGTCATAAAAATATCTTAAACATATGGCATTTTACTCAAAATCGTTAAGAGCCATTTTTGAGAAAATCAAAATTTTCCATATAAAGGGTAGTTTAGGATGGAGGAATTTTCTTCAAAGTCTTCGTGTCGCATTCTTAAAATATGTTTAATCTAAAGACCAACTTTGGTTTTTAACTGACTTTTCATTTTTGAGTTATGCTGTTCACAGACTGACAGACACACACACACACACACACACACACACACACACACACACACACACACACACACACACACACACACACACACAAAAGGACCTTTTTCTAAAAGTGCATTTTTTTTTTGTTTTAATTCAGGGGGCCTCAAAACATATGTTTCCAGTAAAATCTGAGAATCAAATTTTTAGATGGAATACAATACTTCCTCTACTTACTATACATAGTACAGAAAGTAAAAATATGTGAAAAAGTATATATTCTCTGGCAGGAGCTAGAATTTTTTTGTGCTTTTAAATAACAGCCTAAAGGAATGATGTGACCTCCTTTAAGTTGGTTTCTTTACATTTTGCCTATGTAAGTGACTCATTAAAAAATACTCAAAAAAAAAAAAAAGAGAATATATATATATTCTCTGGCAAGAGTTAGAATTTTTTGTGGCTTGAAATAATAGCCTAAAGGAATGACGTGGCTCAACACCACAAATATGTTTGGCCTTCTTTTGTGAAATAAGCACTTCTGTAGATTATTTGTAAATGGTGCCCTACCTCTGATGCTGTTATTAAGAGATCTGAATGCTAACAAGCTGAAGTGCCTAACAGGCCTGGGAATTGAAGAGTACAATGGATTCATTTTGAAAAGTCCTGCGTTATCAGGAGATATCTATGGAGTGAAGGATTTAACAAATGGTGCAGCTTAAAGACACATGGGAAAGGGGTAATTTTATACACAGAATGTCCTTTTGCTAATAAATGGTTGGCTACACAGTAGGACTGAGCAGTTTGGAATTTCAAGATACCATTAAGCTGCAAGGTAACGTTGCTCCAGTGAGAACACCACATGGATGTAGTCAATATGGTACATGCTTTCGACACTGCAGCGAGAAGGAAATATTAGTTCACGTTCTTGGCTACTGCCCATACATAAACTTTTTGGCAACAATCACCATCATCGCATCAGAACTGCAATAGCAGCTTCTTTGTCTGCAAGAAACTACGAGGTATAGGAAGAGGTCTATTGCATCACAACTGATGGGCGTACCAGAAGAGCTGATATTGCTATTGATGGAACCAAACAAATAGGCTACATTAGTGACCCCACAGTACAATTCAAAGTGGATTTAGAACAACCAGCCTCAGGCCTCGAGAAGAAAAAAAATGTACTCCTACCATGCCATATTTTGAAGACAAATATAATATCGGCACTTCATTGTCATGGGCCTAATGATTGGTAGTTGTGGAATCGCAAAACAGCTTCTGGATTTCTGTCAGCAATTTTCCATCCACAAGCATCTGTGTATAGAAGTCGTCTTCATGGTATTAAATGGCTCAATATAAATTTTGAAGAGTCATTTGTACACCACCTCTTAAAGTGACTTTATATGAATTAGTATTCTTCTTGTTATGAGTCTTTATTGTCAGTTAGTTTTGTTTTGCCCCATTGTTTAAAAAATTTTTATTTATATCAACAACTTAATTTGTAAAGTTAGTATTCTCTGACATTTAGGAAATCTACACTTGATTTACTAAATACGTAAGCCATTTATTCTCTCCTCATGCTGCTCTGAATTTTGTCTGAAGGTATTATTTGCTATGTTTTACCTCTCAGTTGGCCAAAGTACAAAATCTCAAATTTGTTTGCGTCTTTCTAATAATTGTAGCATTTTAAATACTTTTTCAAGTGAATTTAATTTATTTCATATAGTAATATAGTATCTGAATTTATCTAACACGGCAGAGAATAACATTTACTCAATGCAATGTGAAATTAATACATTCTCTTCAGACACCAATACATTTCTACAGTACATACAAAGGTAAAATAATACATGTTACAAAAAAGATAAAAAATTAGAAAGCTGAGGACTGCATCAGTGTAAGTAAATGACAAAGTGCTAGACAGTGGACAAGAATCGGAACACACGGCTGCCAATTTTGCTTATTTGTTAAAGATCAGACTTTAGTACAAAGGTTTCTGGTTGATGGTAGAGCTTGTTTTTCTGCAGTATTTGGAAGATGTTGATGATAGAAATTAATGGTTCCTAAAAATGCATGTAACTCCTTCAGTTTCAGGCTTCTTGAGATTTAATATAGCAGCTACTTTTTCTGGATCTGGCTTAACACCTTTTGGTGTTATTAGATGTCCTAAGAAACCCACTTCTTTTACATGAAGTACGAACTTCTCTATATTAATTCTGAGATGAAACTTATTAAGTTGCTTAAACAATAAGTTTATGGGATGTTTATGCTCTTTTGGAGTTGTGGACACTATCAAGATGTCTTCCAAATAAGCAAAACAGAAATCTAGTCCCTTAGCAACTTCGTTAATAAATTTTTGGAAAGTACTGGGTGCATTTCTTAAACCGGAGGGCGTAAAATTGAATTCATGGATACTGAACTGAGTGATTATTGCCGTTTTTGCTTTTGTCTTCTTCAACGACTGGAATCTGGTAATAAGGTTTTAGATCAATCTTGGAAAAGATTTTCTTGTTCTGAAGAGTGTAACTTACATCATCAGTTCCAGTGCCAATTTTCAGTGTGATCGGTCCACTGTTGCGCAATTTATCACTTTCATACATAGCAAAATCCATTTTTAGTTTCTCTACTATGTGTAGTAAGTAGAGGAAGTATTGTATTCCACCCAAATATTTGATGTTGAGATTTCGCCAGAAATATATGTTTTAAGGCCCACTGAATCCAAAAAAAAGCATTTTTAGAAAAAAGTCTGTGCGCGTGTATCTGTCAGTCTGTGGATATCTTTCAAGGATGTGACACAAAGATTTTGAAGAAAATTTCACCACCCTAAACTACCCTTTATGTGGAAAATTTTGATTTTCTTGAGAATGGCTCATATGGTTTTGATTAAAATACCATATGTTTGAGATATTTTTATGGGAAACAAAATGTATATTTTGAATTTTCTAGCTATAGCCTTTGTGGTCCTGTTTATGCTGGATGGCTGTTGTATAACTGGTAAACCATAAGAGATAGACCAAATCTTACTATACAAAAAATGTAGATCTACGTCCAAATAAATTTTGTTTTTGTAGGGTGAACCATTTTGGAGATATTCCTTTCGTCAAAGGAAGATTGTTAATCTTTTTTATGTTAGCCATAAAAGTGAATGGAATTTGAAAGCTTTAAAAGATTTGATTATCCCTCAAACCCTATTGTATTCCCATATTCCTCCTGCACCTACAAGAAAATAAACAATAAGATAATTTCTGCAAATGTTTATCTCAACACAAAGAAGATACAGGAATAAGAGTTTGTAAGAATGGTTGGTACAAGGGTAGAGAAAGTCATGTGAGTGCAACACATATTTTTTGTATATATAGGCAGATACTCTAATTTGTTTAAATTGCTCACATTCTACTTATTGCAAAATGTTTGGCCAATTCAGAAACCTTCACGGGGATGTGCATAACTTAACAAAGTTTCATTGCAATTGGATAAATGGTATAGGAATGCATATGGAACAAAGATACATTCATTTATAATATGTATATAGATTATTTTTAAATATACACTTTTTCAGAAAAAAAGAGTTGTAATAACATTTTGGAAATTGTCATGCAAATCACAAAGCATATAAATTTGGGAAATTGCTGGGAAAGTTGGAGATCTAGTGTGTGATATTTTCAAAGGTATACAAAACTAGGAAAAATTTAAGTACGAGCAAGTAGACACTGGTTCACTCCAATTAGGAGTGAGCAATGCCAGACCATGGTATATAAACAGCACTTTTCTGATGGGCTTTGAGTTGCTGTCCCAGAGATTCAAAAGAAATCGCTACAGCAAAGCCACTGAGAATTTTGTTATGGTTACAAACAAAGAGTCTGAAAGTCAGAAAAGTTGTTCAAGTATACGTCAGCGCCCAAGTGTAGAAACCATTCATTCAGCTGTCCTTTATATAATAATGTCACATTCTTACACAAACTTTTCATATAGGGCAGATGACTTTGCGGACATCTTCAAGATCCTTTAGTTATCCTCCATGGTCTAAGCTAAGAGATACTTGCTAGCCTGTGGTTCCCAAGGTTGCATGTTCCAAACCAATCCACTGCCCTAGTGGATTTTTTCATCATCATGAATAAGTTCGTGTGATCCGGAGCCTGTCTGTACGACGTGTAACATTCCAATCTCTGTCGCACATGTCCTTCTTGATTGTCCGCGATACGCTCGTGAGCGCCAGTCCGTTGGCCTGGGCCTTACACTGTCGTCAGTTTTAGGCAACGACCCAGTATCTGTAAATACAGTGCTGCGGTTTTGTTCCAGAATTGATTTTATGAAGCAAGTGTAAGGTTATTTTATTTCAGAGATTTTAGCCTTTTAGATGGCCGTATTTTTGGGTTTTTTAACGTTTTAGTGTTTTTTACTTTGTAGCAATTTTAAGTTTCTGTTTTTAGCATTTTAAATGAAACGTTTTAATAGTTGTTTAGAGGTTTTTTATCTATTTTAACCGTAGATTTTTAGTTTTTAATGGGTGATGTTTTAACACTTGACGGTATGTAATTTTACTTCTGGACTCCGGGCCCTAATGACCAAGTTGTCGACGGGCCCTTAAACCCAACACACTCACTCACTCACTCACTGAATAAGTTCGTTTTAGGCCATGTGCCTGTAATGATAAACCCAGCGAAGATGGTTTTGGCGTTTCCTCTTCTGTTTTGGTCTTCCTTGGTTCTTGTAACCAGTTGGAGCATACTGGAATGCCAATTTTGGGAGTCTAGTTCTTTCCATTCTCATCAAATGATTTTTCCATTCTGGTTGGTATTTTTCTATCTCCTCGGTCAAACTGGGTACTCCAAGGTTTTCTCTGATATCTGTATTTCTTTGGTGGTTCAATCTAGTAACTCCCAACAGTGATTGCAAGAAACGTGTTTGGGCTACTTCAAGTTTATGTGAATTTCTGTTATTTAAAATCCAAATTTCACTTCCGTGTCTGAGAGCAGCTTTTGATGTGATATGTAGTACTAGCTTTGTATCCGGTGTCACCTGTTTGTCAAAATGCTTACTATCCCATCTAGTTATTATACTTTTGTTATTTTGTGTCAGTATCATGCTTGTGATTTGCAAATATACTTCCTATATCAGACACTGGTTCTACAATTTTTCTATCACAGTGGATTTTTTCAGGTGTAAAAATCCTTAACATAGCTTCCTTTAGAGGAAAAATAAAGCCATTGGTCCTGTGTCATAGTTTTGTAGCATGCAGTGGAATCTTGGGCCAGATAAAGAGGCTTCTGAGCAAAATTAAGCAATATTCACACCCACTATAGAATAGAATAGAATGCTGAGAGTCATAGCAGTTAAAGAACATTCATAATAAAAAAATTTATAAGCTGTAGTTAACAGTTCAAAGTAAGGTCTAAATCTTAACATCTTAGTGCAGCATATGTACCTAGTGTCTTTCTGAAATGTTACAAAAGGAAGTTAACAAGAACGGACTCTCAGCATATTAAAAATTTGAAGAACAAAGCAAAGACAGAAATTCTATATCTTTAGCAGATACAGAATAGTGGATATAATCTTGTGACCATGGAAGCGGATGCCTAGAATTTACTGACTTATTGCCAGCTACTACTAATCATTAACATAGTAAAGAAAATAGAATATTAATACTTTTAATGAAAATTAAGGTAGCCTTAAAATAGGATTTGAGTCGATAAATAACACTAAACAACACTCACTTCATAAATTTTCCCGGTAAATGTTTCAGAGGCTAGCTTTCCTCCATTATCAACTAGACATCGATAGTGAAACAGTGTTATTAATCAACTCAAATCCTATTTTAATGTGATTCCAACAACACTGTCATCAACTTCCAGCATTTATTATTAACTTAACCTTTCCATTTGCTTCTCTTGGTATGATGTTTATTATTACTTGCAGTACTATTTGTAGGGTATTCCAATCCTATTATCTATTCTTGTGCAAAGAATGAAAAGGTTTATTTTCTGGCCAAGCAAAGCTACTATTAGGTCCATATTGCCTTCTGTTTTCAAAGTTAACTATCTAAACTGTAGTGCTATCATAGACCACTGAAATAAGCAGAACAGCCTCCTGAGATCAGTCCACATGTGTACATGTACTCATATTATAAATCTGCTAGCACTGCTATATTGTAGTTACATTATGTGATATGATTAGGTTCATTTCTAAGTACTATTGGCAGAGGAGCATCCCTTTTATTACACTGGGCAACAATGAAAATGTTTCGGGCTTAAAAATAGTGAATTTATATGTATTTCTATCTGCTGAATTCAAAAATCACCATAAAAATGATAGATTAGCTCTTGTTTTGAAGATAACGTGACATTTCATTTTTTAGAGTGAATATTTTAAATTTGGGGGAATTTTTTTTGGGGAGTTGGCACACCTGTCAAATAACAAAACACAAATGCTCTTCAGCTGTTTGTAAGTCATAAACATAGATGATACTGTTGCTGTGACTTTGAATTACATGTAGTTTCTACTCAAATTAATGCAAAATTTCTGGTTCACCCTAGCAAGAAAAATGTCGTTGCCAAGCCTCTTGTGGACCCAAAAGACGTTCTTCTTCCACCCCTGCATATCAAGCTGGGTTTGATGAAAAACTTTGTCAAAGCTATGAACCGAGAAGGACGGGCCTTTAAGTACATCAGAGAGAAATTTTCGAAATTAAGTGATACAAAAGTTAAGGAAGGCATTTTTGTCGGACCACAAATAAGAGAACTTGTAAAGGATCCTGCATTTGACCAAGTTTTGGAGGGGAAAGGAAAGGAAGCTTGGGAAGCCTTCAAGGGTGTTGTTCATGGATTTTTAGGCAACAAAAGAGATGATAACTACAAGCATTTGGTGACAGTGCTCCTGCAAAAATACCGTAACCTTGGATGCAACATGTCCCTTAAGATCCATTTTCTCCACTCCCACCTAGACTTTTTCCCTCCTAGTTGTGGAGCTGTTAGTGATGAACATGGGGAGAGATTCCATCGGAACATTTCTGTTATGGAACAAAGATATCAGGGCCGTTGGAATGAAGTAATGCTTGCGGATTACTGTTGGTCTTTGTATAGGGATTCTGCGGAACTCCATCACAAGAGGCAAGCAAAAAGACGAAGTCAATAGGCCACCACATGATTCTCTTCAGACACGACACTTAGAACTCTTAGCATGTAATTACGGGTTAAAAAATTGTATTAAAAATTATATTAAATGCAATTAAAATGTATCCTTTTCTCTCAATCCGTTAATATGTAATACTTTCACCTTGTGTATATAGCGTAGAGCTAATAAAAATTTTTCATTGTCATATTTGTTTTTCTCAACCCAAAATTAGTAGGAATTGCCTCACGAAGTGCTCGTAACATTCAAAAATCATTTTTTTGTTGCCCAGTCTTATCAATGACTGAAGGCTTAAAAGTGATGGAAGCAGGAGACCAAATTATGTCTGATTAAGGCTTAAAACTGTATTAAAGGAGAGAAATGATATTTTGGCAGTGCCAGTCTTTATGCGTGATATAATATTGCTAGTGTGCAAGTCTGCATTCAAAGAAGTGCATGCATATACTTCAAAATGTTTGAAGTGAACTGTTACAGTGTAATGATATAGTGCAGATGTGTTGCATTATGACAGATTTACAGCCATATCTGAAACCCATTATTGGACTTTGTTAGTTGTTTAAATAGTATGTGAAGTAAAAGTTTTGCAACTTTTCAGTTTCAGCCTTTTGAAAATGTGACATTTCTTTGAATTTCAAAAACTATGGGAATATGATTCTCTGTGTAAATGAATAAATCACAAACATCAAGCCCACAACAGAAAATGTAATGAGTGATGTATGTATGATTTTCCTTCAGTTCCAATTTTTCTTGTGAATCTGTTACAAAACCGTGCATTATTCTTAATACAGTGGGTTTACTTTTACATGAAATAGGGCATTCAGTTTCTAGTACCCTTTCTGCCCTTCCATCAGCCATGACTACCCCATCAGTGTTAGCAGATAACCAAGGGTGGTTGAGATGCATGACAAGATCACAATCTGCACCGTTTATTACCAGCTGTGACATTTCTAAGAACTCTAGCATGAAGACGTTTACCACTCATAAGAGAATGTACCAGCCTCTCATAATCTTCCTTCTGGTTTTTGAATGTGCTCTATTTGCAGAAATCACTTCTTTTTCTTTTTTCTTTCTAAAAACTACAGTTCAGATTTAGAGTGATATTTGTTTTGACACAGACTTCAATCACTTTGGTCTTATTAATAATACAATTGTAATAAAATGAATTTTATATTGGATGATTTATTATGGCCTTTAAATATTATAGGCATGGATTCCTGTTTCATTAATGGTGTCAATACCTCTCATGTGCATTATTCTCAACCACAACTGATATTTGCTATTACATCCATCAGCCTCCCATTGGCATCTTAAAGTGATTTTGATTTTTACTTTTTGTAGTAGTAAGTAGAGGAAATAGTGTGTTCTACCCAAAAATTCGATGTCAAGATTTCACCGGATATATGTTTTGAGGCCCCCTGAATCCAAAAAAGAGCATTTTTAGAAAAGGTCTGTGTGTGTGTTTGGGGGGTGGGTGTGTGGGTGTGTGTGTACAACATAACTCCAAAACAAAAAGCCAGTTAAAAACCAAAGTTGGTATTATATTTAAGTTTAACATCTTTTTTTAAGGATGCCACAAGAAGATCTTGAAAAAAATTGCTCTACCCTAAACTAGCCTTTGCATGGAAAATTTTGATTTTCTCGAAGAATGGCTCAAACGATTTTGATTAAAATGCCATATATTGAACATATTTTTATGACAAATGAAATGTACATATATTTTGAATTTTCTGGCTGTAGTCCTATTTACTCAGGATGACTTTTGCATAACTGGTAAACCGTAAGAGATAGACAAATCTGACCATACAAAGAATGTAGATCTGGCTAAAAACAATTTGTTTTTGTAGAGTGAACCATATCGGCGATATTACTTGTTATTTGTGTGAGTTTTTGAAAAACAGTTTTAATCAAATGGAACATCTTTATTTCTTTTTATTTATATGTTAGCCGTCCAAAGAGAACGGAATTTGAAAGCTTTAAAAGATTTGACTATCGCTTAAAGCTTACTCTATTTCCATATTCCCTTTGCACCTACAAGGAAATATACAATAAGATAATTTCTGCAAATGTTTATCTTAACTAACACGAAGAAGATAGAGGAATAAGAGTTTGTATGTAAGAATGGTAGGTACAGGGGTAGAAGTCATGTGAGTGCAACACATCCGATGTTTTCTCTTCGTTTACAGTTTTTGAGAGTATGCGGGTGATGTTATATTCAGAAATTTGATTGTACCAAAATCAAGCCTCGGTTTTTTTGGGGGGAAAGTTTTTCCAGTTTCTTCCCCTTGCTAAATTTCTCTTTTCCCGCATTTGAGCTTTGGGGCCCAGAGGAGAATTCATACGTTGATCATTTTGTCCAATCCAGTCGCGTGGTGGCAGGCTATGAAGTGTATGCACTGTCAGGACTTGACGGGATGAGAGGTTGCAGCGACGACGCATGTAAATAAGGTTATTGGAATGGAGTGACGTATAAACGCTCCTCGACAGCTGCAGGTCAGCGTGCAACGGCTCTTGACACCGATGGTGTACGGTATTTCCCAAAAGAAATGTTATTTTTAGGAGATACTATTGACATTTTGAATTATCGAGTCATCTCGTGAAGGATTGTAGAGGAGCTCAGCTTTAACTGCTGTGTGGAATTGTTCCTGTGTTACAGGGTGTGCCCAGAAACGTTGCCTGGGTTTATTTATGAATTCCAAGACACCGAGCGAGAGCGTCCCGATGGTGTAACAATAATCCATACAACTTTGCGACACGGCGCCCAACTTCATCCTCCACGTATGGAAGAAAATGGGCTTCGAGATGTAGGTAATCTCACGAGGAAAAAACGGCATACAGTAATGACGGCCGCGCCGTAGCCGAGTGGTTAGACCATTCGCTTCTCACCAAAGCGATCGGGGTTCGATCCCGGGTAGCCGCATTTTGGATTTGTGGTGGACGAAGCGGCGCTGGGGCCGGTTTTCTCCGGGTTCTCCGGTTTCCTCCGCCATTTCATTCCACCGGTGCTCCATTTTCATTCCATGTATCATCAGTACCACCGCCTGCAGTGCCGTAGTAGTAAAAGCGGGCGTTAAACACCACAAAAAAAAAATCAAACAAACAAATGACGCGCTCTGACTTCTGCAGAAATACATTTACATTACCCCTACGCTTCAGTAGAACATTCACAGGAACGCTTAATCGATTACAGTAAGCAGCATTAACTTACGATAACATGATATCCAATTAGAAGGAGGTTGAAACTACGGAGAGACCCAAAAACATCCGAACCGCTGTGCAGTGCTTTTTCCACTGCGCATTATAACACGCAGCTGCTGTACACAAGGCCACGCTCTGAAAGTGCAGAATAGAGGTGACGGTGATATCGTGTGGTTGAGTTATTACCAGTGTGCTTTATTATTTTGCCCTGTACTTAGTCACAATGTGTATCATGACTCAGCATTTGTTTTCTACTGCACAGTGTGTATTAACGATTCGAATGTGTTAATCCAGTCAGCTCGCCCAGTCAAAGTGCGATTGGCATCGATTTCCAGGTGTAAAAGTTGCACGCCGTACAACAATCCATGACCTTAATAAATTTCAGGCCACAGAAAGTGTTCAGGCTCAGAGATCTAAAAGACGGCGTACGCTTCTCACCGAAGAAACATTACACGATATCGGTCATCGCTTTGGGGAATTCCGCCCAAAAATCGTTTAGGCGTCTTTCATAACAGGCGTGCATTTGTTATGGCTCTTGCTGAAGTTAAAACCATATAAAATAACTGTGGCACATGCTGTTCAACCAGGCATGGTTGTGAGTGCACTCTCAATACTGTATACAATGGCGAAATTGACCCACATTTAATATTTTTCATGGACGAGGCTGGATTCCACCTTCATGGATATGTGTGTACACAAAATAATCATTATTGGAGCTTTAACGTTGGTAAGTAAAGCCTTTAAAAGTAGTTTTAAAAATGTATGGTTTCATCTGCGCTGTTCTATGACAGCGGCAGTCGGTGCCGAGCACCAAGGACGCGTACAGGCAAAACACAGCTCAGCCGGTTCGGAGTGTTTTGGATCACCCATTATTTACTGGTATTTCACATGTATACATGATCATTAATAATCGCCTCATGAACAATTATGTTTAACTTTACTGTGACTGGTAAGATGTTAGGGTTACCGATGTTAGTGTGGTCACATTTGCAATTATTACGCGGTTGCTATTTCCTGTGAATTGCAGCCCTTGTGCATTTTAATATGTGAGCACTTTCTGCAAATAGACGGCCTTTCTGGAAGAATTTGGTTGAATACTGTCTGTAGTACTTTTTGACATAGACCAGGGGAAGACAGGTAACGCTGCTGTGACGTCAGCCCACTCAGCACACTTGCTCCCAGAGCAAGCCAGTTGAACGTGTGACGTCACAGCGGTGAAGAGGAAATGGCATACGGGACATCGTAATCTTAATGCTGACTGTTTCAATTACGGAATAGTCACAGATTATAAATAATTACATTTCGGCTTTATGCCATACATGCAAATTCTAGTTTATGTGAACAGTCATGTTATAACGCAAATAGAACAGAAATTATAACTATTTCGCCTGAGCTAGAGGAGAGCTATACAGAACAATTAGGTGGACATTTTCCGACATTCGCCGTTTCGCTTTTCTTTAACTAGTTTGTCAATGTTAGGACGTAATGTACGGCACATTTGTAACCGAAGACTGCATGTTAGATTGTGATCTGACAATATGCTTCGGGATTTTGACTTAGAAGGGTTCATAATAGAAAAGAATTGTTCGCACACACACGTAGAACCAAACATACATAATGTCTGTGCAACAAGGGCATATAACCTCAGAAATCTGTTTTGAGGAACATTCTTATAACAATCAGCCAAGTCTTCCTTGTTGTTTATATTTGTCCTTCAGCAAATCGTCGCAATTTATCAATTCAATTTGCAACCTGCTAGAAACATTAACATCCAATGAATACGGGGTCGCAAAGACCTGAAACCTAGTTGACAATGTTTCTACATCTCGAAGCCTGGTCTCAAACTGGTGTGAAACACGGGGAACTGAACACATGCGCCGCTGATCTAGGCAGCCTAGCAATACACTGCTCTCGCCTGACGTCACACGAAAGTACAAGCTGGCTCTTCGTTTAAATACGTCACACAGCCCGAAGTTGTCTTCCCCTGACATAGACCATGGTTATTATTAGACCGCGGGAGTGCGAGCCCTAGTACGGTATAGTTGACTATACAGACGGCATGGAGTGTGACGTACGTCTCGCCGTACAGTTTCCTTCATCTGAACTTCACCGTTCCTAGTGTGTTCAGCAATACTAAATGATTTAGTGGAACAATTCGGATGCGATATATTTCTTTGAGGGGATGTTATATGTGCCGTGTGTAATTTCAGATTATTACGAACTAAGAAGTAGCATTTTGAAAGATAGTATAATAGTAAAGGACATCAGGAAAACGAGCGCAATTCAAACAAGGATCTGTCGAGTTCAAATAGTCGGTTACAATTAAATAAAGATTTATGTGACATGATACACGCGAGCATAACATTTAGAACTGGATCATTTCTGGCAAAATACACAAATCAACATATTCCAGGAGAAGCAACAAGAATATTTACCAATTTCGTACCAGAATACGATTTCCAAAATTCTAGAAAGCGTCAGTGACCAGAAAATGTGGGTTTCAGTAGATGAGTCGACAGACGTAAGTGGTAGATATGTGGCAACTTGGTATACTTTCCGAGAGCTGTGCAGGGAAAATTTTGGCTGTATAAAATTTGTGTAATATAAAAGAATAATGGCTATGCAATGTTGAGCAGTTTGACGAAAAAAAAAAGTACAAAAACCTAAATGACTATTTTCACGTACGCTCTATTAACCTTACGCGAAGTCAAAGGAGTACAAATAGATAGATACGTGTAGAAACTTCACCTTTGACAATCTGCTTGTACCTTTCCTAAGCTTTATTTAACCCTTTTTCCGGAGAGCTACTAAATTTGGTTTCCAAAAACAGAAGGGAAGGAGTGCAGGCTCGCTGAGTCACTTATGGAACTACCTTCAGTTAACAAAGGAAAAATATTTTGTGGACATCGCATCACTTAGGTACGTACAAAATGTACGATTATTGTATGTAAGGCAATTCATATACTCCTACTGCACTGTGCCTCTGACCGACACACAGTGAGTTCCTGCTTGCGAGGTCATTTACGCTCGCCACGGACCAGTCCAGGCACACATAACGTGCTCTAAAGATCCCGCACTCCCGCGGTCTGATGGTGGGAAGACAGTTGATATTCGCGCGCTAACCAACAAATGTTTACAATTTTCGCCTCCAGTAATGCGGGAAATTTTAGAGGCGTTGCCCTGGAGTTAGTGATTTCAGCACTTTTCCTGAAGGACAGTAGAATAATATTTTAACTCCGTATAATAAAATAATTGACATCTTACAATTAGGAGGTGAAACGAATAATACCTTCACCATTATACATTGAAATAAAAGGAATTAAACAAACTAACTTACGAACTAACTGAAGAGCAATTCAACGATAAACCGCAGTTTACAGTTTACGTTCCAGCATTCGGTGTAATATTGTAGTTCTCATTGAGGTTCAAGCTTAGATTTAATTAATGCTTGTCAAAATTCACTGTGTATTATGTAATGTTAGATTCCAAGCGAAATATTATGTTCCAAAGTTATTCATGTATATAAAATTTTGTAGTATAAATTTCTGATACAAGACCATAGTAAACCATAAATTATTTTGTCATAAACTTTCCAGGACCTATGATACTTCACTATTTTCCTGCTGGTACTCAGCACCCACGTTCTTGTTAACTAGGGGAGAGAGAAAAGAACATCTGATGTGTTCTACTGGCATGATTTCTCTACTCTTGCGCAAACTTACAAATGCTTAATGTATCTACCTCATGTTAATCGAGATATATATTTGTACAAATTGTTTTATTACATATTTACGTGTATACAATGAGAATAGGGGAATACAGTGGGTGTAAGCGATAGTTAAATCTTGCACGAGCTGGTCGCTATGTGATGGCCTTGAAATTCCATTGTTTGCATGAACAGCAAGGGAAGAAAGAATTAGGACTTCCGATTTGAGAAAAGAATTGGAAAATTCAAACCAACTAAAAGGAATGTCTTGGAAATGGTTAACTCCACCAAAGATAAAGATTTAAGATAAATTGTGTGCTTCAACAATATCTAAGTTTTTTGGTAATAAGATTTTGTCTATCTCTAATGGTGTACCAGTTATGCTAAAGTAATTCAGGATTAAGCCCACTTCAAAGACTATCCCAGATAATTCAATATATACATTTCATTTGTTATATCTTAAATCTAAGTTCATCAAAATTGTTGGCCACATTTTGCGTGGTGACCCGGCCCCTATGTGTCACACGTGCGGCGTACAACTCTCCCTGTCGCACGTTTTGGTTGATTGTCCGCGATATACTAGACAGCCAATCCCTTGGCCTGGGTTCTACCCTGCGGTCGATTCTAGGCGACGACCTGGTCACCGTCGATACGGTGTTGTGGTTCGTCGCCGAAAATAAAGTTTAACTTGTGTTTTATTCCTGGGCATTTGGTTTTACGGTTTTAGAATACGACCTCTGGTTTGTGTTGTTTTTACCGTTTCAACCCTTACTCTTTTAGCGTTCAGATTTCAACGTTTTAACTTTTAGCGCCTCATTACTGTTTTTACCTATTTACTATTTTAAGCTAACCCAGATATAATCCCCCAGAGACCAAGGAAAACAGCGGTTGCAGCCTTCCGACTATTGACAAATCACGACTGCTTAGCAAGTCATCTCTACAGAATAGGTATCTCAGCCTCAGCAATATGTGTCCTGTGTAACGATCCAGCAGAAATGAAGGAAGACCAGTTGAAGACCTGTGAAGCACTAAGATCAGAAGAAACTACAGTTCAAAAGTATTGGAAAGCACGAATGCTAATGGCTTCATTGCCAGATGCAAGGCACTAGAAAACAACAACAACTACTACTATTTTAAGCTTGTGTTTTAGCTGTCACATGTTTTACCACGTCACGTTTTTAGCCTTTAAACTCTAACGGCTCAAATGACCTAGCTGTCGACGGCCCTTAAACTCCACTCACTCAAAATCGTTCGAGCCACTTTTGAGAAAATCAGCATTTTCGATAAAGGGTAGTTTGGGATGGGAAATTTCTTGTTCTTCTTTTCAATCTCGGTGTCACATCTTTTGAAGATGCTGAACTCAAAAACGAGAAGTCGCATACGAAGTTTGGCATTTACCGACATTTCGTTCATAAGTTATGTTGTTCACAGACAGATAGATGTACAAAGGCAAAAAAAAAAAAAAAAAAAAAAAAAAAAAAAAAAAAAAAAGAAAAGCACTTTCATGCGATCATGTAGTTCCTAAAATTGAATACAACTGGGTGCCATGTTCCTGTGTTTCTCTGACAAGTTTTAAGAGGAAGCAAAGTAGAACAGATAGAAACTAAACCAAGAGTGACTGCGGTGTGAAACTTCATCTTTGGTTGTGGCTTATCACTATTGCCCTGAGTCCTTCAGTTATGCAAAGAAAAGTCCATCCGTTCGACATAATCTTCATATGAAATAGAACAAAACTGTTATGAGCTTAAATATAACGTAAAATAACCATTTGAAAGTATGCTAACTGTACACAGATGTATCGTTTTTCAAATGGGAAGGAGTTTGTCCTTGAGCGCCTCCAGGCAGGTAACCAATCGGAATCCTGCTGTGTTGTCATATTGCTTTCCCCTTAAGTGGGGCTTGACGCGCGCCAAGGAATATGAGAAGAGTGAGGGTAATGAGCTTGCAACGCTGTGCACGTAAACGTATCTCATTGACTGCAGATCAGAACTCTTCCCATTTGAAAAGCCCCTTAAATTTGTTTGGCTGGTGCTGTACATTCAAGGCCGGCATTTCGTAGATGACACCCATTTTCTGTAATATTTTCTAGGACCTTGCTCTATGTTTAGCAAACCTTGGTTTGTAAATTTTGTTGGACCTCCGTAATTTTATTTGGTTTTGGAGGTTATTCGCGCGTTTGGGTGTACTGCATGTTCAAGGTTGAAGTTGAAAATGCGCATCAATTGTGATAGTTTTGCTCTTCAGAGGGATCAAATGACCCTTTTCCGTTTTTAAGTCTTAACTACTTTTCAGAGAACGGTCCAAGGAAGATTTCCTGTTATGACTTTTATTCGTTTTGGAGGTACTTTCATCATTTAAAATATCTGCGCTTTTCGTTCAATCCAGTTTGAATTATATCAGGATTTACCAGGATTTGCCCAGGGTGGTTATATTGCCCCTTTAATGTAATATGATCACTATCTCTTTTTCTATGCTTGACATTTATTTTTTAGTTTATGATGCAGAAATGAACAACAATGAACTTTTATTTAGATTGACGTAAACAAGCAACAGCACTAGGCAATAAAATTGTCCTTCACTTCCGAAACTCGGTTTTATACACGCGACAGTGAGGTGAAGATGGAAATGTATGGGAAACGTTACTTACGTGAATATGAGACGCCTGCAGAGCTACAAGGAGCTGTCGAAGATAATTCAAAGGGAGGTTGTTGTTGTAGTGTTTAACGCCCGGTTTTACTACTACGGCACCGCAGGCGGTGACACTGATGATACATGAAGATGGAGCACCGGTGGAATGAAATGGCGGGGGAAACCGGAGTACCCGGAGAAAACCCGCCCTGACGCCGCTTCGTCCACCACGAATACCACATGCGGGTCCCTGGGATCGAACCCGGGCCGCCTAGGTGGTAGGCGAGCGCGCTAACCGCTCGGCCACGGCGCCGCCTCAAAGGGAGGTGATTTTTTTTCTGACGACAAATGAGTTTTTACCACAAAACATTAGAGAAGTAGTAAATGAATAATCAAATAGCAATGATACGCATTCTTCAGATGTTGAAAATGAACTTTGACAATCTAATAAATATCATCATCATCATTATGATGATGATGATGATGATGATTATTATTATTATTATTATTATTATTATTATTATTATTATTATTATTATTATTATTATTATTATTATTATTATTATTATTATTATTATTATTATTATTGCTAATTTATTATTATTTTAAAAGAACAGGAACCGTGTTATGAACTTCGAATTACCTTCTATAGATTGTACTTATAAATTTTTGTTTTCAAAGATTGGTAAATTAAAATTGAATATCAGTATTTGTTTTTTGTTTTCAGAAAAAAAAAAAAAAAGAAAGATTGTAGCTTTGGTAACGAATTTGTTTGTATAGCTTTGAGAATGAGTTGGAGACAACTTGAAACTCGAGTCAGTTTGTGCAAGAAGAACTGCAATATTACTAAGATAAGTGAAGTTTTTAGTTTCTAATTTGTTCTTACTTTAGAATCTTGTTGCTTCACTGTTAATAGCTTCAATTTTCCTTATTTATTATTGCTAATTTATTATACTTATAATTGTGTTATAATTTAGTATGATTTTACAGTAAATATAAATTCTTCTAAATGACGTATTAGTGTATTGATATATATCATAAATACAAGAAGACAAAATTTGGGGTTGACATAGCGGATAAAATGACCAGCCATTATTATGTCAAGACTTTCTCAAGAAGATGGCCCGTACACTCGTTCTGCAATATCCTTGAACTAGCTGAAATAAGTGCAGATCCATTACTGGGGAAAAATTAAAAGAAGAGAGTATCTTCAGCAACTTGCAGAGGAACTACGCTCTAAGTCAGGCATGTCAAACAGCACTCGCCAAGTGTGAAAATATTCCCCTATTTTCCCTCCCTTCAAATCGGAGAACGAGTAAAACAAAGCGAAAACTGGTTCCACTAGCGCGTGCTATTGCACTTAAGGAGGGGTGGACTCCTCTCTTCACACCCTGGGAGTGATGTTTGACATGCCTCCTCCAAGTACTTGAAGAGTCACCCACTTCGTACGATAACAGGTGATAAGGAAGGCATGGTGATGAAGTTGAAGAAATGGCACCAAAACGGAGGAAATGTCAGATTCTTAAATTCTGCAAATGTAATAAAACTGCCTCTAAATGCACTGTTTGTAAGAAAATTGTTCTTAGAAAATGCACAAAGAAAATTCAGTACAAATGTGTCAATGGTGTAGAAGGATGAACTATTAAACTGAATAATTTCATTGCTATATTAATTTAAACCTAAGTAAACTGATCAATTACATTTGTGTTTGATGGGCTTTATTGATAGGACTTAGAGGTATTGTTCAAATAATGTGATTGGGCTACTTATACCTTCTTCAGTGTGTATACACTAGGAATCAAATTGATCCCCTTGGGCGTTACAGGGGTTAGGGAAAGGCCGGACGTCCTAGTGTTAAATGCTTTATTGCGATGTTAGGTTTTTTCGGAGCTTAGTCGCGTATTTTGCGATGGCATATAACCTAGGTTGTCTCCAAAACATGAAGCATGAGTTTCATTTACGTTTGACGAGATGATTGTGTTGGTTCTCGCAGCAATTGCATGGGGGTGGAGGGAATGTTTGTGTTTTAAGATGTTCTCTAGGGCTACCGCAAGTTCTTCAACTTGGCATTTTCTCCGTGATTTTATTATTGTAGTGAAAGGCCAGCACATTCAAGGAAGACAGTTGTAATGCGCCATTTTAGGGATCTTTATGCTTCTACGGGGAGAGCAAAAAACCTCCGAACGGGCTGCGCTGTGTTTTGCCTGTCGGCATTCTCCGCGCTCGATGCCATCTGCCGCTATCATAGGAAGGCGCGCGTGAAACCATACATTTTTAAAACTACTTTTAAAGGGTTTACTTGCCAACTTTATTAAAGGAGATGCTGAAACTGGCCACCGTCGTTGCCCGTAACCTATCCATCACTCGCCGTAGTTCACGTTGAGAAATACTGGCAATTTTTCGGCGGGTATTTTGTTTTAATTCTTCCAGGGTGCGCGCGTTTATCTTACACTTCATGTTTTAGACCTTAGAACGACCTTAAAGTTCCCTTATCATTTAGATCAATGTTGCATTAGTGTAGGTGCTTTTCGCCACTACGCGGTGTTGCTTGAATCTGGCACAGGAATTAAGTGAAAATTTCACTCTCTCCGCTATTTTGTTTCCAAGAAGCGCACCAGGTTGTAATAATCGCGTTCGTTGTAGATTATTTGGAAGTTCTATGAGCAGTAACTTTTTGGATTGCTCAGTGTTGTGATATGTTTTGAACGTAAAACATTGGTAAACATTTTTCCGCTTTGTCTCGGGGTTTCTTGTTTACTTAAATACTTTCTGGTTCGCTACCATATTATCATTGCTGTACTACTGCTAATCGTCACTGTTGTGTTATTTTAAGTCTTGTTTTGTTCATAGCTGTTGGTTGAACTCGGTTGTGCGCCACTTCTGTGGTGGCTGTCAGGCCAATTATCCTGGGAAGCACCACGATGGTGTTTTTTGTCTATCAGTATTGTCTAGCCTACCAGGCAATTAAACTACAAACTAAGTCTCTAATGATGCCGTGTGAATATCCTAACAGTGTTAATGCCACTAGTGGGATTGTTAAATCATCGGGCTCCATAGTAAAATCTAGTTTCTCCTGAGGAATCTGTTTCTTCCTTGGCTTCATTTGAGTTGGTGTCGGATTGTCAACTTGCTCTCCAGGAGTTACTGAGACGTTATCCATTTCAATTAAGTCGATGAAAGATATCTTGTGGGTGCAAGGTTGGCCACACGATCATTCACCAGCGTTGGTAAGGATGTGATTATCGTTATATTGCTGCGGGGTTTTTTGCTACGTGTTGCACGCCGTGACGTTTGGGCTTTAACTTTAGGTTTTTCTGATGGTCATGGTGGCGTGAATTTCTAAGCTGTGTGCGCGCGTGTTTGTAAGGCGAGAAGTAGAAACGAGAATAGGTAGGAGTTGCACTTAACATGGGTTGGGAGAGGGCTTGAAATCTACTGTAAGCGTAAAAGATAGTTACAGAATTATAGCGGAATTAGTTACAGAATTATATCCTATCCAGGAAGACACGTTGGAGCCAAGTTGTAAATTCTGTCAATGTTTTCATTTAGAAAAACCAGAATCACAATTTAAGTGACATATGTTGACATTCTAATTTAGTGATTGATATCTGGTCTTGGATATTGCTAATAGCCATACTATTTGTTTTTTTTCAGGTGTGGTGATAGAAGAGATGTGTTATCCTTAGTGGGAATTGGCACTCCATTCCTTGCTAGGTAAGCTACCACTTAATTTTTTCATGTTCCCTATGTTATAGCTTCCCCCTCCCCCTAAAGCAGTTTTCGATTGTTAGCAAATGCAAACTTGTATTAGTATAACATTTTCTTGGCCTCAAATTTGTGGTTACATAGTTGATGGTAATATTTTTTGGTTACATTGCGTTCCGCGTGCTTCTCAGTGTATTTAAAACCTCCGGTTTAAACTCGCTGAACTGGAGGAAACCTCTTTGCCGCCTTTCACCACCAACGGAAACTTCCTTCACTTTCTGTAGAACTACCATAGTTAAACTTTTATGTAATTATATTTATGCAGTAATTTGAATTCGCTGCTGCAGATAATATTCCTAAACGTATTATGAAATTGTCCATTTGAATTCGAAACGTTCAAAGCTAATTATCGTGTCACTAGGTGTGGAAGTGCTGAAAAGACTTCAATATAATCCGGGACATCCTTATCAACATGCCTGACTGTTCTAGTTTCAGCCCCCAAATTTGAGACTTCCATGTGATGTGCTCAAGACCAGCAAAATTGGCGAACTGTTGCATTCTTGGCCCTTAAGAGCAGAAATCTATGCCGTGGATGTGTTACAGCGCTCACTAAGCGTTCTTAAAAACCGTTCAGTAAGTCTAAGCATCACAAGCATTACACGCTATGGAATTCAGCCTAATAAATTCTGTGGACTTACTATTATATGTTAATTCTGGCTAAATGAACAGGTTACTTGCAAGAATACTGGGCTACATAAACTTTATTTCATAATTAATACTTTCCGTGGCTGAAAAGAACAGCTTTATGAGTGGATGAGGCCCTTTAAAGTAAACTTTTTAATGGGAATTTGCTATTTTGTCTTTAAGCTATGGAACTTCATGACAAGTGCTATCTAAAGAATAGAGCGCAACTGGGAGGTATAGCATGTTCTGAGTCGGTGTAATTGCTAACCAATTGGCCTTTAAGCGGCATTGATTCTGCTGTGGGTCAAAACGAGAGACGTTCCATTATTGTTTCTCATATATGCCTGTTTATTCATAATTTCTCAGGGGCTTGAAACATTCGTAGTACAGATATAGTAACGGGTGCAGATTGAGTAGCTGTATTATGTACTTATGGATGTTGGTAAGGTGGTGAGGTAGAGATGAGTCCTGTATTCCAGTTTTCGCCACTTCGTGATATTCCAGGGTTGATACCAGCAAATACATGCGTGATCTTTTCTTGCAAATGTGCTAAATCATTTGGCTTAGGGATCAGGCAATGGATTAGTTTAATTCCCGACTTGTACGATTTGCGGACTTTTTAGGGCTTACTTGCAAGTACTTCTCTCCTGTGTGTTGGACTGTTTCCTCCACTGATCCTGACTGCTGTGTTCATTTAGCAGACACAGTGAGGCATTGCCATGCTTCTCATTTCGTGCCGTGTTTACAGGCGTAACTACCTGACAGTTTCAGAAGAGGGATTAGTCTTTTCTCTCGCCTTGCGTGTTTGACGATCGTCACTTTGAAACGTCAACCAACAGGGGCACATCCCGCTACAGTTATTCTGTGTGCTGCCTGTCGTTTACATTCCATGGTCATCTCCCTGCCAGGACGTTTGCCGTCCCTTGAGTTAATTAAGGGATGTTGGGCATGTTCGTTTACGGATATTCCAGTTTCACCCTACAGGAAAAACTTAATCCATTTTTAAATAGGTCTCATGAACCAATTTTGTCGCGTTGCTCCCTCCTATGTTAATAGTAACATTAGTACGTTTATTGTCAGTAAGATTATACAGTAGTGGGTAACTTCAGAACAATATTTAGAATATAATGCGTGTTTACATTGTATCATTAAGTAATTAAACTATTGACATAATTAATACAATAACTATATATTACAGTAAAAAAATTATTGAATTATACCATTATCCAGAAATTAAACTATTAACACAATGAAACATTGATAAAATACTTAGGATAAGCTACACGGGTGTCAGATAGAGCGACCAGTTTCTCCATACCCAATCTCCAGGTGGTAAATGTCGCCAGCGTCGACGCGGTTGGTGTTACATACTGGGTAATCGCTTCGCCGATGTTAAGACAGGACCTGACCTTTCTCTCCGGCAACCATGAATTTTACAATGCCTCTTACTGTGCAGAACTGGAGTACGTCCTAATCCTTACCGCAGCACTTCCAGTTTTGATGGTGTTTATGTACAAATACTTCAGAATCTCTCCCTTTAGTCTACACGCTTCTTGCAGGGGTATAACCTCATTTGGAGCAACGTTAAGTTTCCTGTAGTTTGGCGCGAAACCATTGTTGTTCCAACTCTGGAACCTGGAAGCGGCCGCCAAGTGCCCTCCAGCTAGCCCCGATCTCCCTCAACAGCCGTATTTGCGAGGTGATGGTGCGGGTAATCAATGGTTGTTTCAGACCCAAAACTTGTTATCGAACCTCCAATGCTATATCGTTGGGTGTTTTTACCGTCGACAGTTTTGTCAGGCTCTGACGTACATTACGGATGAGTTTATAGGATTATGTCAGCTGTATTTTTTTTAACAAGCCTCTGGTATGTGCTGCAGGGACATTCTTTGTGGTCTCCAAAAGCAAGGCTGCTTATTTCCCTCCCGGAGTTTATGAACTACCGAATATTTCAATTATGTGTGGGCTCAGATTTTATCGCATCCTTTTTACAAAGATAACGGAGCACCATAATACTGTGTGACCGCCTCCGTAGCGCAGTTGGTAGCGCGCTTGCCTCTGGCGCGGAGGACCCGGGTACCAGAATGGGGATTTTATCCCCTCTGGGAGGTCTGGCACGGGGTACACTCAGCCTCGTTAGGTCCCGGAGGGACCAATTGAGGAGCTACGTGATGGAGAAGTAGCGGCGCCAGGTCTAGAAGACCGCATAACTGGCCGGGAGGGCTCGGGGGCGCTGACCACGTCCCACCCTCCAGTACTGCACCTCACCAATGACGCCTGTAGTGGGCAGAGGTGGGGGACGCAGTGGCTGGGCGGTAGGCCTTGGCCCTTCGAGGGCTGTCGCGCTGGGGTTTAGGTTTTATAATACTGTGTACTCTGTCACATTGTTCGCGGTTGCCATCAATCCTGCAGTGAGGCGTGTACCACCAGATATCTCTTGCTCACTACTCGTCGATGATTTTTCGATCTATAGTGTTAACGCAGTGTCTTCTACAAATTGATCAGCATAGAGCAGAACACGTTTCATGACTCTCAGCCGGCCGGCGTTAAACAGCCAGGCATTATTGTGAGATGAATTCTTGCAAGCGTGGCACATATTTGTTAGTTCACGCTGCACCGTGCGTATAAAGTGAAATGTATATTCTGTTCCCCAAAAAGTATTCATTTATGACTCATACGTTCGTACAAAATCTCCCGTTTTACCCCCTGCAGGTTTTATCTTTGGCGGGATTAAAAGAGAAAGTTTATAAAACAAATCCAGACACTTTAGAGGAACTAAAAATTAATATTCGCCAGGAAATTGCTGCCATTTCTGAGAGGGAACTGCAGCGCGTAATGACCAGTTTCCTAAGCAGAAATGCATGAACAAGAAGGAAGACCTTTCATCATCTCCTGGATTGTTATATGTGAGTACTTTTATTTTAAGTGTTAACTTTTTGTTCCTTTATAAAAGCAAACTTGCGTGACAAACCATTATATATTTACTGCGGACGCCTTGTGACCCGCTTAGTGCGCATAGCAAGCAGCACCGTCGGCCGGTTAAGAGTCGCGAAACCTGTTCTGCTCTCTGCTGATCACCCAGTAGAATGCCTTCTCCAGCGCTGTGCAATTGGATTATGGCAAGCGGCTTTCGCCTTTTTGGGTCGGATCTTCATATTATTTAGGAAGCGACATTTTTAGGTGTGGTTTTTGCCCGAAAGTTTTGTTGGTCTTATCGTTTATCCTATTTGAAAGCGCTATTGCTCTCTTAATGGTAGGTGTTTTATGTGCCACATTCCGGGAAGCTGATGGCACCGTGCTCCTGATGTGTATCCCACAAGGGTGCACTCAACTTTGGATTGCGGGTGTATTGTCTTCCAATACTCGCCCAGTTTTACGTCGCTTGAACGCAATCTGTTTCAGTGGAAAGATTATCTAACGATGCCTTTCCCACTTCTATTCTCGGTTTGTATGCGGAAGCTGCAGACACGATGTTCTCTGATTAGCGTTGTCAGCGGTCGTTCATGCCTCAACGCCCTTTTATTTACTTTTCAAAATTCTCTGGACGGTCATTTAAGGTCTCATTCCTTCAGATTGCGAACCCTCTGGTTCGTTTGTGCTTGGTTCTTCGACAGGGATGCCACATTACTGCCTTAACTTCCCAAAAGGGACACGTCTTTTGTCTAGTGATTACAACCAGACCTCTTCTTTCTCGGATTAACCTCCATGTCGAAATACACAACGTGCATTTAGTTAGATATGGCGGGAAAAACACACAAGCTGCATCTGAAAAGTTCAGTGAATGATCCAAACCGCGTTGGTTAGGATGTGGCACTCACACATTCACATTGAGAGAGATGTCAACAAACGCCTCCATTGTGAAGTGAAGCAGTGGTGCACGCTACGACCAAGCTACAGTTTGTTCACCAGCTCATGGCCCCTGGCAGGAATTAAGCCAGTCGGGACGTCAGTAAACAGTTCCAGATAAACAGCGATATCTGAAGAGTCGTGCATCTACTCTCGTTTACGATAGTGGTACCAACCATGGAATGTGTATTCACGCTGGATTAAAGCAAAGAACGCGCTCAAAACAAGTACAATTTAAATGTTGTTTTCTGTTCATAGATTATGTGTAGCTTATAAAACATAAACGATGTTTTTAAGTACTCGTCTTTCTCCCATTGATCATTGCGTTTTCTATATTTTTCAAATACCCTGCCAGTCTGTTTCGGTCTCAAGTGATATATCCTCGAGCGTTATTTCGTACAATTTCTGTAAGAATAAGTCACTTGCTACATTTCTATAAGTATTCATTGTATGTTGGTCCTAGTTAGTTCTATGGGATTGAGACCACACGTGTATGGGGACAAGCAAACGGCAGTGTGTCCTAATAAAACCAAAAAATGTGTCCGTTTTAAGAGCCTCATTAGGTTTGTTTGTTTAAATCAACCTATAAAGACATGTTTTACGCATAGAACTGTCACTCTGAATCCCTTTGTTCTGCAACACAATGTCAAAGCAGATTTCACAGCATTCCTAGACGGAGGATTACCTGCCTCTGCATCACGTTTACCGTTACTTCCGAGATAAAACTAATGACTCGCACAATTTTACAACTGAAATTAAGAGATTAGCAGCAAGTAAACATAGCCCGAATAACATTGGAGGTAAGTTGGCAACGTGATCAGTAGAGCAACATTTGCGCAGAAGTTTACGAAACTCGGGTTACACTGCGTGGAATGTCTTTCCTCTCCTCTTCATTGCCCTAAGACCATGACCTGGTGAACAGACAGTAAATGAGTCACTGTGAGAACTCTTGTCATTGTCCAGAAACGTTTGAAAAAGTGGAAGATTTGTGTCCGGGTTGCACCACACACGTTGACAGACCAGCAGATGCAAACTCGGATGGAAATGTGTAGAGATTTCATTGACATGTTTGTCCGAAATCAGCAAATTTTGGAAGCCATCAGTACTGGAGGTGAGACCTTGATGAAGTTCTACCCAACGGTCAAACTGATAACACGGAACTTTACGAGGGAGTTTTGAAACAGCTGCAACGCACCCGGCGGGTTCAACGGAGCTGTAATGGAGCGGATAGTGGCATTTCCTCCACGACAACGCCCGTTCGCACACTGCGATCGGCGTGCTCAATTTTCTCGCTCGATGCAACCATCAGCAACTACAAAAATAACTGGTATCAACATATATTTCAAACGCCCTGACCGAGAAGGAAAGGAGATCTTGGACGACCAAAGAAATCCTGGAGAGACCATCTTCCAATCTGAAGCGGAACAGGCCAAAATGCCTAATCCTGGGAAGTTATTGATGTTTATTATTATCAGGCCCTGGATGTTTATGAAATGTCAGTTTTTCTTTGTGGTTTCCCCATGGAAAATATGAGCGAAGCACGATTTCATCTGTGGTGATTAAAATTATGCGGTTCTCATAAATTATATTTGAACTTTTTAACGTTTTCTGTCATTTTGTTTATTTTTGCAAATGATGGTCATATTTTTCTTAAATCTTCGTATTTTGTCATATTTTTATATTTCTATTCCAGTTTGGCATATGCACTTGCGGTCGTCTAATAGACCATTCTTTTTTTCTTTTTCACTTCTAATTGTTGTTTGTAATATTTCATACAATTATCTTTCTTAGAAATATATGTTTCTGTGAATTTGGAGAGTAAGCTGTATAGAAAGAGACAGACACGTAGGAGGTGACAGACACAAAGAAAACACAGAAATCTAATGGTTCATCTCTAAGATACCTGTCGACAGGTGTAAAACTATAATCTTTGCAAAACTTAAAGGCATATGGAGGCGGGGCGTACCTCGGACTCCTGCGAATCCTACGCTTGCCCCTCCTACAAGCGCTGCCGAATGTGGTGCATGCATCTCACACAGTTACGTACAGAACCTCTGCCAGTACACGCACTACGCTTGGCAACAGCGCTCTGCTTGGGCATTGGCCAGCGTTCACATGCCTTTAACTTTTGCGAGCGGTATAACGGTTCGGTAAAATACACTAATCAGCACACTTCCAATGCAACAAGAGTTCGCAAGAACTACAGACTTTGTTACGAAGATGTTTTGAATACGAAGAATACACCATTGCGTCGCTGATAAGATCTGAGTTTATATGGATGAAACAACCAACCCTAAAGGAAGATATAGGCGAACGTTGTTGAGAGGTCTTTTTCCCTTACAAGTCAATGTTGCGTGCAAATAGAAGATCATTCCTTTTCGAAAACTTTAAAATCTATGTAATTTGCTTTTGTGATTCTTTCTGATTGCCCTTCAAGTGTGACATTTATTTTATTCGTGCACCATTGAGGGTTACCTCTGGATTAAACAAATAAATAAGTTTAAAATACAACAATAAAGTGTGCTAGATATTTAAATTAGATTTTCTAGAGTTAATTCAAACAGTATTAAAATTTTGAAGATTTCAGAAATACTCCCAAAAATTTTAGGTAATATTTATCGTCATATTTGCCATCTTTTATTTGGGGGGGGGGGTCATAACTGCTTGTATATTTCTAACATGTTTAGGTCACAAGCATCCGGGCCATGATGATGATTATTATTATTATTATTATTATTATTATTATTATTATTATTATTATTATTATTATTATTATTATTATTATTATTATTATTATTATTATTATTATTATTATTATTATTATTATTATTATTATTATTATTATTATTGTTGTTGTTGTTGTTGTTGTTGTTATTACTACTATTACTGTTATTGTTGTTACGGGTTGCAATGTTATGAATTATCATCAGCTTTTCAGACAGTGTGTTAGCAAAGACTCTTTGCCTCCAATTGACTTTTTTCCGATGAGGTTTCCGTGTCGAATGTCATTGACTTCAATTAGTGTATTGAGCCATTGTAGTTTGTTCTAGAAGAATGGAATCTATCCAACATTCACCGCCAACATTATTGTTTCGAATTATCATTACTCTCTTTGTTATACTATTATGAAACCCTTGAAATGCTATATAAAAGGAAACCATAGAAATTCTGTTTCTGCATTCATTCACAGTAAAGCCACTTTAACTGCTATGAGGTACACATTGATTCTTCCAAGTACAACAGTTGAAGAAATATCTATTATATGCACTCACTTCTCCTCTCACTCTTGTACAAACGATTTTTAAAGTTAATCAAGATAAACATTTGTAGGAAGGACTTTATTTCATATTTCCGTATACGTATAATGGGAATAGGAGAATACAATAGACTAAAGGGCAGTCAAATCTTTTAAGAGCTGGTCGCTATATGATGATTTTGCAATTCCAGCTGTCTGAGAAGTATTTGAACATTCAAACCCATTGCAAGATTATCTCCAATATATACAGGTGTTAATGAACTACACCGAAATAACTTGAGAAATTGTAGATTGATTCGTGTAAGTAATTTGATACAGAGAATATATGATCTGCAGCTAAGCATATAACAGTTATATGGTGTTAAACGTATTGTTATCAGATGATGAGAAGTCAATCTTAAAACTAATCCGGGTGAAAAATGGTGGTCGAATGTCTTTAAAACTGCTATCCGAGTAGGTATACAAATAACGATTTTCAGCACCTCGTCATTAGCGCTTTGAAAATGTAATGCCACAAGGATCTCCCAAATCTCGAGTTAATCACCTGGCAGTGCGACACTACTATCCGAGTATAGAAATATCGATTTTCAGCACCTCGTCATTTGCGCTTTGAAAATTTAATGCCACAAGGATCTTCTAAATCTCGAGGTAATCACCTGGCAGTGCGACACTGGACATCGATTAACTGCCTTCTTGCATTATGTAGCCCACTCTACAGGCGTTACCTTAAGTGATCTGGTGGCGTAGTCCATAAAGCCGAAAACTGATGTCCCAAAGGTCATTGGTACGGTTCCCATTATGTACGAGTAGTTAATTTTTTTTCTTTTTAATACGTAAATTCCATACGAAGAATCGCCGTGATTCGTAACTCAGGATATGATTCTCACTACTGTAATTACCGTGATTCGGACACTGCAGTTAGTATGCTGAAGATTGCCTCTGGGACAACATGGAGAACGTGTATTGCAGATATGGACCTTATTTACGGTGAATCAAGAAGTAATGGGTTGGTTGCCGCAGCACTGTACAGGGAACGCTATCCCGATAGGCGCCAACCACATCACACAACGTTTCAGTCCATTGATAGACGTTTGCAAGAGAGAGGAACTTTCCAGGTCAACAGGGGCGATACGGATGTTACACGAACTCGCCGCACAGTGCAATTTGAAGAGAATGTTCTGCAAAGCATTGCAGAAGAGCCATCTACTAGTACACGAGCTATTGCACGTGCGCTGGGCTCTAACCATGTTAGCGAATGGTAACTCATACATGAAGCACCACTTCACCCATTTCACCGTCAGAAGGTGCAAGCACTAAGACTGAAAGACTTTGGCCTTCGGCTACAATTTTGTAACTCGACTTTACTCCAGCAGCCTGATTTCTTGTCATCAGTATTGTTTACTGATGAAGCCGTGTTCACCAGGATGGTCTAGTTCTTAATTCGAGAAAAAGTCATGTGTGGGGTTATGCCAATCCACATGCTGTTGTGGAGAAGAGTCACCAGCAGATACTTTCAGTGGACGTGGGTTGGAAGTATTTCAGACCATGTCATTGGCCCATATCTACTGTCCACACGGTTAAATGGACATATGTATTTATCTTCGAGTTACAGAACATTTTACCTGTATTTTTCGAAGATGCACCCCTTCATATTCCTCGTCAAATGACTACAACATGATGGAGGTCCGTCCCATTTCTAACTGACTGCGCGAGCATTTGAACCATATTTATGCTTCCCGATGGATCGGAAGAGGGAGTCCAACTAAAGCTTGGCTAGCACGCTCTCCCGACCTCAACCTGATTTCTTTTTTTGGGGTCACCTCAAGTCTATGGCGTATGAAACACCTATCATCTCAGAAGAGGATCTAACTGCCCGAATAATAGCAGCATCTGAGGTTATTCGAGACACACACACACACACGCACGCACACACAAAGATATTTTGAATAGGGTGCGACAATCGTTCCTTCGCCACTGCCAAATCCGCATTGAAAACACAGGTCGCCATTTCGAGCAATTCCTATAAAGCAGACGTAAAGACTTGCATTTAGTATTAGTTATTTTCTTTACGTTCGTTCACACTTTAAACTGCCTCCCATTTTGAAGTACAGCATGTGAAAGTTATATTAGGCAGGATTCAGCCTTTGTTAGAAAGAATGATAATTAATTGTGCTGATACATTGTACTGTGTTGAAATGAAATGCACACATTTGAACAAGAATTAAAAGCTCATGCAAAGCTTAGGGGTAAAAAAAAAAAGTGGATGAGACTCGAACCTGATTACCTTTTACTTGAAAACCAATGTTATAATTAAAGGCCGGAGGGATGTGCGTTCGCATGCGATACAGGTTAGCTGGACGTCAGAAGTACAGCACGGTCATCAAATGTACAAACAACTGCCACTAAAAGCAAGAGTCGAAAACAAGGTAACGTTGTACCCTACGAAGTAGTGAAGCATTGTCTTGCAAGTGTATGCAGACGCCAATAATTACAACATTTGGATAGAGGCCGTCACGTATTATTCGGTGCATTACAATGAAATTGTAAAGGTTATTAGCCCTCTATGTAATGCAGATTCATCTGCTGTTGTAACTGCAAAGTCTGATATCGCATGACCTATCTGAAAATCTTAAGTTCATAACCAACAATTTTGCAGCGTTGCCCAAAGCTGTTAAACGATTACAAAAAAATCAGGTTTGGAAATGTCCAAACCTTAATAGAGGACCTAGCTAATTCAGTTAACAGGATCCTCTTGTGTCTGGTATCGAAAGGTGAAAGCTAAAGTCCAGAAAGTTCTAAACAAAAATATTGGTTATCAAGCTATGTGTGGAATTTTGAAAACGAGTGAGAAGGAAAACACGCCAGACAACAGAGTGGAATTCTTTACATTTGCACCTCTGTCATCGTGTGACGTAGAAAGAAGATTTTCACTGTTTAAAAATGCTTCAGTGATAGGCGTCGAAATTTCACACTTAATTTACGAATGTACATTGTAACTCAGTGTAATGCACTCTGTGACGATATTATAGTTAATAAATAGCAGTATGTATAAGCGTTACACAGTTAATGCACAGTTTATGATGCTCATAGGTTGTGCTGCAGTGAGGCGGTTTTCATGGTCAGGCTGTACCTACCTGCAGTTGTTTACATGCCCGAGTGATAACAGTTAAGTCCATGTGCAGTATACCAATGGAAAACACGCACACGACGACGACGCTATCTGGCAGGCTGAGAACAGCCCGAGGTGTGTCATGCGTGTACCTGCCCTTTTAGGGCTTAACCACTTTATGACGGGCTGTAGGGTTTTGCAGGGTGGCGGGTGAGAATTGAGGTAGTGGGTAGGAAGGAGGCAGCAAGATTATGCTCCTCAGCGGCTGCTTATTCAGTATGCAACTTCCGTTGGGCACTGCTGGTGTAAAGGTCCAAATATGGAGGTTCATTTAATTTTGAATTTAGAATCCAAGCTTATCTTGGAGGACTGTCATGGTGTTCAGCTTTCGCTGTTGAAGGGTTGTCTCCTTCGTTACCGGGGATGCCCGCAAGCCATGCGGGGAACCCGGTGTCCCACACGCGTGCGTTCAGTGGGGTTATACTCCCTAAGAGACCTAACCAGGGCACTCCTATGTTGAGGAATTTGGTCGTATAATTTAGTTGCCCGGCGCCTAATTTCGTCCTCCACATACGGAAGAGACGAGGCTTCGTGCAGTAGTCTCGAAGGGAATCCGCGGCATACAGAATAGATTATCCGAAGTCCTCTATTCTGTATACGCTGCAGACGCAGGAGATGGGAATCTGCGGCCATGCCCCAGATTTCGCAGGCGTATAGGAGGAGTGGGATTATGAGTGCCCGAAAAAGGCGTAGCTTTAGGGGAATTGGCATCCCCGACCGCAGCATGGGATACAGTGAGGCAGTTGCCCCGCCGGCCCGCGCTGACAAGTCGTTGATGTGTTCCCAAAAAGTAAGGCCCTTATCGAGCTTCACTCCCAGGTAGGAGATGGAGTTTACCCATTCAATCCTTCTTCGCAGATAGGTGAATGTGGGGAGATTGGCGGGGAATCGGCGCTTAGTAAAGAGTATGGCGCGGCTTTTCTCCGGGTTAATGGACAATCGCCAACGCCTGCACCATTCTTGGATAAGGCGGAGGTGTCGCTGTATTGGGAGGAAGGTTCTGTTAGGGTGTCTGTTGTGTAGAGCAACACGTCGTCAGCATACTGGGCTATGTTGACGTGCTGCTCTGTAGGTAGGTCGGCCATGTAGACGCTGAAGAGCATGGGGGATAGAACAGAACCTTCGGGGACTCCGCCTCGGATTGGCCTGCGTGTGGATTTATTCCCCGCCACTGAGACCACAAAGGATCTGTGTCTAGGGTAGTAATGTAGTAGGTGTATGAGGCGTGTGGGTAGCTCCAGTTGGATGAGTTTCCGGAGGAGACCGGCATGCCAGGTCGTAGAGAAGGCCTTCTCAACGTCCAGAGAGACCGCGGCGGTGTAGGCCTTGTCCTGGTATCCCAGGGCGGCAGCCTCCACCACGCGCAGTAGCTGCTGGGGTGTTGAGTGGCCAGGCCGGAACCCAAACTGATGGGGTAGGATGGCTTGAATGTCCCCTAAGATAGGGGACAAGCGGGCGAGTATTAGACTCTCGAATACCTTCGAGAGTACGAGTAGGATGCTAATGGATCGGTAGTTGGCAGGATGGACCGGGTCTTTCCCTGGCTTCAATATGCAAATCACCCGGGCCTC
Source organism: Tenodera sinensis (assembly GCA_030765045.1). Lineage (NCBI taxonomy): Eukaryota > Metazoa > Arthropoda > Insecta > Mantodea > Mantidae > Tenodera > Tenodera sinensis. The sequence continues at coordinate 41,188,269 of CM060972.1, read as the reverse complement.
TCTCCACTCGCGTGGGAAGTGGCTGAGGGCGAGGCACATATTGAAAACCTTTGTCAGGTAGAGCACCGCCTTAAAGGGAAGGTGGCGGAGCATGACAGGTGTTATCCCGTCAGGCCCCGCGGCCTCTTTGTGGTCGAGACGTTGGAGTACGCCCTGGACTTCGCTGGGTTTGACGATAGGAAGCCGATCCGCGTCGTCAAGAGGACGTCGGAAATATCGACGTACCTCCCCACGGACACGGTCGGAGAAGTCTAGGTCCTGCGGGTTATCTCTCGGCCGCATGGTCCTCTCCAGGTATTCAGCAAATGCATTTGCTTTGGCTTGGGGTTCATAGGCCAGGCCTTGGGTGCCATGGATTGGGGAGGTGTGTGATCCACCTCGGTTTCTCAGTCGTTTGGCAATCCGCCACACGTTGCCGTCACCTAGGTTCAAACGAGACATCGTGTCCTCCCACGCGCGCACTCTGTGCTCGCGCAGTTGGAGACGCACCTCGTGGCGTAAACGCCTTAGAAGCGCTAGGTTATGCCGTGTGCGGTGCCTCTGACAGGGTCTGCGAGCCGCCCAAGAGCGGCGGATGAGTAGAAGTAGCTCTAGGGGTAGGACGTCTGGGTGAAGAGGAGCTGGGATGTGGACGGTGAGGTTGTGGACCGTTCGCTTCACCACAGAAGTGAAGGAAGAGACCGCCGCCTCAAGGGTTGGGATGTCGGTGATGTTGGGGTTGGGTGGGATGGAGCCATTTAGGTAACTCTTGACACAGTCCCAGTCGACGTTCCGGTGTTGAACTGGGACCTCTTGGCTGGCAACCCGGGTGTTGGTGGTAGCCAACACAGGGGCCCTCGACTCTAAGTTGAGGGTCCGCGTCGACCATGCGGACTATGTCATTGCCTCTTCTGTCCGCACGGGGGCCGCAATGCCAACGCGGATGCTTGGCATTTAGGTCCCCGGCCAGAATGACATGAGGATGTAGGGCGAGGATGGAGAGGTAGTCGTTAACAACGAACTGCCTCTGGGGTGGGTGATATGCAGAAACCATCAGGACCTCAATACCGCCGAGGTGGATACAAGTAGCCGTGGCCTCAAGGGTTTGAAGTGGAGGGAGCTGGACGGGTTTGTGGACCACACTTCTCTTCACAAAGATCGCTGTGCCACCCCCACGGCGGCCAACGCGGTCCGATCGGAGACAGTGATAGCCCTGGAGTCGGGATGTGAGGTTCTGGTGGAGATGCGTTTCTGATACCAAGATAAGATCAAGTGCATGCTCGCCAGCAAAGTGGTGGAGCTCGTTCTCCTGACCAGCCAAACCACACGCGTTCCAGAACGCGAACCTGAACGAGGTATTTACCCTAGTTCGATTCGCCATTCCGGGTCGCGCCGATTATGGTGGTAAGGAGTGCTAGCCCCTCCATGGCTACAGCCATTTTGCTGGCTTGGTCGGTGGCGGAAAGGAATCGTACCATCAGCTCGCAGAGCTTCTGGCCGTGGTTTTGCAACAACTGCTGCAACCACGCCATCACATCTGAAAACTGTGGTGTAGGAGGGGTGGGGGTTTGTTGTGGAGTTGGAATGACGGATGGGTTGGTCGGCGCCGGTATCTCTTCGGCCGCAACCTCCCCCGGCTGACGGGCGGGCGTAGGATTCCCACGCTCGCTCTGAGCTTCAGAGGCGGCAACTGGCCTCCGAGGGTGACGGCGCCTACCCTCCCTTTTTGGACGGGGGGGGGGCATAGGGGGTACTGGAGCTTGTGTTTGTGCTCGGGTGTGTTGTGTTTGTGCACGCGACTTGGGAGTATTACCCCGGCCTGTGCTGGTCACTGCAGCGTACGCTGAACCATCTGCTGGTCTTGCCGGAGCAGGGCCAGACTGGGGATGGCTGTTCGCCACTGGAGGTTGGACCACCTGGGGTGGTCTCCTAGCAGCTATGATGGCCTTCCGTGTTGGGCAGCCACCATAGCATGCTATATGTGCGCCGGTGCAGTTGGCGTACTTGGGGTCGTCCTCCCTGGTTTTCGGGCAGACCTCTTTAAGGTGTTCCTCACCGCATCTGAGGCAGCGCAGTCTGCGGTGACAAAAGTGACTAGAGTGGTTAAACCCTAGGCACCTATGGCACTGGGGGGGGGGGGGGGGTCCGCCAGAGCCTTTGGATGGCTCGATGTGTACCCGGAAGTAACAGATGGCTGTTACACCATCGATCTTGGCCTCCGGGTCGTTGGCTCGCTCCACCACTACTAAAAATAGGGGGAGGGGGATTCTGGGTGCTTGCCCATCTGGAGCGGCCTTGGTAAGCTGCTTGACCAATCTGGGGGTGATACCCTGGCGGTTGAGGTCTCCCATGATATCTTCCACAGGTGTGTCGACGGGATGTCCGCGGATGACCCTGTGGATGTCGCGTGCCCTATCCAGCCCATAGTTATAACCATTGCACCAGAGGGATCGCTCAGACATCTCTCTTCATTGTCGTGTGTTGTGTACTCATTGGTATCATCATTAGCCAGTGGCGTACTGGCACTTTAGAAACTTAAAACCGTAACTTCCTCATTTGCCAAGAGGTCAGGTGCGGATCTAGAAATATTCGATAGGGGGGGGGGCGGTTCCGGTACACTACCACTTCTTAATAATTAAATTCATGCTAAAATATGACTAGCTAAATATTTAACTGAAAGAAACAATGTTTAAAGGTAGTACATACCTACACCCATTTTCATAGAAATCGTGATTTTGCGTGATAGCAATAAAGAAGGATATGACAGGAGGGTCCGGACCCCCTGGCACCCTCCCCCCCCCCCCCCACCTGGATCTGCGCCTGCAATAGGCCATAAGTCTCCTATCTTAAATTACTTGTTGAAGACATCTCCACTTGCTCTGAAAATATTTCGGCGTAGTTCATTAACGTCCTGTATATATAATTTCACATAAATTGTACGCTTTAATGAGAAAGAGTTTTTGCGGAGCAAAATTTTGTCTATCTCTCATGCAAAAGTCATCCGGAATGAACAGGACTTTTGAGGATATTGCCATAAAATTCAAGATACACACTTCATTTGTTATGAAAATATCTTAAATATGCATCATTTTAATTAAAATCGTTAGAGCCATGTTTGAGAAAGTCAACATTTTCGAACTCTTTTCCGTGTCAAATGTAGTTTGGGATGGGTGATGTTGAAAATCTTCGTGGTGCATCCTTGGAAGATGCTGAAAATAAATACCAAGTTTGGTATGTAACGGACTTCCCGATTTTGAATTATTCTGTTCAGAGAAATGCAGACATACGTTCCACATGCACCCACAGTTTCTCTGAATCTTTTTTCCCTGGTCTATGATGCAGGCGTTATAACCCCTCCTCAATTCCGTTATCCTATGCGGAATGCTGCTCTCAGTTGATTTCTGCTCCGGACTGCTCGACATGGATCTTAACCTCAGGGTATGCGTGAGTATTTGCAATGAAAGCCCGAACTCTCCTTAAAACACTTTTATTTACGACCAAGTAACGTTTTAGATTTGCCGATCGCTATTAGAATTTTGTTACGTCTTTACTGTGTCTTTACTAAGACCGAAGATTGTTACTCGAAACTGTTGCGTCCTCGCACTCGAGGTCAGGAAGGTAAGTACAACTGACTTACTCGCTCGTGATCTAGAAGGCAAGTGTCTCACCGACCTGCTCTCTCCGGGTTCTGGCAGGCAAGTGTCTGTGCGTCATGACGCTATCTCTGGCTTTCCCCTTAATTACCCCTACGACAGCAGCGGGTTTCGAAGAAGTCTCCGCGACCATCCCTTGTTTTCCTCTCCAACACCTGCATTAAGCGATTTTCAAGAAAACTGGAATTACCAGGCCTCGCCCGACTACCTGACGCTTGCCCCTAATGACTCGTCTGTAACATTTCGTGCCTTTTGACAATTTTAACCATAACCAATCCTCCCAGATTTTGTACCTTTATACACGCAACGATTTTTAACATTCCTTGATTATTTAATTCTGCCTTGTGATGCAGATATTATATCCATAATTATGGCGTTCACAATTTCGGCTTCATCTACTACGTATAATAAGTGGGGGAAGCATTGCATTCGACCCAAAAATTCGATGTGGAGATTTCACAGGAAATATAAGTATGTTTTGAGGTCCTCTGAATAAAAAAAGCGCTTTTAGGAAAAAGGTGTGTGTGTGTGTGTGTGTGTGTGTGTGTGTGTGTGTGTGTGTGTGTGTGTGTGTGTGTGTGTGTGTGTGTGTGTGTCTGTGTGTCTGTTTGTAAACAGCATAATTCAAAAATGAAAAGTCGGTTAAAAACCAAACTTGGTATTTAAGTTTAATACCTTTCAAGGATGCAACAGGAAGATTTTTTTAAGAAAATTGCTGCATCCTAAACTATCCTTTACATGGAAAAGTTTCCAATGTTTGACATATTTTTTATGGCAAATGAAATGTATATCTTGAATTTTCTGGCTACAGCCCATGTAGTCTTGTTTATTCCTGATGGCATTTCTAACCGTAAGAGATAGACCAAATCTTCCCGTACAAAAAGGTAGATCTCGTTAAAACACACACTTTATCTCCAAAAGCATTTTTTAATGGAGTGAACTATTTGGGGGATATTCCTTGTTATTTGTGTGAGAATTGCAATGCTTAAACTTTTCTCAAATGGAAGGTTATTATTTACTTTTTTATCTCTTCGCAGTGCAAAGAAAATGGAATTTCAAGGCCTTCATATAGCGACCAGCTTTAAAACATTTGACTATCGCTCAAAGCCCCATATTCCCCTTGCACCTACAAGAAAATATGCAATAAGAATTTCTAGAGACGTTTATTTCGACTAACACGAAGAAGATAGAGGAATAAGTGTTTGTAAGAATAGTTTGTGCAAGGGTAGAGAAAGTCATGCGAGTGCAACACATCAGATTTATATTCTTTTTTATTTTAATTTATTTGATTCAGGGAGTTTCAAAATAAGTATTTGCGATGAAATCTCGGTAGCAAATTTTTGGGTGGATTACAATACTTCTACTGTATGCCCACGACAAGAAGGCTGGAGGGGAATGAAGGGCAGAGGGGGCTTGAACTGTGCATCTACTCCGGTAGCGGACCTGTTTACTAGGAAATGAGTGTATGAGAGTTCATATTTCTAGCTATGGGTGAGTTATGTGACAACATTGTGTATTTCAAACGAGCCTAGCATCCTTGTCACTCTCGGAAACTAGGCATAACACTGTGCGGGAAGCAGAAAATGATTACGCTACACATTCCTAAGACTTGCCTTCTTGCCCTGGGCATACAGTACTTACGTAGAATAGTAGTAGTAGTGAAAGCAATAAAAACTTGTGCAGCGAATCGTTGGCACAGTTGCAATCAGTGGCTAGTAATGCAACTTTCGCCAACATGAGCCAGGAGCGTATAATCCTAGTAGACGGCAATTGTTTGCTCACTTGGTCTACTTGAAGGATTCGCAGCATCACTCGTGCTTGAGGTTACCATGCTGGGTTCTTCATTGATTTTAAGAACAGCAGCTGTAGTCGATCGTATAACAAGCGAGTCAGCACTCCACTACTCCCCAATAATTAACCGTAACATTTTATTTATGTATTGCTTTTACAATCGTTTCGTCTAGTTCAAATCGTTGTCCAATAATATGTATTGTTTATTTATTATTTACAGGGCCCGAATATTTATGACATAACATAGTTTTTGTTTGTGGTTTTTTTCATGAAAAATATAACCGAAGTACGATCCTGTGATTAAAATTATGCAATGCTCATGGGTCATATAGTCATATTTTGGCTTCTTGAACGGTATTTTTTGTTGCCATTTTTCATGTTATAGTAATATTTTTCTTACATTTTCGTATTTTTCTCATATTTTTACTTCCTCTACTACGTTCAGTAAAGTAGAGGAACTATTGTATTTCACCCAAAACTTCGAGTCGAGATTTCACCGGAAATATACATATATTTGGGGCTCCCTGAATAAAAAAAAAGAAAAAACCATTTTTATAAAAAGGTCTTTGTGTGTGTGTGTGTGTGTGTGTGTGTGTGTGTGTGTGTGTGTGTGTGTGTGTGTGTGTGTGTGTGTGTGTCAGTGTCAGTGTATCTGTCTGTGGACAGCATAACTCAAAAACGAAAAGTCGGTTAAAAACCAAAGTTTTTATTTAAGTTTAGTGTCTTTCAAGGATGCGACACTACCATTGTGAAGAAAATTGCGTAGCCTCAAACTACGTTTTCTGTGGAAAACTTCAAACATTTTTATTTTCTTGAAAATGGCTCTAACAATTTTGATTAAAATGTCATATATTTGAGATATTTTTTTGACAAATGAAATGTATATCTTGAATTTTCTGGTTATAGCCCTGTAGTTGTATTTACTCTGGATGACTTTTGCATAACTGGTAAACCGTAAGATATAGACCAAATCTTACCATAGAAAAAACTGTAGATCTTGCTAAACTCCACAATTTATGTCTGAATAAATTTTGTTGTAGAGTGAACCATTTCGGAGATATGCCTTGTTATTTGTATAAGTTTTGGAGAACTTATACTTCTGTCAAATGTAATATCGCCTTTATTTTTTTACTTTCTCTACTGTTAAGTAGGGGAAGTACTGTATTCTACCCAAAAATTGGATGTCGAGATTTCACCGGAAATATATGTGCTCCAAAACATTTATGTGATAAACATTTGTGCAAATTAGCTTATTGCTTATTTCCTTGTAGCTGCAAGGGGAATATGGGAACACAGAAGGCTTTGAGCGACAGTCAAATCTTTTAAAGCTTTGAGATCCCGTTCTCTTTGCACGGCTAACATATAAAAAAATGAACAACGATGTTCCATTTCACGAAAGTTTTAAGTTTTCCGAAACTCACAGACATAACAAGGAATATCTCCGAAATGGTTCACACTACAAGAAAATCCATTTCGACATAAATTGTGTATTTTAGTGAGATGTACATTTTTGTATATTAAGAATTTGTCTATCTCTAACGGTTTACCAGTTATGCAAAAGTCATCCAGAGTAAATAGGACTGCATGGGCTATAGCCAGAAAATTCAAAATATACATTTCATTTGTCATAAAATTATCAAACAATGAAAAATTGTCCATGTAAAGGATAGTTTAAGATGGAGGAATTTTCTTAAAAAACGTATATTTCCGGTGAAATCTCGACTTCGAATTATTGGGTGGAATACAATACTTCCTCTACTTACCATACGTAGTAGAGAAACTAAAAAGATTAGTATCGTGAATTTAAAAAGCTGAAAACCGTTATTTTTCTGGGAAGCGCCAGAGTGTGAAACAGAAATCAACGGCCGAAAATTTGAAATATCAGAGTGAAGCTTGTCATGAAGTGTTTAAAACACAACCACAGGTTTTTTTTTTTTTTTTATTTATTTATTTAGAGTCGCTTTAACAATTAAGTCATATCGCGACTATACTATATAATACAGCGGTATACAATAAACTTGTTACAATTATTTAACCAAAATCGTGAAAATACTAATCAACAAATCAGTGCAACAAAAATATCCTTCATATTATATTTTCGCTTGTGAGTCTGTACTTTTGAGAAATGATAATACCCTTCTGCAGTTGGATGGCGTGCACAGTTTTGTTTGGCTGCGAATTGTTTTATAATGTACATATATTGATCAGCAACGTTTTGTACATATAGTGAAAATATTGAGAACATTAATGAAGAGACGTTATCACCATAATTAGCGTCGTCCTTTCTAAACGAAACCCACGCATACGCAGAGAAACATCTCGATGCCGTATCGGCGGCAAGGAACTGAATCAAAGGACTTTGAGATATTAAGTGACGTGAGGTATTGTTGCTTCAGACTATCTTATCAACGTGTGACCTGCAAAACGCTAATTCGGCTTCAAAATGGTCATTCCCACGTGTGACTAAACATTGTTTCAATATTCAGACATTAGCTCCATTTACTTAATTGTTAGAGTTCAATATTTGAGTTTAACAGCAGTTGCGGTAAATTTGGTGAAGGTTTCGACCGAAATGGTGCAATTCAACATCAAACTGATGAAGTGGAAATACAGAAAAATATTATTGTTGCACTCACATGGCTTTCTCTGCTCTTGTACTAACCATTCTTACGAGTACAAACTCATATTCCTATGTATACCTCTTCCTGTTAGTTAAGGTAAACATTTGTACAAATTATCTTATTGCTTATTTCCTTGTAAGTGCAAGGGGAACATTAGAATATAGTAGAATTTGAAAGATAGTCAAATGTTTTAAAGCTTTCAAATTCCTTCACTTTGCACGGCTAACATATAAAAATAAATCACGATGTTCCATTTGGCGAAAGTTTAAGTTTTCCAAAACTCACACAAAGAAGAAGGAATATTTCGGAAATGGTTCACTCTACAAACAAATTTATTTGGACATAAACTGTTTGTTTTAGCAAGATCTACATTTTTTTTGTGGCCTCTCTCTTAAACTTTATCAGTTATGCAAAAGTCATTCCGAGTAAACAGGATTTCATGGGCTATAGCCAGAAAATTCAAAATATGCATTTTATTTGTCATAAAATATGTTAAACATATGGCATTTTAATTAAAATCATTAGAGCCGTTTTCGAGCAAATTTTCGAAAAATTTTCCGTGTAAAGGATATTTTAGGGTGGAGGAGTTTTCCTCATAATCTACGTGTCGCATCCTTAAAAGACGTTGAACTTACATAACAACGTTGGTTTTTAACCGACTTTTCATTTTTGAGTTATGCTGTCCACAGACTGACACAGACACACATATACATGGGCCTTTTTCTAAAAATGTTTTTGTTTTAATTCAGGGGGGCTCAAGGCATATATTTCTGGTGAAATCTCGATATCGAATTTTTGGGTGGAGTATAATACTATGCGTAGTAGAGAAAGTAAGGACTAGCTACATTAAGGACACTGAACAAGTGTTTGAAACGAAATATCCTGGAATCAAGCTCCCTGCTTTGTACCAGTACAAAGCAAAATCCGTATAAGAAATGGAGAAATTGATGTGGTGTTTTCCTAACTTGTAGCTGAAGTTCGGTTGTTTGCGTAGGAGTACATGGGTGAGAAATTATTTTCTATGTTGTTTTCAAATACCGGACGGTTGACAATGAAGTTTTTGAAGATGATTATGGTTTCAGTAATCTATAGCCGATTTATATGGACACCATTCTGTTAATGTTTTGGTGGCTATTTCATCCAATTACAAGCCCCAGTATACGTGGAGGACCATACCTGTTGGTCTATAGATTCTTCGAACCTTGCTGAGAGATCAAGTGATCATCAGCTTTCCCCTGTATGTCACTTGGGGACGTTTTTGAATGCTGTAACAGGCCAGCATTGTAATTGAAAGAATGTTAACAGATAGAGAGGAAATAATGAACAGAAAATATCCATTGGACCTCAAACACTAATACGTCAGGGTCTGAAAATGGATCAAGAGTTTTTGGGGAAATACTTATTGGCAGTCTCCAAGAATTCAATATGGCCGACGTTACACTAAACTGCAGAAGAAATTACGCCAAAAAGCAGTACTGCCAATGTACATGAAAGCGTTATTTCAGCCTCAAATATCACAGGGGTAAGGCAGCATGCTTTCAAATGGTAATAATGCATGAATGCGCGTATTTAAAGGAAAATGTTAGATATTAATTTCTGGAAGAATGACTGACAGTTCAAGCAGGCGTATTCCCTGTTTTATCAGTATATAAATATATTATAATCAGTACCTTTAAAACTTTTCAGTTTTAAAATTCCAGTCGTATTGTAGCAATATGATATTGAAAATAGTATATTTAGCACAGGTTATATAGTTAATGGTGTTTTCATTAAGACAGAAAGGAAGGGGTAAAATAGATGGGATTCGATCCAAGTCCACGAAGCTACCGCAAGTCTGAGTTTTAACGCTGTTAGCTAACACTGAGTACAGGAATTGTGTGTAGATTATTAAGTTTACTTTGATAAGAAAAGAACTCAACACTGTTATCGTTTTCTACTTCTGGTCCGCTATTTAATCAAACCCCATAGTAACACATTTTCTGTAGATGTAGTAACACTGAATTTACAGTATTTATGTGTTAATTTAGAGTTATTGCTAAAATATTGCCTTTCAAAGTTGCGAGACAAGTCAATGGCTGCCATCCCCTCTGAACAGCAAGGGAAGCATACCTATATGACAAATTTCATTCTCATACCAACTATTTAGGAACGCCTGAGAATTAGGTGACCCTTCGCGCAGGTCTCACTGGAGTTGGGTATTTAATTTTATGAAAGATAGTACATAAAACTGCACTTAGTTTAATTTAGTCTTGTGGCTTTGGTAACTCCTTTGATATTAATCTCGTTGACCTTAGGAATGGATCGAAGGATTTACACATTTATGAAAAATAACAACACACCACATTTTATGTTAATTTCTGTTTACTGTCAGGAATGAACACGTTGTTTACAACTGGCGTCACAAAAGAAAATATGCACATCATAAACGTTTCCACATATTTAAGCAATCCTTTGGCCAGACATTCAACACCGTGTTACTCGACTCACAAATTCTTTAGCACTGGAAACGTTCCAAATATCCTTACTGCTTTCCGCCTCAATAACTGCGACCCTTTCCTATTGGCTGAAATTGTTTTGGCCAACAATATATCCAACACACGAGTGCTGCTTCGCAGTTAAAGCACAAAGGATTGTTGTTATTTAATGTCATTGTAATAAGAGTAATTAGTTCACAATAAACATATAATTCAATAATAAACAGTATTATTACGCATGGTAACTAAGTTAAGAGTATCACTAAACGTATCACTAATTTAGGGACAAAACTGCTTCAGACTTCATCAATATCTGACGTAAAAATTGTTTTCCTGGGCAATCTGGTCTGATGTCATCTCATGAACTACCTTTACTTCTTGTAGGTGCAGTAGGAGTATAGGAATGCAGCAGGCTTTCAAATTCAAACCAATAAACAAGGAATATCTTGGAAATGGTGAACTCCACAAAAAAGAAATAATAATAATAATAATAATAATAATAATAATAATAATAATAATAATAATAATAATAATAATAATAATAATAATAATAATAATAATAATAATAATAATAATAATAATAATAATAATAATAATAATAATAATAATAATAATAATAATAATAATAATAATAATAATTTTTATTTATTTATCAACAGGTTTACAATGTGAGATCACATATTCCTGTATCCAAAGTGTTTAAGTACGTATCTTCTTCCTCCATTCTTCTCTTATTTCCCAATCCCGCTCTTCTAAATTCTTCTCCTTCATACTACTCCTTATATCATCTATCCAGGTTTTCCGCGGTCTTCCCCTCTTTCCTCTCCCTGGTGGAATCCATTCCAAAACTGGTCTCGGCAATCTTGTTTCCATCATCCTACGTGTATGACCATACCATTCCAATTGTTTGTATTTTACAAAATCTAATAATGTATCACTAACATTTTTTGTCTAATAGTTGTATTTCTAATTTTCTCTAATTTAGAATGCCTAGTGGATCTTCTAAAACAATCCATTTCAGTAGAAAGCCATTTTAATTTCAGGTTTGTGTTTAGGTGCCATGTTTCCGCTCCATAAGTTATAGTGCTTCTTATTATAGATTTGTAGATTTGTAATTTTGTATCCACTGCTAATGATAGATAATAAATAATAATAATAATAATAATAATAATAATAATAATAATAATAATAATAATAATAATAATAATAATAATAATAATAATAATAATAATAATATTTTTGTACAGTACGATTTTGTTTATCTCTTACGGTTTACTAGTTATGCAAAAGTCATTCGGAATGAATAGCACTGCAGTCTATGCTCAGAAACTTCGAGGTATACATTTCATTTGTCACGAAAATATCTTGAACATATCGGAATTTAATTAAAATCGTTAGAGCCATTTTGAGAAAATCAAGATTTTCGAAAGATGTTCTATGTAAAGGGTAGTTTGACAAGGGGTATTTTTGAAAGCTTCGTGTCCCACCATAGGAAGGTGCCTTAAACACCAAGTTTGGTATTTTAACCAACTTTTCGATTTTGAGTTACACTGTTGACACGTGCGCGTACAAGCACTCGCCGGTTTCTAAAAATGCTTTCTTGGATTCGGAAAGTCTCAAGATGTGTATTTCCCATGAAATCTCGACGTAAATTTTTGGGTGGCACACAATACTTCCTTGAATTTATCAGATTCGTAGTAGAGAATAAAAATGAAAGGTCTTACATTGCGTCTTACGCACGTTAGGGAGGTCCTTTTCATTCTGAACGACTTTTGCATAATTCTCATTGAGGCTTTGTGACAGTCAGATGTTTAAAAAGTTGGTGGTTATGTGAGGTCTTTGAAATTACATTCTCTACATGGCCAGGAGCTATCAAATGAATAACGACTTCGCATTTGAGAAAAGTTTGCAGATTGGAAAATTCAGACACATAACAACGAATATCTCCGAAATGATTCACTCTACAGAGGGGGTGGGGGGGGGGGGAGATTGATATAGATTGTGTTTAATGGGAGATACACTTTTTGTGTAGCATATTTTCCTTAGCTCTTACGGTTTACCAATTACGTAGTTCTTTGTTCTCCCCTGCAGGTCACCCAAATATAACATTTTAAAGTCTGCAAATACGGACCAGCTCTTCAAGATATGACTGTCACGTAAGACTACAGTATTCCCCTACTCCCATTGTACCTACAAAGAAATGTGTAGTAGAAGTAGGTCTACAAGTGTTTATCTCGGTTAGCATTAAGTCGATAGAAGTTGTTGAAGAATGGGTAAAAAAGGCATTGAATATAACAGACCTTTTTACTTTTTCTACTTCGTATAGTAAAGTAGAGGAAATATTGTACTCCACCCAAAAATTTAATATCGAAATTTCACCGGAAATATATGTTTGGAGGCCCCCTGAATCCAAAGTATGTGTCTTTCAGTATGTGGACAGCATAACTCAACAGCAAAACTTCAGTTAAAAACCAACGTTGGTGTTTAAGTTTAATGTCTTTCAAGGATGCGACATGAAGATTTTGAAGAAAATTCCTCCACACTGAACTACCCTTTACATGGAAACTTTTGATTTTCCTGAAAATGGCTGTAACGATTTTGATTAAAGTGTCATATGTTTGAGATATTTTTATGACAAATGAAATTTATATCTTGAATTTTCTGACTGTAGCCCATGTAGTCCTATTTACTCTGGATGACTTTTGCATAACTGGTAAACCGTAAGAGATAGACCAAATCTTACAATGCAAAAAATGTACATCTTGCTAAAACACAATTTGTCTAAATAACTTTTTTTGTATAATGATCCAATTCGGAGATATTCCTCGTTATTTGTGAGAGTTTTGGAGAACTTATACTTCTGTCAAATGGAACGTCGTTATTCATTTTTTTGTATGTTAACCTGCAAAAAGAGCGGAATTTAAAGCTTTTAAAGATTTGACTATCGCTCAAAGCCTACTGTATAGCCATATTCCCGTTGCACCTACAAGGAAATGAGCAATTTGTACCAATCTTTATCTCAACTAACACGAAGAAGATACAGGAATAAGAGATTGTTAGAATGGTGAGTACAAGAGTAGAGAAAGTCATGTGAGTACGATTTTTCATGTGCGATTTCAATAATAATTCAGTACATAGACATTTCAGCAGTTTTACACTGTTACTACTTTTTGCAGTTATTACTTTTACATTTTGTTTATATGTCGGGGTGTCCTGACCCCATGGAAACTCCCCTTATCTACGGCACTGAACTACAGAATCCTTTGCAAATACGAAGAGGCTTATGCGTCCTCACCTTGCCGATATACAACAGAATTCACATGGACACAACGAGAAGCCCCAACAATATCGATAAGGAGATTATCTAGCTAATTGGTGTATCCCGCACAACATGCCATCGTGTCCTAAGAGAGCTCAAATTCGAGCGTAGTGCATGAGTTGAAAGAACCATTCAATGAAAGCGGCGTTACTTATTGGAACTGGTCCTTATCTTTGATCATTGACGGTTATTTGGATCCCGTGCTCTTCTTGATGATAGATGAAGGCTGCTTTCATCCGTGTGGTTACATTATCTCACAGAATTGCAGTATTGTTAGCAGGATAAAGCCAACCTATGTTGTGACTGAAGAATCTTCACTCTGAAAGGATGGGTGTGTGGTGTACCGTGTTAGAAATTTACATTATCGACCCTATTTTTTGAATGAGACTATCAACAGCATATCTGCAGATCTTTGAGCCATTCTATTCCCAATTAACGGAAAATGAAAAGTAGTATAGCTCTTTCAGCATATGATGCCATCTTCCAAGTCATCCAACCAGAGTAGGCCCGTACCAGCGAAGTGTTTCCCGAAAAACATTGGCCTCAGTGGTCGCTAGATTTAATATAGTGATTTTTTGTGTATGGAAAGCTCTAAAAAGCAATGTGCGCCAATAACCCGCGAATGAAAGACCAGCTGAAAGAGAACATTAGAAATAAGGTAAATAAACTGCTCAGTAATTACTGAGTTATGACCAGAACTTAGTCATTCAAGCAGAGCGATGCCTGAATGTGGGACGCCATCCAGCATTTATTATAAACCACTGAATGTGGTAACTATACGATATTATTTAAATTTAGCATGATGGCTCCGCGGTAGCGTGTGAGGCTGGCTTCGATTTTCGTCAAACGCCCACTCTGACATTTCTTTTTTCGTAGTTTTCCCTGTTCGGGATCGAAACTAGGGGTTGACGCTAAAATATTGCCTCACGGTGGGAAGTCAATTTGACGCTATATTGTCGGGTCACTGATGGGATGAGGGTTGTTGATCTTTCAATTACCCCGCGTTGGTTGTACCCATTGGAAGCTGTAAGATGTTACTGGATACCAGCACCACATTAATAAAGACGCCACTTATAAAGAAAATGCGGTCCCCCCTCCTTGCGTCATTACCTCGACTTAGCTCGGTAAAAGCATGGATTTGAAGTTCTCAAGGTGCTTTGTGGGTATTAAAGAAATAGCCCAAACTTCGTTTTTAGAGGTTTATTCGACGCATTCCTTCTTTTCAGCATCGAGAGGAGCCGATCGCGATTACATTCCAACAATCCTTCTCACCGCTTTTCATTGTGCTCTCGCAACGGTCCTCCTTCTAGTGCACTGCCGCTACTATACTCACGCGCCACCTAGGTTTTTTTAAACGTTCGACCGTTGAGCGTACACTGAATTCCTGTTTCAGGGTGGTTTCTCATCTGCACACGACCTTCCTTTTCATCATTCCGTTTTCTTCTGATCATTCAGATGTACATCTAGGTTTGGTGGCGTATGGTGTGCCGGACAGATGACGCGGATGCTTGCTCAAAGGAAAAAGTGCTTCCCCTTGCACACTAGAGAACTGGATCTTCGAGCCTTAGCTGTTAAGGACTTCCGTGCGTCTTTGTGACCTGCAGCACAAGTCTGCACCGGCTTGCCTCCCTTCTCTTTATTCCATCCCGCACTAAATCCGCGTAGGCCGAGATATGAAATGAAGGCCAAATGGATTAAAGGAATGCTGTTGAGTAGTTGATGGAATGAATGGCGGGGCGAATCAGAGAACCCGGGCAAAACCCGCCCAATGTCATTTTTTCCACAAAAAGCTCCAATACAGTCACCTGGGATCGAACCTGAGCTGCTTTGATGAGGGGCGTATGGTCTTACCTCTTGCCCGAGGCGCCGCCGCAAGTAATAAAGTTGATGATTATACGCGTACCTTTAGTTGATCGTATCTGCCATGTCTCCAACTACATAGCTCTCATTGAATTTGACAATGAATCCATGGAATCAGGGTTGCCAACATTTGAAAGTAAAATTATCGTACCAGCCACTCAATTATAGATTTGGATTCAAAATTATCGTACATCATAAAGCAAACGCTACAACAATAAAAATATCAGTATAATACTGTCACCCATCGCATTATTGTCGGCACTACCGCAAAGGAGCCGAAGGAAAGAGACAGAGAATGGCCGCATTGTTGGGGCGCTTGCCGAAAGAGAGAAAAGGATAGAGGCTTCTGGAATCTTCTGCTTTGTATTTCACCGCAATAACTGAACTTTCCAGAATAGTGCCTGTGAGATATAAATAGCAGTAAAGTGCGATAGACAGTGGACAGACGTATGTGAAGCGTTGAGTAGTCGTGCCGACGGGACGGACAGACGTATGTGAAGCGTTGAGTAGTCGTGCCGACGGAGAAGGGACAGTTCTTGTGTTACGAATTCGGAGCCATGCTGTTGGTGAATCGGTAAAGACTTTCTTGCTGTTGCAACGAGTGTACAAAGTTACTGTTTACGGAAATAAAAGTGTATCTTTATCCCGACTACATCTGTCTTCTTTACTTTACACCCACCAAAGTCACAATACTTATGAAAATATAAGAGTAATGATGTTTATTATATCCACTTACAAGATTGATGACCTCAACAAATATTACAACTTTAGCACTTATGTTTCTCGCACTATTCATCTGAAAGTTCAGCTTCCTCAACCGTTGCAGCATTGCACAAATTTGTTGTTGAGATAAACCTTAACATCTTCTGGGTGACCTGCAGAGTTTAAGATCTACCACGTTCTTTCATAAGTTGAGACGACAAAGTGAGTTTATTTACCGTATCTAGTGTCAATCTGTTTCTAACTTTGGTTTTTTATTAAACCCAGTTTAGAAAGAATTGCTTCTGTAGGGCAAGGAAACCACTGATAATGCAAAGGCCGCTAGTTCTTTGAAATCAGTATTTCCACCAAGGTGACATGTTTAACAGCACTCCAGAAACTGTCAGGTTCAGGCATGTTCTTTATTTCACACGGAATAGCACGTATTCCGAGTTTTCTACATTGATCGTCAATTTTCTGAACAGTGCCTCCTTCATTGAAATTACCAGACCTGGGCACACTTGCAATAAGAGGATAAAGGGTAGCAGGCTTAGTAGCTATGGGGTGGAGACAGGCAATGAGGACAAAAGTGGTGTTATTTGTGATTAGTTTCACTTCGCTGGAGTGACAAACCAGTGAAAATGATATTTCGCCGATATGGAACTATCATATATTCAAATTATCGTACACCCCCATAATTATCGTACGAGTTGGCAACCATCGTACAAACATTCAAATTATCGTATGCCCCCATAATTATCGTACGAGTTGGCAACCCTGCATGGAATAGTTTGCTCTTGGGGATGCATAGTAGCGTATAGTGTACAAGAACATTTGAAAGCAGTGAGATTACGGTCAAGTACGCTGGCTTTTAAGTGTGTGTAAATGTGATAAGCACGCGTCACTCAATTTACTAACATGTAGAAGAACTTCGAGACAGACTTCCGGCACATTGGCGAGAATAGTACTACTTCGTAGAGCATAGTGAAATTGGTCGTGTTGCTTCAGTGCTGTTTTAACACCTATCCCGGCTAATTTTAAACGACGATTAGAATATGGTATGGACACTGTTTCACCTTAAATGTGGTAAGTAAAAAAACAAGTAGTTGGAAGGAATTGAGGAAATACGAGATTGATTCAAATATAAAGGGTAATTTATATATGTATTACATATACACAAATATCTTCAGTATTTATCTACATAGCTTCCTTTACACACTTTTGCCAACGATTTGGAAGTTTGAATATTCCTTGATCAAAAAAGTTTGAGGGCATGTCTTCAACCAATTGTGCAAATGAACGTGTTCATTGTTTTCAAATCGATCCCCTCCAAGTGATACTTTCATGGACGCAAACAAAAAAATAAATAAATAAAATAACCGAGGGGGACAAGTGTGGACTGTAGGGAGGGTGTTACAGAATTTCACAATGCATGTCCCCCAATTCGTGTTGTCTTGGAGGAAGAGGACTAGGACATCTGTGATGGGCTTATGTATTTTGTTTCGGCTAATTTTCCTAAATCCAAGTTGTTCACTGATAAGGGTTTGAGCACATCCACTTCTGACTCGATTTCTTTAACGGTGCAACGGCGACCACATTCAATAATGGCATGGGTGTTGTCATCTATGAGACTTGACGTTGGGCGTCGAGATGACCTTCGTTTTACTCATTTACTCGGCCGCTCTTAAATTGTCTGTGCCCCTGTATGTCCGCTGTGTGACAACCTTTTGTCAGTTCGCCACGCGCTATTAGAGTGTTGCTCTCTAGCGCACCTTCGGGATTCTCTGCAGCTGCCTACCAGACTTGCAGAGGTCCTAGCGGACGACAAAGCAGCGGTTGATAAGAGTTTTTAATTTTTTGGCGGAGTGCAATATCAATTTGAGGATTTAAAATTGTAGTTATCTGTTTATGCTTTTGGACATATTTATCACCTGGTTTCATATCTGGCTATTGCCACTGTTTTATACCTTTTGTGTATATTTTTCTTGTTGCTAGTATTTTTATGTTTCAGTAAAATTTTTATCTGGCTATTGCCATGAATCTTTTAAGGGCGCTGATGACCTCGAAGTTGAGCGCCCTTAAACCAAACCAAATTAAAATTGTCTGGCTATAGTAAGCACTTGATTCTGGCACAGTGTAATGTCTCCAAACTGTGCCTTCAAAGGAGTTAAAATCTCCGAAGGTTTAACCCCTTCGTTGGTTAAAAACTTAACAATAATGTGCTGCGCAATAGACGAAGCAACCTCTTGTTCACTCGTGGCTGTACTGACAATGAAGCCAAAACATAGCGAATCATTGTGTAGTCTGATTTGTGAACTTAATTGTACTCAGCGTTCTATATAGTTTTGTTAAACATGTTTATGCAGAAGCAAATGGATTATACCAGCTGAAGTAACTTACTAAATTCGTTCCAATAGGTGCTTCATAGAAGTATTACAATAAAAAAGTATAATAGCATTTTCTTCTTTGATGTGCCCTTTCGGAAAAAAAGGAGTTTTTGTTCCAAATTAGATGTTGAATTCAACGAAAATGTATGAAGATAATAGTTACTTGTAAAATCTGTATAGTCATCTATTTCTAACATAGTTTGGGTAGTAAGTGTGACAACACATAGGGTTTTAAAATAATTACTTAAAAGGATATTCTGAACGTTTTTGCAGATGTAATGTGGCTATAGAACTCGACAACATTGCAAACAGGGCGTGGTAGTCCAACTCTAAACCGGCTTCGGAACGTAAACAAAACATAACCTACCTCACACCTCTCCTTTACTTGAAGGGTGACTAGCTGTTTTGTTTTACACGCGTCCGTTAATCCAAAGAAACAGCGAAAACGTGATGCGGTACTCCGGCAAAATAACATTTGGTTTTGGCTTACATTAAAACAGTGTAAAATGGAAGAAATGTCGTAAGTGTACAATAAGGACCTAATCATGTAGTTGTTTTCTGTTTACATTTCAGAAATATAGTTAGGTCGATTACATTCCAGCAGTATCAATTGCAGAGCACTTTAAGTTAACGTTGAACAAGCTGATAAGATATCCCTTTGTCAGTTTAGGCAACAAAATGGGTCATTTAAAGACTCAGATGCAAATTTTAGAAGCTAGCAGACACAAAACGTTTGTTTGGTTACGCTCATGAGTAAGGCTCGGAAGTTCATGCCCTAAAAAACACTGAAATATGCATGCAAATATGCTCTTAAAAACTTGAAAATATGCCAAGAATTATGCACTATTTAATTAAAACAATTCATGTCCCTTTGCAGTAGACAAGACGAGTTAGTATAAGTAATAAATAAAGGTACTTTATTCCTTAGACGTTGAAGCAGAAGTAGTCCCACTGCTAGTATTAGCAGCTAAATTGCAGTTCACAACCAACACTTTGCACAAATTTTCACTGTAAAGCATCGTCTGTTGTCTCGCAAAACACTTTTGTAACGTGAAAAACTTCTCTCCACGTCACAAGATGTTATCGGGGCATATTTAAATGATGCTAACTGCTTCACAAAGACACACACAGAGAGAGAGAGAGAGAGAGAGAGAGAGAGAGAGAGAGAGAGAGAGAGAGAGACAGTCAAGTCTCTTGGTGAGACATGGTTTTCTTTTGAGGATGTCTCGAATGCCGCACATCTGTTTATAACCAGAATTTTTTGAAATTACATAATTCACTTTCTCTTTCACTTTTTGTCCTATGCTACCAGGAACCGAACTTATATCACATGTTTTTTCAAAGACAGTAAGTGATTCATGCAAAGGAGAGCCTACAGCTTCCAATGCCGTTATGGCTGTTGGTAAGAAAGAAAAATGGGGAGATATAAACCAAGATCCTCTTTTAACCCAGTGCTTGACAGAATATTTTGCACAGTTTCTGTTGATGAAGCATCTTTCGAGTCCAATGAATTAACAACCTCTTCGACTATTTCTATGTGCTCAGCATAATATAAAACTGCATCGACCCATGTTTCCCATCGAGTTAACACTGGTGCAGGAGGAAGTCGGATATTAGGTGCTGTTGATCTAAACAACTTAACTCTTTTAGGAGATTTAACAAAAATTATCTTCGTACTGGACACAAACCTATCTACCAATGGGAAAGAATCATTGTCTCAGAAATGCTACCAATATGAAAAATATTATACAGATGAAAAAATAAAAAAGCATAAAAATCATTAAAATATGGAATATAGGGGCAATAATACTGAACTCATGAGTTGCATCATCATGTGCAATACTGCCAATATGAAAAATATTATCCAGATAGAAAAAAGTAATAAAAAACCATAAAAATCATTCAAATATGCAATATAGCGGCTATAATATTGAAATAATATGCATTTATCAAAAATCAAGAAAATATGCAGTTATATGCACCATAAAATCATGTCCAAATAACTGAAAATTCCGTAATTCGTGCACATAATGTAAAAGCATACACTTTTAACCCCTATGAAAAAACATGCAAATGCATGAACTTCCTAGCCCTACTCATGAGACACTCCACTGTGAAAGAGAAAGTTTCACGTATTGACGGTGTCCTCCACATGGTTTGAGGGCCCAAATGACCCAGCTGTCGACGGGCCCTTAAACTCCACACTCCACTCCACTCCGCATGGTTTGAAAGTTAAAGTACACCTCCGCTACCATGGGCCAATAAATTAGCATCTGTTTCATTTCCTCGAGAGAACTAAAATATCGCCGCAGGCAATGGTAATAGGAAAAACGGAGATTACAGAATACATTCGAAATAATGAAATTAACTCAAATTAATGTAATAGCTTCCCTTCTACAGATGTATCTGGCATGCTATCCAGCTTTGTCCTAAGGTTGGTTTAACATATTTTAGTTAATTCAAGAGGTCACTGTGCCAATAGTTTTTAAGCCTTAAGTGCTGAGGGGCAGGAGGGATGTAGATCTGACAGATAAGCGTATTCTGGTGTTGCATTCACGGGCTCCTGCTAGCTGGTCCGGAGGATGGGGTGAACCTCGGAACTCTAAATCGCCAGACAAGGTTGTGTTACGAACGCAGTGAGGTATTCCATTAAACAGCACTCCGAAATCTCCTTCAAGCCTTCCCATAATTTAGAACCCATTCGTGGTACTATTTACGTTCTGTTATAAAGCAATAATTTTATTATTGCATGCAGAACTACAGTGACATGAAATCGATTTACTATCCAAGTTAATCCTTGAGGCAGCAGAGTATTACGACTTCGTCCAGTTTTTAAACTGTCGTTACTTAGAAATGTCACTACTGTCAAACTTAGTAACCAAAATCAATTTTCCCTGAAACTTTACTTAACTCACACTGTCACTTCACTTCCTTCGTGTCGTAATGAGACGCACGACGCAGCCTCTTCTTTCGGACGGTCCGCTCGCTGGAGAGTCTTAACACAAGACGTATAAAAGCCGCAAGTTAGTGCACATGGGTTCTACTGTTGCTCTCTCGCAGGTACACAGCTGCAGGCGTCTACTGATGCGCGTGGATATAGGACGGCTGCGCGGTACTGGTTACGTCATTCCTTCTCTGTGCCCAACTAACCTGTATCGCATGTGACTGCATACGCTCCGAGCTCAGAATTCGGTCGGTATTTATACTTGTAATTATTTCAGGCATTCAGCGTCGCGATGTATAAAATTGTATTAGTTAATTCCTTCCAATGCAAGGCATTAGTGCTTTCCACTAAAATCATGTTGATTAATTGAGTTTTTAGCAGAAAAAAATGGTCAAAATTCGAACTTTGTATTCTGTCATAAGGTCATGCCTCATCTACTAGGTACTGTACCTTATGTACACTGCTGGCTAATTCTAGTGCATACTAAATGTTAGTTTTTACAGAAAACTTGTTTTTTCTCAAAACAATATTTTTTTACTTTCTCTGCTACGTATAGAGGAAGTATAGCAGACGAAGTATTGTATTCCACCCAAAACTTCGATGTCCAGATTTCACCGGAAATATATGCTTTGAAACTCCCTGAATCCAAAAAAGCATTTATAGTAAAACGTCCGTGTGTGTGTGTGTGTGTGTGGGGGGGGGGGGGGGAAGGTCAGCCTGTGGACAGTATAACTCAAAAACGAAAAATCGGTTAAAAACCAAAGTTGGAATGTAAGTTTGTCTATTAAGAATGCGACACGAAGATTTTGCAGAAAATTCCTCCACGCTAAACTAGGTTTAAATGAAAAATATTTTGAAAATTTTGATTTTCTCTAAAGTGGCTCTAACGATTTTAATTAAAATGGTATATGTTTAAGATATGTTTATTGCAAACAAAATGTATAGTTTGAATTTTATGGCTCTAGCCTATGTAGTCCTATTTACCCTGGATGAGTTTTGCATAACAGGTAAGCCGTAAGAGATAGGCCAAATCTTACTGTACAAAAATGTAGATTTTGCTAAAACACCATATATGTTCAAATACATTTTTTTATGTGGAGTGAAGCATTTTGGAGATATTCCTTGTTATTTGTGTGACTTTTGGAAAACAAACTTTCGTCAAATGGAAGATCGTTATTTATTTTGTTATAAGTTAGCTGTGCAAGAGAGAGAGAGAGAGAGAGAGAGAGAGAGAGAGAGAGAGAGAGAGAGAGAGAGAGAGAGAGAGAGAGAGAGGAATTTGAAAGCTTTAAAAGATTTGACTATCGCTCAAAGCCTACTGCATTCCCATATTCCCCTTGCACCTACAAGGAAATAAGCAATAAGATAATTTCTGCAAATGTTTATCTCAACACAAAGAAGTTAAAGGAATAAGGGTTTGTAAGAATGGTTAGTACAAGAGTAGAGAAAGTCATGTGAGTGCAACACATTAGATTTCTTACTATTCAAAATGGTCCACGCATCGCAATTTCATTTAGATTATCTTGAAATGTTTTATATATGTTAACACTTATATTGTCCATAAAGTTTGCTGTGGACATAAAAATCTGTATATTACTTATGCAAAAAATCTGATGTGTTGCACTCACATGACTTTCTCTATTCTTGTACTAACCATTCTAACAAACTCTTATTCCTATATCTCCATGTTAGTTAAGATAGACATTCGTACAAATTATCTTATTGCTTATCTCCTTATAGGTGCAAGGGGAATGTTAGAATACAGTAGGCTTTGTGCGATAGTCAAATGTTTGAGATTCTGTTGTCTTTGCACGCTTAACATATAAAAAATATGAACAACGATGATCCATTTCACGAAAGTTCTAAGTTTTCTGAAACTCACACACATAACAAGGAATATCTCCGAAATGGTTCACCCTACAAGAAATTTTATTGAGACATAAATTGTGTATTTTAGCAAGATCTACATTTTTTGTACTGCAAGATTTTGTCTATCTCTAACGGTTTACCAGTTATGCAAAATTCGTCCAGAGTAAATACGACTACATGAGCTATAGCCAGAAAATTCAAGATATACATTTCATTTGTCATAAAAATATCTCAAACATATGACATTTTAATCAAAATCGTTAAGAGCCATTTTCAAGAAAATCAAAATTTTTGCAAAATGTTCCATGTAAAGGGTAGTGTAGGGTGGGGCTATTTTCTGCAAAATCTTCGTGTCGCATCCTTGAATGACAATAAACTTAAATACCAAGTTTGGTTTATAACCGCCTTTTCGTTTTTGAGTTATACTGTCCACAGACTGACACACAGACACACACACGGACCTTTCTCTAAAAATGCTTTTTTTGGGGGGGGGGGGGATTCAGGGGGTCTCAAAACATATATTTCCGGTGAAATCTCGACATCGAATTTTTGGGTGGAACACAATACTTCCCCTACTTACCAGTAGAGAAAGTAAAAATCTGATGTGTTGCACTCACATGACTTTCTCCACTCTTGTACTAACTATTCATAGAACCTTTTATTCCTCTATCTTCTTTATGATAGTCGAGTTAAACATTTTCAGAAATTATCTTATTGCTTATTTCCTTGTAGGTACAAGGAGAATATGGGAATACAATAGGCTTTGAGCGACAGTCAAATCTTTTAAAGCTGGTCGGTATGTGAAGGCTTTGCAATTCTGTTCTCTTTTCTCGGCCAAGAGATAAAGAAGTGAATAACGACCTTCCATTTGAGAAAAGTATTACAAAACTGACACAAATAGCAAGGAATATCTCCAAAATGGTTCATTCCAGAAGAAAAAAAATGCTTTTAGACATAACTTGTGTGTTTTAACGAGATCTAGATGTTTGATATCTCCTACGGTTTACCAGTTATGCAAAAGTCATTAAGGGTACACAGGGATTACATGGACAATAGCCCGAAAATTCAGGATATACATTTCATTTGCCATGAAAATGTCAAACATATGGCATTTTAATCAACATCGTTAGAGCCATTTTTGACATAATCAGAATTTTCGAAAACTTTTCCATGCATCGGGTAGCTTAGGGTGCCCGCCTCCGTAGCGTGATGGTTAGCGTGTCTGCCGCACGTTCAAGAGGTCGCGAGTTCGAATCTCGCTTAGGGTTAGTTATCCGGGTTTTCCCTTACTCTGAGAAGACGAATGTCGGGTAACTAAAAGCTCCATGGACCTCGGGCTCATTTGAGCATCATTTCACCCATTTCATTCATTCATTCATTCGTCCGATATGACATTGCGTTGGAGGACGTTAATTAAAAAAAAGTTTAGGGTGAAGCAATTGTCTTCAAAATCTTCGTGTCGCATCGTTAGAAGATAATTAACCTAAATACCATCTTTGATCTTTAACCGTCTTTTCGTTTTCAAGTTATGCTGTTAACACGCGCGCGCGGTCCTTTTTCTAATAATGTTTCTTTTTTTTGGATTCGGGGGGCTTCAAAACAATATTTCCGATCAAATCTCGACATCAAATTTTTGCGTCCAAGTGCAATAATCCCCTACTTTCTACGTAGTAGAGAAAGTAAAAAAAAAGTCTAAATCAAAGTCTAAGTGGGTGAATGGTAAGATATATTTTCTATACACTTATAAAGTGTGTATTAAGGTTTCAGAGAAATTATTTAAATATTATGATGCGAGGGACTGAATTTATTTTACTCAATTACTAAAATATTTTTAAATTCTCCATCAGAATCAGTTCAAATTCGGTACAGATTTTAATTGTTACCATTCTAATAATCTGAAAATATGGTACAAATAGAATATAAAAAAATATGATGTATTGCACTCACATGATTTTCTCTACTGTTGTACTAACCATTCTTACAAACTCTTTTCTTCTTCGTATTAGTTGAGATAAACATTTGCAGAAATTATCTTATTGCTTATTTTCTTGTGACTACAAGGGAAATATGGGAATACAACATATAAAGAATGAATAACGATGTTCCATTTCACGAAAGTTTAAGTTTTGCGAAACTCACACAAATAACAAGGAATATCTC
Source organism: Tenodera sinensis (assembly GCA_030765045.1). NCBI lineage: Eukaryota > Metazoa > Arthropoda > Insecta > Mantodea > Mantidae > Tenodera > Tenodera sinensis. The sequence continues at coordinate 41,162,513 of CM060972.1, read as the reverse complement.
CGAATTGGTTCACTCTGCAAGCAAATTTATTGAGACAGATATTGTGTGTTTTAGCAAGATCTACATTTTTGTAGAGTAAGATTTGGTCTGTACCTTACGGTTTACCAGTTATGTAAAAGTCATTCAGAGTAAACAGGACTACTTGGGCTATTGCCAGAAAATTCATAATATACGTTTCATTTGCCATAAAAAATATCTTAAACGCATGGCATTTTAATCAAAATCGTAAGAGCCATTTTCGAGAAAATAAGAATTTTTGAAAAATTTTACATCTAAAGGGTAGTTTAGGATGGAGGAATTTTTTTCAAAATCTTTATGTCGCATCATTAAAAGATGTTAACTTAAATGCCAACTTTGGTTTTTAACTGACTTTTTGTTTTTGGGTTATGTTGTCCACAGACGAGACACAGACTGATACGCAATGCTTTTTTGAATTCAGGGGTCTCAAAATATATATTTTTGGTGAAATCTTGACATCAAATTTTTGGGTGGCATACAATACTTTCTCTACTTACTGTACGTGCTAGAGAGTTATAAAGCATTTTCAAAACTCATTGGGATCCCTCCTTAAGAAATAGATGTTCTTGAAGCCAAATGTTTCCTTAGTTGATATAGATATTCTGTATTTATGACGCTTTCCTCTGTTACGCTGAACTCGTGTGGATGTTCTCTCGGCCGTCTGTTGTGGCACTTCATTTGCAGTGAGCCTGCAGCTCGTAACAAACTAGAGGTATGGAATCAATAACATTAACAGTACTCCCTCCCCTTACCAATTTGGAAAACTAACCGTAGTAACGATTTTAATTCCGTGCAGGCTTCGCATTTTATTGTTATTCCTCAATCTCTTGCTCGGTTTAAAAGGTCGGGCTCTTCAGTTTCCAGCTATTTTAGGGTTATTTGTGTTGGATATTTGACAGTTTGCTGGTCTGGCTGGTAAATTCAACGTGCATCGCTATTCACGATCGTGAATTGTGCGGAAACAGTCGTGCTGATGACCTATTTATTTTTTGTGCCATCTACCTATAGCATGAGGCAGTGTTGCCAACCGTAGCGGAATTTGAGCTTTGAGAGACATTGCTGCGAAAAACGAAAAAAACGAAAACATGTTAAGACTTTTGACAGTTTTATTTAAAAATAGATGTTTGCACTATTTCTAAAGTATGTAAATGTGTAAAAAGTTTCGATTAATATTCCATAAAATATATTAGCCATTTTAAATTATAAACTGAAGGTCAAATGTTTTAAAATTGGTTTAGCTGATGTGGGAAAAGAATGTTATCCGTGATGACTGACACGAAGTTAAAAAAAGAAAAAAAAAGTAATAAGCTACTACCTGACACTATGAACCACCTCTTAAAGAGGTGGCTCAGTTGGTTAGACGCTGGCCTACTGATCCCAAGGTCGCGGGTTCAAACCCGGCCCAGGCCGGTGGTTTTTAAGTGTGCTTAAAAACGACAGCTCCATGTCAGTAGATTTACTGGCATGTAAAAGAACTCCTGCGGGACGAAATTCCGGCACACCGGTGACGCTGATGTGATCCTGGCAATTGACAGCGTCGTTACATAAGAAAATATTTAATTAATTAATTTACCTTTTAAAGAATAAAAATTGATCTTCAAAACAAAGGCAATTGCTTTGTTGAATATTCACTAACTGATGAGCACGTAAATAAATCTGCTAACTCTATGTCCAAGTTTTACTTTCTCTACTACGTGTAGTAAGCAGGGGAAGTGTTGCGTTTCACCCGAAAATTCGATATCGAAATTTCACCGGAAATACATGTTTTGAGGCACCCTGAGTTCAAAAAAATTCTTTTAAGGAAAAAAATGTGTGCATGTGTAAACACGTAATTTAACGAGAAGTCTGGTATATGTATGTATATGTATGTATGTTGATAAAGTAAAGTACCCAAATAAGAGATACTTTTTCGAGTTCGGCTATCAGATCTACCTGTATCTGAATGGCGCTTTGTATTCCTAAAAATGTCTATTTTCAGATTTTATACCGTGAATGACTGATAACTACCTGTTATTTACACGAATTCCTTTGAAATAAACGTAAAGAAAACGAGGGTTTTCAAAAGACACCATCATCAACTATGTTACTTTTATTAATAAAAACAAAAACTTCACTAATGGCTGTTGAATGCGTAAGGAAAGCACAAGATATTTTTGAAATGTATTATTTTACAAATGAATAATTCTCGCTCCAAACTATAATGACTCAGCAACTGTTCTTAGAACAAAAATGAATATGAAGGGCTCTTCCTCACCTCTGCATTCTTTATGTGCCCTTCGATGGCATGTCAAACATTGTACCCAATTTTCCCTTCACTTGTCCTCAAAACATAATCCATTCTGCGTCAGCAGCTAGTGTCTCTTATTTGGGACCATGTGGTATCTCTTGTAGGATACAGAGTGCACTGAAATTTCGTGGCTGTTGATGTTCAAAGATGTTATTGCAGACATTACTAAATCCTCTTATAATAACTTCTATATGTCCTATATTACCAATAAGTAATTTAATTCTACTCAGAAATCACCTTCGCAGAGGTTCACGACTTTAAAGAATATGGCAATAAAATTTCCAATTCGTGCAACACAGTTTTCTCCTCAGCTTGCAACTACTTATGTTATCGGCACCACACAAACAACAATGTGCTATTCAAACAAAAGCGTTATGTTACAACTAAGCTCACCGGACAAAAAATTAGTCACCTCTAGAAATCAGCGGTGAATCTTTACTCGACAAATGGTGTTCTGGTCAAGTCATGTGGTTAACTGCACGCCTACTGTCGCTACTTGATCAGAGGGTCGTAGGAAGTTGTGAGGCGTGGTGTGTTAAGCATTCAGTGTAGCGCAACATGGGCAAATGTAAGAATGACAGTGGCAAAATGGGGCAATCGTCTTTGGCTCCGCCCATTGCCATACGGTGGGTGAAATGTGCGGATTTGTTGGTGTGTCGAAGTGGACTGTCCAACGGGTCTACAAGCAGTGGCGCAATACAAAAATAGAGAAAACTAAGTGAATGTAATGTATCATATTTTGATGTTTGGATTGTAGCGCAGTAGATATTTATATGAGGACATTATGACGCTTCCAGATTTCTGCTTCTTTCTTTAATTAAAATGTGTGTTCTGTATTCTTCTAATGATCTAACTATAAATTACTCTAAGTACAATTTGGAGGCTCTTAATAACTTCTTATTCTAGTCGTATTTATACAGCTGTTTGGGCATACATGCAGAATTCGTATCGGTATTTGAGGGCAGTGTAATGAACAATATTACATTAATAATTGCTTAATTTGCGGACTTATAATTTTATGTATTTAGAATAGTATGTTTTCATGTTGGTTAGTACCTCCAAGTAGACGTGGCACACACCAGCCATACGGGTTTATTTTCTCCCGCGAGCGCAGAGCGAAGGCATAACGCAGAGTGGGCAGGCCTCGAGATAACGAACTGAGTTCGAATGTTCCCTGCAAGGCCAGTGACCTCACACTAACTGGGTTAGGAGGTAACTCCTTGAGGTTAAACACCTGGAAGCAAAACGGATAGTCCTTACTGACGGCGTTGTTCACTTCGCGGCGCAGTTACGACCATGCAAACACACCAGGTAGTAAAGTATGTGATTGGTTTATGGGAAAACTGTTAGATGAAGAGGGGAATAAAACTAACACACCGAAATGGTTACACACTAAGGTACTACTTGTCAAAATATCTTTATCTGTACGCCAATATACTCTATATTGTAACGATCGAAGTAATTTGCAACTCGTTTTTACTGAATTAAACACGAAAAACCTCGACTTTTGTTTACGTGAGTTCATGGATAGCTGTTATTAGGGCTAGTAGTTTCCCAAACCTTTCCAACGCCATAAGAAAACGACAGGTTAACGAGGAGTTTCCATTCTCAGGGACCTGAAGCGTTCTTTAGCGGTTAGATCACATCGCAGATTGAACTAAATTATGAAGTTAATACACAAATTAATTCAGGAATCAAAAGTTTTGAAACAGCCCGGTATACATCCTAAAGCTTGGAGGAGATTGTGTCCGTTCTGTTGTATTCTGTCCAACCGCAGACTGCCTCAATTCCTCATCCTTCGGGATTTCTTCCCTCCAAATGTTCTCATATTTGTCATCAATTGCTAACGAAGTTAACGGAAGGTTAGCCGCATGCAACTCCCTTTGTTACTGCTGAGTCGACAAGCAGAAACCATGCATAAGATGTGCAACGCTTCTAAGCAGACTTCTTATATCCTGGAGTAACACATTTTTTTAGATGACTTATTAGCCTGGGTTCTATTTTACATCCCAGGCTGTAGACGCTAGCCTACTGTTCCCAAGGTCGCGGGTTCAAATCCGGTCCAGACCGATGGTTTTTAACTGTGCTTAAAAACGACAGCTCCATGTCAGTAGATTTACTGGCATGTAAAAGAACTCCTGCGGGACAAAATTCTGGCACACCGGCGACGCTGATGTGATCCTGGCAATTGACAGCGTCGTTAAACAACAAAATAAAATAAATTTTAATGATCAGTCAAGCCATGTCCACATGTCGCCAATGGTCCAGTTTTGAACATAGGATTGAGTCGTTCTATATTGTTGTGTTAGTGGGCATTTCCAGACGGCATGTTCAGGGGATTCCTGCTCTCCACATCGGCAAGAATCCACCTCAGTAAGGCCAAAGTGCTTGAGATATGTTCCATAAGTGTCATGGCCCGTGAGGTAATGAGGCCTCTCGTTGGTTCCAAGTATTTCGTATCTTTATTTCTTTCTCCTCTGTTTGGGAGTATGTTGTATGTTCTTCGTCCGGTTGCGCTGGCGTCCCAGTCTCCCTGCCACTCCGTTTGTAGGACCTCCATTATTGCCAGCTCATTCCCTGCCACTCCGTTTGTAGGACCTCCATTATTGCCAGCTCAGCCTCGTTTACTTCTTTTTCCTTTCGCAACCAGTATATTGCCCCGAGCTTTCTGATCACCATGTCAAGCGGTAGAAGATCTAGGTTCTAGGATCACCAGCAACGTATCTGTAGGTGTGGTGGAGAATACACCTATCATGTGTATGAGAAAATTACGTTGTATTTTCCTGAGTTCTCTTTGAGCATTGCCTAGGTAAGCTCGATGGCCCCATACTCTAGCGGCAAGGCCAGCTATTGGAACCAAGATCGCATTGTGGTACACCTTTACTGCCTTGTATGGGTTGGTTCCATGTTTGCGTGCAAGTCAGGTAATCTTGTGCATGATTCCTGTTACTTTGGGTATACAATCGGAGATTTCTTCCCTGAAGAGAAGGCCGTCGAGAGTGATGCCAAGGTACCTGGCCTTCCTACATCCGTTAATCCTTTGCCCCTCTAGGTGTATGACGGGGTCTCTTTGAAGTCTTTATTTCAGTAAGTGCTATGACATTTAGGGTGGCAGAACGTATTGCTTTGATCTGTCGTCTTGTATCTCCCTTGATATGTAGGATAATATCAGCATAGGCCGTATGTCCGTGTAGGCGGTTCTCATCAGTTAACTGTGTCAGTCTGTATGGCTCAGTTGGTTAGACGCTGGCCTACTGATCCCAAGGTCGCGGGTTCAAATCCGGTCCAGACCGATGGTTTTTAAGTGTGCTTGAAAACGACAGCTCCATGTCAGTAGATTTACTGGCATGTAAAAGAACTCCTGTGGGACAAAATTCCGGCACACCGGCGACGCTGATGTGATCCTGGCAATTGACAGCGTCGTTAAACAACAAAATAATTTTAATTTTATCAGTTAACTGAGTTAGTAGTAATAGGAGAAGCTCCAGTCCCACGTCCCAGAATAAGGGACCACATATAGAAGCCTGTGAACCTTTGGTAATGTCCAAATCGTTCTGCATTTCCAGATTCCTGAAATGATTTTTTGGCCATTGCCGTAATCGCATAAGATATAATACAGATCTTTGGGACAGTTCATAACCCTTAATTCCTTGAATAGGAGGGACCACCAAAGATTACTGAAGGCTCCATGTATATCTAATAATATACCTATTACGTACTTAGTATCAACTGTGGAAATGTTATCCATGGTGTGGTTAACTGCATCTTCCGCAGAGCGGCCTTTCCTAAACCCAAATTGGGTGGTTGGTAGTCCATGTTGCTGTCTTAGTTATTTCAGTCTGTCGCATAGTAATTTTTCTTGAATTTTGGCTAGGCCGTTGAGTAAAATAATGGGCCTATAAGAACCTGGGTCACTTGGATCTCTGTCTGGCGACTTTTTTCAGGATAACTAGCTGCGATTTCTTCCATGGCCTGGGTATTATATGCTGATTCAGGCATACATTGTATATTGTAGTAAGCAGTGGTGCTAATTTCATACGTAGAGCCTTTAGCACCTCATTTGGGATGTTGTCTGGCCCCGTGGCTTCCCTCTTTCGTAGTTAATTGATTGCTTTGGTCGTTTCTTCTGTGAATTGTGGAGTTAAATGTAAGTTGTACGGTCGGTTGAGTTCGTGCCTCAACGCTCGATTGTATTTACTGTCATCTTCGTCTATATCCTGTGGTATTAAATGGCTGAGGAGGTATGTCAAAGTTTCTTCTGCTGAAGTTGTATGGGTGCTATCTGGTTTATTTTGTGTACAAAGTGACTCCTTATGCAGTTTCTCATGTACAATTCTGTAGTTCTCTTCTAAGCAATCCTTAGTAAGGGATGAGCTTGGTCTTGTTCAGTTAGCTTTCATATGCTTCCTTGCGTCTTCGTATATTGTCAGTCTGATTTATTTTTCTTGTAGACAGACCAATTGGCAATAGGCTTCTCTAGCTCCTCTGAATTGCGGCGAAAACGTTGATGGCGTTCGTTCCACCACGTGCTGTTGCTTATTGTGTATGGTTTAGTTAGGAGAATCGCCCTCTCCATGCTCCTCATTATTGCTTGTGTGACTTCGGTGGCAGCTCTGTCAAGGTCCTGATCCTGGTCGTCTAAAAAGTTTTGTGGAACTACAAAGCTCTCCATGGAAAGTGTCTAGTTTGCTTTTCGCATATTGTATCTAATTTTCTGCGAGGTGTGTCTAAGATCTGGTGATGTCTGTAAGTCAAAAAATATGACATTGTGATCCCTGTTAGTATGTTCCTGAGCAACCCTCCAGTGGCGGATCATATCTTCTCCTTGACTATTAGTCAATGCAATGTTTACTGAAACGCCCAACCACCCAATATAGGTGGGCGGGTTGCCCAGTTTGTTGACAGTGCACAGATCTAGGTCGGCCAATGTGGTCCACTCTGACGTCCTGGCGATAACTGTGCCAGAGTGGCGATTTCGCATTAGCATCAGTGGCATAGAATGTGCGTTTATTTGGCAGGGCAAGGGTCGTGCGGCGTTAAAGTTGTAGGTTGTCTTCTATATCCTGAGGCAGTTTAAAGTAACTTTTAATGATAAGGATGTTCTGTATACCATGCGATAGTTCTGTACGAATTTGGTGCGTTGTACAGAATAGAGCTGTTTTGACCACCTGAATGGTCCGATTTAGTATGACTAGCCGTCATCGGAGCTTATTTGAGATTTTTTATTTTAGAAATAGGGTTACCAAATTCTAAAATGGAAAAAAAATCGAGAGAGCTTCCTGCACATCCTCTATTCTGACGATAACTACATTATAAACATTCTTCATGTTACTTTCTGGAAAAAGAATTCCCAGTCTCAAACTTTCTGAGAAACTCATTTCTAAAGTCTGTTTAGCCAACGCGCGTGCAGTTTGGCCGCCTTTGAGGAACCCTCATAATCGTTTGACAACACGGGCCCTTCCTCCTGAGTCCTTTCTATGGAATTAAAAAAATTATTTTGTTGTTTAACGACGCTGTCAATTGCCAGGATCACATCAGCGTCGCCGGTGTGCCGGAATTTCGTCCCGCAGGAGTTCTTTTACATGCCAGTAAATCTACTGACATGGAGCTGTCGTTTTTTAAGCACACTTAAAAACCATCGGTCTGGGCCGGGTTTGAACCCGCGACCTTGGGATCAGTAGGCCAGCGTCTAACCAACTGAGCCACCCAGACCGACCCTTTCGGAGCTGCAATATCATAACATGAGTATTTGCAGATAATGAAGCAGAAAAGAACTGGAATTCAGAATTTTGGCAACCGAGACTCCACGTGGAGTGTACATGTAACTGTCACTTATTTAAAATAAGGGTCGCTATTGATCTTCAAGGACAGGGATAGAGGGTTGTCTTTTCTGAAGAGTGGAGACGGTTTTATGACAGTGATTACTTGTGGTTAGTGCAGATTTCCTTGGCGGATCAACTGCACACGCGCTGACTAAACAGACTCCACATTTAATATTGTCATAGAATTGAGAATAAGTGACATGTTTATAAAATTATATCAAACAACATTTTTGTACGCTGCTGATAACCTACTTCTCTCACCTGACCAGTGAACAATTTAATTGAATAAAGAAAAAATATCCTTTCTGCGGTTGCTTAATATGCCGGAGTTGTTATGAAAACTATTACGGCACCTATCCGAAAGTCTTCCCTAAACATGTTGCTATGTTTTCTCGTCCTAGCTGTTTACAAACAAACCTTTACAGACAGATGATTTCAACAAGAGTAGGTGCACTATCATGCAGAATAATATTTCTCTCTCTGAAGTACAACATCCAATTTTCAACATCCCATTAATTACTGTCGATAATGATTGCCTAATTTAAAGCTCTCCCCTCCACATGACGCATAATGATACAAACGTATATTTATCCCGTTTCCTGGATTTTTAATCGGAATTTGAGAAGGGCATTAAAATCCAGATGGTAAGGTGGAATAGGAGCCCATTTAAAAACAAATTGTTTTCAGCATTGGCTAAAGTTAGTTTTAGTTTACTTCTAAAGCAGTCTTGTTGATCATAACTTGTTTATACATGCTCCCCGCCCAGCAAGGATCCCCCACTTTCCATAGTCGTCTATCATTTTCGGATCGAAAAACTGCTATACTATGGTAGACACAAAATTTAACGCCGGCTAATACCTGACCACTTCAAAATCAGATTATTCTCCTTCCTGTTGCACAAATACATTTTGTGAACGCAAGTGATATTTATATCACCGACTTTTCAGCATTATTTCACAGCGTGTTTAACTATACAACATTGCAAGACGTTACAAGCCTCTGATTGTATGCTGCGTTGATCAGCTCCTCCTAGCACCTGCCATTAAATTTGTGTCTGCCTATCAAGCGCAAGTCCAATGAATATTCTTGAAAGAATGTTATCTTTGCGGAGTGGGGGGCGGGGGGTGGTCGAAAGCTTTTATTGCATCTCCTCTTAGAGTAAAGGAACGAGTTTCTAAGTTTACACGTTTTATTTAAGTAATGAAAAATGTACCTAAGCAATAATGCAAGAAACTCCACCAAGACTGTCAAACGCGCTGTGTAAGAACACAAAAGATGTGATATATCGGCGAGGATGTGAAAATGCTGTGTAGTAAACATCCTGAAAACTGCAGGTTTATCCAGAGTGAATACTGTTGGTACCTTTTTGACTTAAACCGTTTTTCTGACTTTCTCTACACTAAACTCTTTGCAGGAAAGAAAAGTCATTAAGAAAAATCAAATTGTGGCAGCCTATCGATTTTTAACTACTGTCGGGGGAGGGGAAGGTAAAGTGTATGTTGAAAATGACCTGAACAATGTTTACTCTGCTGTTATTCATCCGAATGAGTATATTGAACATTATATAAATATAGAATGATGGACAAAACTTTCAGAGCTAATATGTAGATGACTTATTACCAAATACGGTTGATTTGAAAACCTCAGCCGATTTGTGATAGTGGGTAATGTGACTGACAACTTGTGGTTAGTAAACAGGTTTTGTGTTTGGGACGTTGGCACGAATAAGAGGCTGCAACTGTACCATACAGAGCATAAGAGGAAGACAAACAAAAAATAGGAGAAAGAAGAACAAGAAGGCACATATGGTAGAAATACTCTGGAGATTTGATGCTGCCTGGAACATGAAGCGAATTATGAACTTGAAAAAATCGGATGAAGTAAGTATGTGTGGCACTCTTAAAACTTGGTTGACGCTTTTATTTCGGATGCTGTGTGTGATACTAATATTTATTAACTTAGTTTTCAATATGTGTATTTTAATCGATGTATTTTAACACCAGAAGAAATGCATATTTATATTGGCGATCTGAAATTTTTTGAGATAGGTATTAAATCTGACGTTTTAGAGGGAAAGCTATAGAAATGACCTCGGAAATAGAGCGGGAAAAGATTTTCAAATAAATATACATTAGATAAATTCTATCCTATAAAAATCTCCTTCAGTATGTGCTCTTCCGCCAGGGTTTGATCCCACCGCATTCGCATTCCTCTTATTTTACAGAACACCGTATTTGTTAGTTCCCATTTGCATGTGTGCCTCAGTGGCTGAATCACCGTTCTTGTATTTTCAATCTGTACTATCTTTAGCACAACACATTTGGGATTATGTCACAAGAGAGATAACACGAGACACAGTAGGTACACAAATACTGCTGGGATATCGTTGCGTGTTCACTTCTCCATGTTCTTTAATTCAGTAAGAGCAGAGGTACTAAAATTCCATTGCTCGCTTTCGACCAGTGATTTGTCACTTGTAGGACGCAGTTCATTAGATCTGACCACTGATAGTCTAGAACACAATTACCCACTTACTTAGAGTATCTTCATGCACTTGTGTCATAGGCACCATCTGCTTGTGGCCCGAAAATTACTCAATTGATATCTTCTTGTCGTCTGACATTAACAGAAATTGGTCCACTTGCAGTAACGCCATTACATGCGAAATCTCCCCTTATTGAATTACTAGCGGGCATGAATCTCTGTCGTTATATGCAGGTTCCCCTTCCCAATTGGATACTGTGAGTGGATGTTTCTCAGTTTTGGTATCGAACCCATATGATGTTCAGTAATTCTCATTTAACATTTTTGGGGCGTGTTTCTTAAACAAGCAGATGGTAAGTATGTAAAGGCAACTAGAGTTAGATGTTTGAAAAAGCGTATCTCAGTTATGGGTCGCAAATTTGCAAGAGGCGTAGTCGGCTCGATACATTGACTTTTCAGCTCTAGGCTTTATTGTCCTTGCTTTCCCATTGCTACGCACAGTTGGAAAAGCAGATCTTTAACTCGTGCCATCCCGCAGGCACAGAACGAATGAGGTTGTTGCTTCTTTGAAAGTATATGTACGAGCCCATTGTGTGTTAACATTGTCTATAGTTCACCATTTGGCAAAGAAACCAAGATCACTGTTATTTAATATGTATATGAAATATGTCCAGTTGGTAGAGCTTCGAATCCATCAGTATAGTTTCCAATATCTTCTTTTTGCCACGTGTCTTATAATAGGTCCTGATTTTATAACAATGGCTGTTCTTGAAGCTTGAGGATATCTTCAGTTCTGTTTTGCCACTCTTTAGCATTTTGTTCTGTATGTGCATTAATGCTGTCATTTTGAGATTATCATACTTTCCCATAGTTTGTATCATTGCTAACATTGTCATCGTAGTTGCGATGGTCCATCTCGGTGATGAGGAAAATCGTCCTTGCCTTCATTAGAATTGTTTCTGTTTGGGACAATTTATCTGGGTAGGATTTCCCGACCTTTTGCTTACTCTGAAAAAAATAGTCAGGTGTTCTTTAGCAGTGCCAAGGGTTCTAGACTCATCTAACACATTATTAGTAGTTAATCCCATTTGTCATCGTGGGGTCTTTACAGAAGACATTGAAGAGACGCAGATCCTTCTTCAGCATGGGAGGTAAACGGAAGTAAATTGATCTAGACATAGCATATTCAGGCCTAGTCTGTAATTTTGTGGATAAAGAAATTGATACCGTTGCTCTTTAAGATCAAGAAGCACCAAAAATTGATTTATTTTCAGTCAACAGTAGCAGTTAGCAGTTAGCTAGTGCTAACAAGGTTCAGCTTTGTTATCGTTAACTATAATTTTCTTCCTACAATGTTACAGAATACCGAATAACGTTAGCAACAGTTAGCAGCTTTAACAAGTTGTTACACAATAACAAGAAGGTTCAGAATAGGTGTGATTGTGGGCTTAGAGGGACCCTAACCGAAAGCTAAATTTTATGAAATGTTTTAAGTAGGTACAACGTAAAGAGTGAGAAAAGAAAAGAAAAAAGATGCTTAATACAGAAGAAACAGGGAAGTAAGCACTTAAATAATATATTTAGGGAATGATGACGAAGTACTTGTTAGTTCTTCATGCTGCTTATACTTCAAATATTGGAGTCAGATTGTCTCAGTCCCGGGCCAGCCGAACTTGAGGCACACACGCCATGAACTTCACCAGATAATTATAAAATAACCGTTTATTAATTTGTTGTTGCCAACGGTTTTTCAGTGCTACTAATCCCTTGATTAGGAAGAAAACTGTTTAGTTTATAACGTAATAGAGTTGCATACGCAAAGAAAAATTTTAGAGTGGTGATGGTGTTAATTTACTTTGCATGTTCACTTTAAGAGAAGAATAACTTCATGTTTAGCACCTTTAAGCGTAGCATATACAGCACTTTAATTGCGTGCAGAATTTAACTTGCTAAGCTTCAAAATTTGAGAGAAAGCAGCGCTAAGCACTAAAGAAAACAGATGACTGGCGGCGATCTCTCAACTTGAGTAGCCAGGAAGGCATACAGCTAGCTGTCTGCCGAGCTTTGTAAGAAGCAGAGTAATGGATAGATGTGAAAGTGGTTCCCTAACGCGTTATCATAGTTCCTTCTTCTTTCTTCGTGCTCTCAAGTTAAGAGAACGAGGGAAAGCGTGTGTGAGGGGGAGAAATGGAGTACCTGTTTCCAAAAATAGCTAGTGCGGAAGAGAATGGTAGCGGATACAAATGATCAAATATAGGAGCATTACATAAAAAAAGACAAAGGACAGGTATTTTTAGGAGCAACGTTGGCCAACTTGGCAGGATGCGGTGTGGCTAACGGCGCGGAGGTTGACATAAACACAGATTTGTTAAATAATAGTGCAGAATAAAAGTTGAAATGCACTCTTCGTCCAAGGTAGGTAGCGCTGTTGGCTTTCACTGTGCTTAAGCTTTGCATGTGTGTGTTAGGTGTCTGTGTATATGTTCTTGCTTTGTCTGGGATAATCTTCTGCATATTCTTGGGATCCTTTACCACGTGCAATGCGCGCGTTACCTTTGCAAAAGCACCACACTTTGAAGTTAAGCGAAGCCAAATCGTGCACTTCAATGGATTCTATGCAATGAAGTGCTCAAGTAAATGTTTCATTCATGTGCAAATGCTCTCACTTTTCCAGTGTACATATTGAAGTATCTGCTTGCAGTGAAATTAATAATTAATGACATTGTTATGCAACTGAATTTACCAATTGTAGTATTAGTTCGTGTTAACAAGTTGCATACTTACCTTGGATATTATATACCAAGGTGTACTTCATTACAGTTTATAACTATTACTAACCTTTCCCTCTTTTACAGATTTTTCTCATAGTTTTGAACATTTTTCTTGTTTCTTTTTCCTTTTTTTCCCTTAATTTATCAATTATTTAAAGTCGCTTCAACATAAAAGTCATATCGCGACTAAACATTGAGAAAAAAGAAGGGGAAAAAAATTATGAAGTTTACATTGAATTTAAACATTAACTTTGCATGCCTTGATGAACTTGATGATTTTCTTGTGGTTTTGTTGATCACCCAAAACTAGCTGAAGGTTTCTTTTTTCTCTTGCCATCCTTTACTCTACATTATACTCCATTTCAATTATAATTTGTTTCCTCAATTATATCGGTTTATACCCTTAATTTCTTCTCCAGTTATCAGCGTTCTTGCATTGTGGGGCACATTAAATTGTGATATTTCCAAATAACCGGTAGAGAAACTTCCCAAATTCCTACCTTAACCGTCTTAATTTTCTGGCCCTCATTATTGACCAGACATACCCTACGTTTCCAGTGCTTACATTTGTGTATGTTTGTAACTCAAATTAACTTTTGTCTCTTAAGCTACTAAAGAAATCTTGCTTCTAGGCATTGTCGGTTATTTCTCCACTTCCATTCCAACATTTCCGATTAGTTTATTCGAAAATTATTCCCTCTTAGAAAGCAAATGTACTGTAACCTAACTTTCTATTGGGGTATCAAGCATCCCTTATTCCAAAGTTACTGTAAAGAAAGGTTTTGGCATTCGTTCAAATATCCTTCTGTATCCTTGAAAATAAGTGAACTTTTTATCATTGTCTTTAAGAATTATACAAATTTAGTGTTCAAAAGCTGGTAAATGTTTATTGAATGTGACTACCAACTAATTTTATTTTTTATTTAATTGAGGCAAGAGGATCTTCTATTTCGAACATCAGCCTAGTTTGGTAGAATGCTTCAATGAGAACTTAAACGATACCCTCGAAGCCAATGTAACTTGTGCATTTGTATGTCCTCGATCTAGATTAGTAGTTTAGGTGACTTCTGAGACTTTTGGAAGTGAAGTAGATTTTATTTATTTATTTTTAAGAGAAATAGTGAATCAATTCGAGGAGCCCCTACTTCTAAAATTGGTGTAGGGTTGAATAATATGAAGTCTCAAACGAGGTGTTCATGTTGTGGGATTGCTGTTATTTTGATTGGCCACATTTTAGTAAAGTATTTCTGTTGTAGCACTAATACAGCAGAGTGGCTGTTTCAGCGGTGCCTTCCTAGAAGACTCCCAGTTCCTCTAGAATAGAAATAGGTCGCTATTAAAGGGAGACGTGTAGCTGGCCTTCAGAGCATGTTCCTGTCTTGCTCGTGCAGGTATTGTAGAAGTCAATGATGTGGTCTGCTGAAATTCGGCCATGAAACATGTTCAAATATATAACCACGAGGGAGAAGAATACGTCAGCTTTGCTTTTGTAAACAAGATCGTAAATGTGTTCATTGCGTTAATTTTTGGGTGCGTTCGCGACTTTGTCTCTTGCATTCTGATATTTATTGGAGATTTCAGGAAACAATCCCCAAAAAATCGTACCTTCTCCTCATATAAACTACAAGTATGAATCCATTTCGATCAAGTTATTTCCATGAATACTGATGCAGCATTTGTTGCCATTTCTTATGTGACACATTCTCTTGTTTCCTAGTCATAGAAATAATATCAGCATAATATATATTGTCGTTTGATTGTATATCTCAGTTTGTATTTTGCTTACGTGGGGTTTTACTGTTAAGTTTTGTGATGGATGTTATAAATGACGAGGTTTCCTAACATTTTGTCCACTTTTAATGGTATCTTGTAGGACTGTTTTAGTTTGTCAACACATGTTAAGGAATGCCTATGAAATATGGCATTTCCGGGCGTATTCGAATCTATCTGATGTGATTTTTTTAATTCGTGGCAATAAATTTGAAATTAATTATTTCCTACAAGCACGTTGCAGATGATCAAGTACATTTAAGGTTTATTAAGTCTTTTTGGCTTCAGAGTAAACTTTAACTGCCATTCTTTCTCGAAGGTAGAAAGTTTCAACTAGTTTCCAATTCCACATTGATTGGTTCCCCTATCAGTAGGTAAAAGATAAGGAGATAAACTATCCAAGTCCTATTTTGTTTAATGTAATAGTGGTTGAAATTATATGAGGAACGAACAAGCTGGCAGTGATTTTAAACTGGGAAACAAGGAGATAAAAATGTTGTGCGGATTACGTGTTATCCGAAAATACGATAGCTTATCAAAGCTGTTGCATGAGTTTGAGCTAACTCCAACAATATAATGTGCAAATATCAACAGAGACAAATCTTTTACAATATCTAAAGAACATGTGAGATATAAAATAGCAAGAGTATCGAACAAATTTATTGAACTTCAGCATATGGGAGTTAATATCAACGTAATAAGAACCTAATTACAGATGTTAAATCACTAGCGCTCGAAGTTTTAGGTAAATGTTTTGTTTGCGTCGTAATACGAACTTGAAACTCAGATTAATGTTCTGGATATTCACACCCGAACAAACATTTTAGGTTTTATTCCACATAAAAACACATATTTCTTGATTTTTTTGTGTAAATTAATATTTTCGGATATTCACATAAATTACACAAAAATCGCATAAAGGAAACCTCTTTATAAAATAATATTCACATATTTGCATAAAGTCAAAGCAGCAGCAGAATTATTTTAACAAGCCACCACCCAACTTCTTCAATCCTCAGTTACATGGGCCAGATGTTGCAACTTGTTATGCTGATGTCCTATGGTCCAAAGCATTGAATACAACAAAGTGCATCGTGAGGCATGGAGAGTTGGATACAATTTTGTTCCATACAATTTCTGTCCTACTTTTTGTATCCCACCTGTTTGTATACAATGCGATTGAGTTGCATCTAATTTTTTCATCCAACAACTTGAAAATAGCCAATCAGCGTCTGTAACAATATGGCGGACTGCGCAGGCAACATGTAGTCAGCTGTTGTATATGTACGGCTCCTGGCACTTTTTATGTGATGGGTATTTTAAAACTTAATTTTTTCTTGAAGATTCACTAACGATTTTTCGTGACCTTTAACACATATTACTGAAGTGGTTATTACATAGGTACCTATGTTTCGTGAATAATAAATCCAGTTAACAGTATGTGTAAATTTTATATTATGAAATGAATTCAAATTTCCTGTCCGTTACAATTGTCCCTTATCTCTTTCGCCTTTATCTCATATTTGTGTCCTGGTGTGTAATTTTGCCTTCGACACGATGCAAAAGGTTAAGAAATGAATCTTTGTCAATTCGTAGAAAATTGCGATAGTTTTCCAGTTCCTCTAACCTGAATTCCTTTTGTAGTAGACCAATATACCTCGGCCCGTGCCCTGTTCTCTTCTTTCTAACTATGACCGTGTCCACCAACGTCTTTCTCTTCTAATACACCTTTTCTTCCTGCTGAAACTCGTGGAGACACATCCCAAACCTATACTTAACATAGCAATCGCTAAATTAACATTTGCGTCCGCCATGTTTACTTCTCAAGCTTGCAACGTGAACTGTCATTTGTATCGGACCAAAATGAATCATAGTGTGACAAACACTGTTTCTTTTGTGTGCAATTCCATTAGATACAAAAAGTTTGGTCAAAAAAGCTGGACTGTGGGACACCGGCTTATTCATTATTGGAAGAACTGATATGTCAGGTACGGTATCCCTTCATTTGGAAGAAAATACAAGCATCCTGTTTTCTCAAGCTACATGAACAACGGGGAATTCCTTCGCTGCCCTGTGCCTGATTTCGCTTCTCAGCCCGGATAGTCTACAGTAATACTTGTTGATGGCTATTAAACTAGTCAATTAGTTATGCAACCTTCTAGTTGTGTTGTGGTGTTTGGAAGTAACATATCGACAGTTTTGGATTGAACATGCCCAGAGTGAATATCAGTGCAAGTTAACGTGTGCAACAATATGTTGCGGAAATTAAGGGTATTTTCAGCTGTGATGGTAAGAACTGGTTTCATCGAATCCCAGAAATGTATTGGTGTTAAAGGGAAATAGTTTGAGAAATAATAACGTGATTTAATTCTTTTTAAACTAATCCTTGTTTGATTTTATAAAAATGTTCAGTGGCACCCTCATAACTACCACATTTGAACTCAATTCCAAGAACTTTTGAACAGTCACATTCTTACCCAGAGATAAGACCAGATAACACGGGAATTTACCGATGTTGCGTGAGACCTTTTGTTGTGTTGCTTGTTGAACTACCACCATTGTTGCCATGGTTCAAGATTACTGAATGGCACATATTTGAAAATATGATATTTGTAAATCAAATATGAAGATAGAGCGAATCAAATTAAAATATATTTATAAAATATGTAAAACAAGCAAATGTTCAGCATAATTTGTAAACTGATGAAATATCTCTAGAAACAAAACAGGCAACATATGCAATATACCGGGTGGAAGGGAAGTCATTACATTAATTTAAACCAATGGTAGATCTCGGTATTTGGAACACATTTTGTATCTTACGTTTTTGTCTCTGACCATTTCCTATGGAGATATTTTAGTTTTGTCGAAAACAAGCTGGCAAACTGCAGATTGTGTGGGTGTCACTTTCCGTAGCTCAGTACATAAACTAACACTGTAACGGTGCGTCTTGAAAACATACTAATACCCTGCCTTGTCATTCCGTGTTTACTGTGCGAGTGTAGGCCAATCACAAGCGTTAGCTCCCAAAACATTACACGAAAGCGAAAGCACCCGATCTGTTTACATCAACAAACCAGGTCAATTCCCTGACCAACCTTAACGCAACGTTGTCGACTTACTGCTCTTCTTGAAAGAGCAGCTTGGAGTATTCCTTCGACTTTTAAGTGATTATTTCGAAACCCTGTGTGATGTCTCATAATTACTACCGCAGCTATGTCAGAAATAAGTTACTCTGCACATCTTACATGTCACAATCTGTCATCTTTGTACATTCTTGTGGAAGTACGCATCCAATTTGAATCAAAAACTATTTTTTTTTTTTCGAAATCGGCTGATCCAAAAACAAAATGCCATTAGACTTTTTGTTTGTAATGCTTCTATGAAGCACATATTAGAAGGAATGTAATGACTTCCCTTCCATTCTGTATATGCAACATAAAATGTTTAAATTAGAAATTTAGTAATTAATCCAAATATCAAATAGGCATGCTTTCTGACAGCAGAGGAAAAATACGTATAAAATGTCCACTGCACAAGGGGGAATGTCTCTCTCTCGTAAAATGAATTTCAAACTTTGAAACTTTATGGCAGTAAATTGAGCAAATTCAAATTGTTTATTTCTGTCACATACAAGTAACTGAATACACATTCCTCTGTTGATACATAACATGAAGCTTTTCATTCACCATCATTTATATCAAAATAATTTTGGATAACTAATGTACAAAAAGAAATTGCAAGAAAGGGATGTCTCCTATATTAGCTTCTGCTGCATATATATACTCATTTTCCAGACTTCTTATTAGGTATTGTGCTGAATATTCTCATAGAACTGAACTACAGAACTGCTTGAGGTGTTGCAAACCCATGAAGTTGGTAATAAATCTGTAACAAATGACCTCACTTTCTTCCTTACATCACTATATCTACCACGATATTTTCTTTTCTGTGAACCGAGCTAATTTGTTTCACACTGCTGCTATGAATGACTTCTACTTCTTCTAGAGATGCCATTCTTGTTCCTTTAATACGTTTTACAAGAAACCTTTTATTATATTGCGATAAAGAAGCAGTACTCACTGACACAAGAGATGGTGAATTACATGCAGCAATGCCAACATTAACGTGATATGCTGGCGGTAAAACAAAGAAATGCTGTTGCTGATGCAGTGTAGCAAACACACAACACGACATTCCCCTTTCTTACACTGTTTTTCTTGGACATCTCCCTTTTTGTGTTGGAGTCAAATATTTAAACCTCTGCCTGAAAGAGATCTTTCTTTGTAGTGCTTTAAAGGCTGCTCTGTTCCATTTTATCTATCATAATGCACATTCATCTCAGTTTGTACAAAATGATGACATTTCCTCCTTTTGCAATGGATTTTATATGTTATGCATTTGCATTAAAATGCTGTCCGTGGTAATCACCTCCAAACAGGATTGCCAACATTTAAAATTATCGTACCAGCCACCCAAAATTATAGATTTGGATTCAAAATTATCGTACATCATAAAGCAAATGCTACAACAATAAAAATATCAGTATAATACTTATGAACATATATGAGTAATGATGTTTATTATACCCACTTACAAGATTGATGACCTCAACAAATATTACAACTTTAACACTTATGTTTCTCGCACTATTCATCTGAAAGTTCAGCTTCCTCAACCGTTGCAGCATTGTGCAAATTTGTTGAGATAAACCTTAATATCTTCTCGGTGACTTGCAGATTTTAAGATCTACCACGTTCTTTCATAAGCTGAGAGGACAAAACAAGTTCATTTACCGTATCTAGTGCCAATCTGTTACTAACTTTGGTTTTTATTAAACCCAGTTTAGAAAACAAACTCTTTCACAAGAAGTGCTTCTGTAGGGCAAGGAAATCACTGATAATGCAAAGGCCGCTAGTTGTTTGAAATCAGTATTTCCACCAAAGTGACACGTGTATAACAGCACTCCAGAAACTGTCAGGTTCAGGCATGTTCTTTATTTCACACGGAATATCACGTATTCCGAGTTTTCTACATAGATCGTCAATTTTCCGAACAGTGTCTTCTTCATTGAGATTACCAGACCTGGGCACACTGGCAATAAGAGGATAGAGAATATCAGGCTTAGTAGGGTTGGAAACCGTTGCTATGGGCTGGAGACAGACAATGAGGGCAAAAGTGGTGTCCCTATATGTAATTAGTTTCATTTCGCTGGAGTGACAAACCAGTGAAAATGATATTTCGCCGATATCGAACTATCATACATTCAAATTATCGTACAACCCCATATTATCGTAGGGGTTGGCAACCATGTCTACAAATATTAAAATTATCGTATGCCCCTATAATTATCGTACGGGTTGGCAACCGTGCCTCCAAACGAAGCTCACGGGAAGTATCTTTCAGCGGCGTGCAGGCGTGCAATATCAAGCAGCACTTATGCAATCTTTCCGGTTGCTTGTCATCAGTTGCAACAGCAAGCCAGCAGTTGTGGTTACTTCCTGGTTAGCAATAAAATCCCACACATATAACCTGAAATCAAACAACTACAAAATGACGTACATTTGCTGCATAAAATCGGCCAGGTGTTAGTTTGAATTTATCAGTTATTTAATTGTGACAACTGCTGTGAATTTCCAGCCTCTGCCATTGCATTAAGTTTTTCTCTCTAGTTGTTTCAGTAGGTTAAAGTCATAACTCGCACAATCCAAAAACCTAAATGTTGTTAAACAACAGAAAACCAATTTGTATTGGTTAAATTCAATTTTCACTTGGGTGGAAGCTATTCTTAAGAAAAATATGCCTAAACATTACGAATTACCTTTCAAATTGTGATTATTTGTGAAAGAATGGAAATTGTTGGGCTTTAAATAATGGAACATGTGAGTTTTGATGGTAAACATTTAAGAACACACTTGAATATGACCAACAAAAGAAGCTATCTAACTGAAATAAATTAAATAATCAATTAAAATTAAACAACTGTTTAGGGACGTTAAAGCTTATTTTATCGTTGCAACTTGATAGAAACCAACTTCTGCTGGCAACCTTGCTAATTTGGCTTGGTTTCATCTCCACATTTCTCGAGCAGCTGCACGTTTCCATGGTGCAGTAGGTGACACCTTTTCTTCTATCAATGTATGTGTTTATTTTTTATTTTTTCTAAACCAATTACAACTAAGCAAGAGCTTATCTAGTAATATTTTCTTCATAAATAAGAATGTACGTGTGAAGATCTTTACAATTTAATCGCTGGAACTTGATGGTATTTATAAAAAATCTGATGTGTTGCACTCACATGACTTTCTCTACTCTTGTACAAACTATTTGTACAAATTCTTATTCCTATATCTTCTTCGTCTTAGTTGAGATAAACATTTGTACAAATTATCTTATTACTTATTTCCTTGTAGGTGCAAGTGGAATATTAGAATACAGTAGGCTTTGTGCGATAGTCAAATCTTTCAAAACTTTGAGATTCTGTTGTCTTTGCACACTTATCATATAAAAAAATGAACAACGATGATCCATTTCATGAAAGTTCTAAGTTTTCCGAAACTCACACACATAACAAGGAATATCTCCGAAATGGTTCATCCTACAAGAAAATTTATTGAGACATAAATTGTGTATTTTAGCAAGATCTACATTTTTTGTACAGTATGATTTGGTCTATCTCTAACGGTTTACCAGTTATGCAAAAGTCGTCCAGAGTAAATGCGCCTACAGGGGCTATAGCCAGAAAATTCAAGATAATCGTTAGAGCCATTTTCAAGAAAATCAAAATTTTCGAAAAATGTTCCATGTAAAGGGTAATTTAGGGTGGGGCTATTTTCTTCAAAATCTTCGTGTCGCATCCTTGAAAGACATTAAACTTGAATACCAACTTTGGTTTTTAACCGACTTCTCGTTTTTTAGTTATGGTGTCCACAGACTGACACACAGACACACACACGGACCTTTTTCTAAAAATGCTTTTTTTTTTATTCAGGGGCCTCAAAACATGTATTTCCGGTGAAATCTCAACATCGAATTTTTGGGTGGAATACAATACTTCCCCTACTTACCAGTAGAGAAAGTAAAAACTGAGAGCACAGTCCATCCTCAACTTAAATTCAGAGTGAAACTATGGCGAAGGGTGAAGAGAGGTGAGGGAACTACCCCATCACTGATTGGTCAAAAAAGCGATGGAACAAAACTCACAAGATCCAAAGGATCATGAGACTTTTGACATAAACCGGGAAGTTTGTCGCCTACTTAAGCATGGATCAAGTGAGAAATTAAACTAAATTTCTCCGGAATCATATTCTACGCAGAAAACTGAATTGTAACATGGTGCTATCTCCATTTTGTATTTTTTGGATCATGTGAGTGACTCTAACCTACTCATTTTACGTCGCTTTAACTTCGTGGTCATATCACGACGGTTCTGTTAGGATGCCATCTTGTGGCTTGGTGTGACGGACAGTTAGGTCTCTAGGTCATCCACTGTGCTTCGTCACTTGTCCACAGAGGCGTTAGTGCTAGACAGCTGTACTCCGTTTTTGTGAAAGCAGATGGCCGTTTCGACACGTGTGCACAGGGACCTTAGTGCTAGGCAGATGTCAGCTTTAATACGTGTCCACAGAGACCTTACTGCAGGGCTGGACAACTGGTGCTCAGAAAGCGCAGATTGCAAGACCATGAGTGGTAACTGTATGTTTAGCAGATAAAAAAATAAAGTTCGCCCAAGGTATCGTGCGAGTCGCCTTAGTGTTTGGCAGCTGTATCTTTACTTTTATGAAAGGCAGTTGGCAGCTTCGACGTGTCCAGAGACCTTAGTGCCATGCAGCTGTACTTCTACTCTTCTGAAGTAAGAACCACGAGTTGACATTTTGTCAGAGAATGGAAGTCACTGCTGTGTTGTTCAAATGGGAAGAGTTCTGATCTGCAGCCAATGAGATACGTTTACATGCACAGCGTTGCCAGCTCATTATCTCTACTCTTTATATTTCTTGGCGCGCGCCAAGCCCCACTTAAGGGGAAAGCAATATGACAACACAGCAGGACTCCGATTGGTTACCGGCCAGGAAGCGCTCAAGGACAAACTCCTTCCCATTTGAAAAGCACAGTAGCCAGATAATTTACTGGCTAGTTAGGGAACAGCAGAACAGCTAAGCACAGTGTAGCTAAGGCAATTAAGAGCTCCGGCGAAATTAAGGCAACAAGAAATACATTACTTTAAGGCAGAAGTCCGCAAATCTGCACCGGCCGAATATGCCGAAAATCACACAATACGGGCCAAAGTATACTTCGCCCTACTTCACCCTCTCTCCTCCAAATAACGCGGGTTCAAAGGTACACAAGCAACGGTGTGAACCGCATCAATACGACATGGATGTTTCGAAACCATGAAAACGCGAATGAACCTTCTTACATATTTATGTAGGTATGTTAGCAAAATTAAAAAAGAGTTATAACACAAAAGGTTTTATGATCTCAAGACAATGAACCATGATTTTCAACATTTCGTAAATCCTTTCACGTGGACATTCATGCAGTAAAACTACAATTACGAATTGAGGTTGTGGATTTACAGGCAACAAAGTTAGAAGTCACAATTGCAAAAGAAGGTTGGTTTAGATTTATTTCGACAATGGATATGACAACAATAATATGCTGTGCAGATTAGTACTATGTTTAGCCCAACACATGTTTGTCTGAAGTGAAGTTTATAAAATCTAGAAGCAGATCATGATTGATAGATAAAACCCTACATGCTGTGTTGACGTCAGTATGTACTTGTGAACTAACGTTAAATATTGCGAAACTGTAAAGCTCTATATAAGGTGAGAATAATATGAAAAGTTAATGTTGAAACCTTCTCAGTCTGTATATATGTATTAAACATATGTATATAAAATCAAATGTGCGTTAGAGAAGTTCTTACTCCGCCACTGCGACTTCCGAAATCCCCTTATTCGAACCGTGCATGCCGGGTTGCATTCCATGACGTCACCATTCCTATAATGTGATGACTAAAGCTACTAGGTGAACTACCAAAAGAATGAAGTTGTGCACATTTTATCTGTAGAGCAGACGGACAGAACCGGTTCCCCACACTGTGCCGTCACATGCACAATTTGTACAAATATTGCTATTTCCTTGTAGGTGAAAGGGGAATAATAGAATACAGTAGGCTTTGTGCGGTCATCAAATGTTTTAAAGCTTTGAGATTCCGTTCTCTTTGTACCCTTAACATATAAAAAATGAACAAAGATGATCCATTTCACGAAAGTTGAAACTGACACAAATAACAAGGAATATCTCCGAAATGGTTCACCCTACAACAAATTTATTTGGATATTGTGTGTTTTAGCGAGATCTAAATTTTTTGTGCAGTAAGATTTTGTCTATCTCTTAAGGTTTAGGAGTAATACAAAAGTCATCCAGAGTAAACAGGACTACATAGACTATAGCCAGAAAATTCAAAATATGCATTTCATTTGTCATACAAACATCTTAAACGTGACATTTTAATCAAAATAGAGCCATTTTCAAGAAAATCAAAATTTTCGAAAAATTTTCCATGTAAAGGGTACTTTAGGGTGGGGCTATTGTCTTTAAAATCTGCGTGTCGCATCCTTGAAAGACATTAAACTTAATACCAACTTTGGATTTTAACAGACTTTTCGTTTTTGAGTTAGGTTATCCACAGACTGACACACACACACACACACACACACACACACACACACACACACACACACACACACACACACACACACACACACACACACACACACACACACACACACACACACACACGGACCTTCTCTAAAAATGCCCTTTTTTGGATTCAGGGGGTCTCAAAACATATATTTCCGGTGAAATCTCGACATCGAATTTTTGGGTGGAATACAATACTTCCTTCTACTTACCACTAGAAGAAGTAAAAATGAACAACGATGTTGCATTTTACGAAAGCTAGTTTTATCAAACTCACACAAATAACAAGGAATATCTCCGGAATGGTTGACTCTACAAAAAATTTTGTTGGGACATAAATTGTGTGTTTTAGCGAGATCTACATTTTTGTATAGTAAGATTTTATCAATATCTTACAGTTTACGAGTTATTCAAAAGTCGTTCAAAGTAAACGGACTACATAAGCTATAGCCATCAAATTCAAAATATACATTTGATTTGTCATAAAAATATCTCAAACATGTCATTTTAATCAAAATCGTTAGAGACATTTTCAAGAAAATCAAAATTTTCCATGTAAAGGGTAGTTTAGGGTGGTGCAATGTTCTTCAAAATGTTCATATCGTATCCTTGAAAGACATTAAGCTTAAATACTAACTGTGGTTTTTAGCCGACTTTACGTTTTTGAGTTATGCTGTCCACCGCCTGACTGGATTCAGGGGACTAAAAACGTTTCCGGTGAAATCTCGACATCGAATTTTTGGGTGGAATACAATACTTCCCCTACTATACGTAGTAGAGAAAGTAAAAAGTTGGCAACCCTTTCTGAAAATGATAACGGCAAAATAATTCTTAGAGCTTAGTAAGTCAGGACTGCGGTAGAATGGTCTTAAATTGGGACGCTTTTTGCAAGGCTACAATAAGGCATCGCTAGTGCAATAAGACCAGTTTTCATTGTTAAAAACGCCTCTTTCTCGGTGGTGGAGTTCCTGTTCTAGTTTAGCTTTCGCTGGTTTGATCCTGCGTTTTCTTTTGGTTCCGATATAAAATCAATCGCATGTCTTAAAAGCGTCGACCCGTCCTTCCCAAAAACACGAGTCCTGAAGATTGCGTGTAGCAGTGCTTTTATCCTGAAGAGTAAACTTAAAGACTTTACGTCAGGCAAGTCGCCCTCGTATACAGTTGCTCCTACATGTTTCTTTGTAACTATGCTTAATTCTCTTTGAACTCGTGCTAAAGTATTTATTAAGTAATTCTTGCATACCTGTTGTCATGTCCTCAATTTGTAGCGACATAGTTTCCATATCGAGGACTTTTACGGGAAGATTGTGGATTAGGCCTATTGATGTTTAGGACACAGTGACTCTCAAACAGCTTGATATTCATATCCATTAGTAGAGCTAGGAAGTTCATGCAGTTGCATGTTTTTTACAGGGGTTAAAAATGTATGCTTTTACATTATGTGCACGAATTATGGAATTTTCAGTTATTGGGACATGATTTTATGGTGCATATAACTGCATATTTTCTTGATTTTTGATAAATGCATATTATTTCAATGTTATAGCCCCTATATTGCATATTTTAATGATTTTTATGGTTTTTTATTAATTTTTTCTATATGGATAATATTTTTCATATTGGTAGCATTTCTGAGACAATGATTCTTTCCCATTGGTAGATAGATTTGTGTCCAGCACAAAGAGAATTTTTGTTAAATCTCCTAAAGGAGTTCAGTTGTTTAGATCAACAGCACCTAATATCCGAGTTCCTCCCGCACCAGTGTTAACTGATCGGGAACATGGGTCGATGCAGCTTTATATTATGCTTAGCACATGGAAATAGTCGAAGAGGTTATTAATTCATTGGACTTTAAAGATGCTTCATCAATAGAAACTGTGCAAAATATTCTGTCAGACACTGGGTTAAAAGAGGGTCTTAGTTTCATATCTGCTCATTTTTCGTTCTTACCAACAGCCATAACGGCATTGGAAGCTGTAGGATCTCCTTTGCATGAATCACTTACTGTCTTTGAAAAAAAAAAATATGTGATCTAAGTTCGGTTCCTGGTAGCATAGGACCAAAAGTGAAAGAGAAAGTGAATTATGTAATTTCAAAAAATTCTGGTTATAAACAGATGTGCGATATTCGAGACATCCTCGAAAGAAAACCATCTGTCACACCAAGAGACTTGACTCTCTCTGTGAAGCATTTAACATCATTTAAATATGCCCCGATAACATCTTGTGACGTGGAGAGAAGTTTTTCACATTACAAAAGTGTTTTGCGAGACAACAGACGATGCTTTACAATTGAAAATTTGTGTAAAATGTTGAATTGTGAACTGTAATTTAGCAGTTAATACTAGCAGCAGGACCACTTCTGCTTCAACCTCTAAAGAATAAGATAGCTTTATTTATTATTTATACTAACTCGTCTTGTCCACAGCAAAGGGACGTTAATTGTTTTAATGAAACAGTGCATATTTCTTGGCATATTTTCAAGTTTTTAAGAGCATATTTGCATGCATATTTCTGTGTTTTTTAGGGCATGAACTTCCGAGCCCTATCCATTAGACTTGGGAGCACTCAAGAAGGTGGGTGGAAGAAACCACTGCGCAGACAGGGAGAAATACAAAACTGTGTAAAAATTATTGAACAAGTAAAAAGTTTGGTTATTGGTGATGTAATGCTACCATGAAAGAAAACGCAGATTTAGAAATACTATTCCATAGATATAAACAAACATATTCCACCATAAGAGAACATTTAACCCTCCAATATAGTGTTGGTGTTGCCATTTGGCAACAAAAATATTTAATGAAAATTTTAGAATATTGTAAGTTTCTTTTTATTTTACTTTCTCTGCCTCTACTATGTATAGTAAGTAGGACAAGTATTGTTTTCCACCCAAAAATTCGAAGTCGAGATCGAAATATATGTTTTGAGGCCCCCTGAATCCAAAAAGACATTTAAGTTTAATACCTTTCGAGGATGCAACACGAAGATTTTGAAGAACATCTTCAAAACTACCCTTTACATGGAAAATTTTTCGAAAACTGATTTTCTCAAAAATGCCTGTAATGATTTTGATTAAAATGACATATTGAATCTTCTGACTATAGTCCACGTAGTCCTGTTTACTCTTGATGACTTTTGCATAAATGGTAACCCGTAGGAGATACAACAAATCTTACTATACAGAAATGTAGATCTTGTTAAAAAACACTTTTTGTCCCAATAAACTTTTCTGTAGAGTGAACCGCTTCGAGTATATTTCTTGTTATTTGTGTGAGATTTGCAATATTTACACTTGTCTCAAATGGAAGGTCGTTATTCACTGTTTACTTTCTCTACTGGTAAGTAGGGGAAGTATTGTATTCCATCCAAAAATTCGATGTCGAGATTTCACCGGAAATGTTTTGAGACCCCCTGAAAAAAAAAAAAAGCATTTTTAGAAAAAGGTACGCGCGCGCGCGCGCGCGCGCGCGCGCGTGTGTGTGTGTGTGTGTGTGTGTCTGTGTGTGTCTGTGTCGTCAGTCTGTGGATAGCATAACTCAAAAACGAAAAGTAGGTTAAAAACCAAAGTTGGTATTTAAGTTTAATGTCTTTCAAGGATGCGATTTTTAAGAAAATAGCCCCACTCTAAACTACCCTTTACATGGAAAATTTCTCGAACATTTTGTTTTTCTTGAAAATGGCTCTAACGATTTTGATTAAAATGTCATCTGTTTGAGATATTTTTATGACAAATAAAATGTATATCTTGAATTTTCTGGCTATAGCCCCTGTAGTCGTATTTACTCTGGACGACTTTTGCATAACTGGTAAACCGTTAGAGATAGACAAATTCTTAATATACAGAAAATGTAGATCTTGCTAAAATACACAATGTAATGTCTAAATGAATTTTCTTATAGGGTGAACCATTTCGGAGATATTCCTTGTTATGTGTGTGAGTTTCGGAAAACTTAAAACTTTCGTGAAATGGAACATCGTTGTTCATTTTTTAATATGTTAAGCGTGCAAAGAGAATGGGATCTCAAAGCTTTGAAACATTTGACTATCGTTCAAAGTCTACTGTATTCTAATATCCCCCTTGCACCTACAAGAAAATAAGTAATAAGATAATTTCTGCACATGCTTATGTCAACATGAAGAAGAGGAATAAGAATTTGTAAGAATAGTTAGTACTAGAGTAGAGAAAGTCATATGAGTGCAACACATCAGATTTTTAGTTTCATATTATATTGAAATTTAAAAGTTGAACAAAGGTGTTGACAGTTGTTTATATTATGAATATCAATTTATTTCTGTGTTATTGTAGTTTATTTCTTTTTCAAAAATAAAAATCCACATGCTTATAGCCTAATGTAACCCATCATCAACCACACGTACGAACTCGCTGATTATTATACGTGGGCCCTCCCCGTCCTTTACTACAACCACATTTGATTGCAGACGTTAGATATTCTACTTTGAATGGATAACCAGTCCATTTCATCTGGCCTTTAGCAATCAGGTCTATTCGAATTATTTATTTTAAGGTGCCTGTGACAGGTATACCTAAACCGGTTCAGAAATTAGGAGAGTGACATATGCAACAAAATAATTCTTGCAAGAAAAAGTTGAATAAAAAGACAAGGAATGTGAAACGGATGAACTTTTATAACGTGTTGGTGATACAGATGTTTCTATACAGCTTCGATATATGGACATTGGCAAAAGGGTGGGGGGAAAGGAATATGCTAATCTGCTAAGCGATAGAAGCAGCGGAAATGCGATCCCTGTGACTTGTTGAGGTATACACTACAGTGGATAAAAAGAGAAGTTCTAAGTTAACCCATCTCTGTGGTGCGGAGGTAACGTGTCTGCCTCACATCCAAGAGATCCTGAGTTCGAATGTTGGTTAAGGAGAGTTACCTCGTTAAGGTTTTTTTTTTTTTTTCGATGAAAAAAAAAAAGATCCTAAAAGATGTCGGGTAACTCTATACTCTATGGACCTCGGGCTCATTTGAGCATCTCTCATCGTCCGGTATGACCTAATCCGTTAAAGGACGTTAAACCATAGAAAATTACAAGACTTAAATATTTTTTGTTTAAAGGATGCCATTATAGAAAGTAGAAGCAACTGGAAAGAACATCAACAATGGATAGAACAGTCAAGAATCCCAAAAAAATGTTGAGTACAATCCAAGACGGAAAAGAAAAAGTGGAACGCCCATGTTTCGCTCATGAGGATGTAACACTTAAGTGATGGACAAAACCACTAGATGCTAATGATGAGCTTTCTCCCTCATTTTTGCTCGCTATACAGTAGCAGGTCACATGACCCAGCAGTGCTACTGCGCAACCCGCATTCCCATTTTCGTGATTCCCTGTAGTTCTCTGTAGCTGCAGTGGCATTTATATGTTACATGATAACAATTACAAATTAAGCTAAGTATCAAGGAAAATGCAGACCAGGTGCTTAATAATAATATAGCTATGTTGTGCATGTTTTAAGTTCTACATAGTAAAATTGATTATACTGAACTCTGTGTTCAACTGTGTTGGATGCGTCAGTTGGTTGGGCGCTAGCCTGCTGACACCAAGGTCGCGGGTTCAAACCCGGCCAAGACCGTTGTTTTTTTAAGTGTGCGTAAAGGCCACAGTCCGCATTCAATAGGTTTACTGACATGTAAAAGATCTTCGGACGAAATTCCGGTACACCGGAGGCTTTGATATGATCCTGGAATTGACAGCGTTGTTAGTAAATAACATATGGAATTTGTTGTTTAATTGAGATGTCCTTGTTACATGGGCCTTCGCAATTTGCTGATCTGATGTTGCAATATTTAATTTCTTATTCATTGTTACAAATTGATACATAGAAGTTAGCTCAAGACATGCAAGGCCCGTACGTCCAACGCTATCTTTGCCAGCTGTAAAAACTCTTAGGTCCCTGCGGTCACTTACTCAGTAGTTGGCAATTGGCCTTGGCACTTAGCTTGGTTAGACAGGTAATAGCTTATTTTCTTACATTTTGGCACTTAGCTGCATTAGCTTTTCAACTTTACATCTATCCATTTTACTTTACAGTATGTTCTCCATACTTCACTATATTCTTTACTAACTGAAATACCCGACCTTGCCCATGGTTTGACGCTTTATTTCTACAACATGTAGACTTAGGTTACACTTGTCCAATAGCCTTGTATTTATTTGGAGAGATTTACAAAAATTACTTCATAGCTCAAACAAAGAATTAATTAAAACTTTTAGGATCCCATAATAAACAAAATTAATAAATAAAAATACCAGAAAACAATGCAAAAGCACTGTTGATCAACCATAAATACTATAGGAAGAGAAGCTAGTAGAAAAAGTCGTGTGAATGTAATACGTTGCATTTCTATTTCAATCATATAGAAATTGTTGTGAAACAATGAATAGAGAAAGACACGTGATTGAGTTACGTAACAGAAAGTGAGTAGAGAAAACCGTGTGAATACAATACGTTGTATTTCTATAACAAATGGTTTTAAAATTTTCATGAATTGTTGTAGAAGAGAGTGTAGAAAGAAGTGTGATTGTTTTTCGTAAAAGAAAAGTGAATAGAAAAACCCGCGTGAATGTAATACGTTGCAAGTAAAAGGATAGGATGAAACCCTACACGAAAAAACACTTAGACGTGCCAGTTTTCATGGTGATTGGTCAACCGGTGTTGGAGTTAATAACTTCATACATACCAACATCCTTTATATAGACAGGCAGGCAAGACACATTGTATGCAAAAAACAAAACAAACAAAAACATATTTGTAAATATGTTACCGCATTTGCCATTTTGGTCATAAGCTAGCAGCCGAGTTGGCCGGTTGTCAGATTGCCTCTCTACGAGTACTACGCTAGTGTGTTCTTCAGTTTCCCTGCAATTAGTGTTTCTGCATTCGGTGATTCTGATTGTGCTTGGTGTGTGTAGTGGAGTATTTACCACTACATTACATTTCTTCTTTCCTTGTCAGCTCCACATTGCTTATTCCTAAAAAAACCAGCGTAGCAGCCCATAAAGCGCCAAAAGGCTTGCGGACCGGCCGCTGCGTCCTCCACCTCTGCTCACTACAGGCGTCATGAATGGGGTGCAGTATTGGAGGGTGAGACGTGGTCATCGCCCCGAGCCCTCCCGGCCAGTTATATTGCCTTCACGACCTGGGTCGCAACTTCTCCATCAAGCCGCTCCTCACTTGGCCTCTCCGGGACCTAACGAGGCTGAGTGCACCCCATGCCAGACCTCCCAGCGGGGAAAAATCCCCAAGCCGGTCCCGGGGATCGAACCCGGGTCCTCCGCGCCATAGGCAGGCGCGCTGTCACTGCGCTACGGAGGCGGTACTATATATCATAATGATTCTCTTCCACAAGCTAACTCTAATTTCATGTTGCCTCCTGGATATCAAGGTCATCGTGTACTCTCTCCACACCAACAACCTATGTTCTCTTCTCAGCCGGAGATCATCTAGCGATGTCACAGTAAGTCTATTCTTCGGCCTTCTCAGTTGTCTGCAACCCAGGTATCCCACACAATTAACTGTGCAAAAGATACTGTGTCCCACCGGACCATTCTAATGGAGCACACAATGTGCGCCTTTCACACGCTCCCTCAGCCGGTCACACCAAACGGCTGTGTCTTGCACCATCTTCCACATCGTCTAACATGTCCCGTTATGCTCATACGTTACCTACTTCCAACCGCTTCCGGCCTTCAGGTGACACTCCTAACTTCTGTTGCCTCTAATGAGAAAATTCTGTCTATTTATCTCCGCAACATTCACAACTATCAGTTCTTTTTGCAGGACATCAAAACGTGTGTTCAATCAAATCTTCACACTGAGCTCCAGGGATCCATTCTAAAAATTTGTGCTACGACTTCTTCTGATTTCCATTGTCTTACATC
Source organism: Tenodera sinensis (assembly GCA_030765045.1). Lineage (NCBI taxonomy): Eukaryota > Metazoa > Arthropoda > Insecta > Mantodea > Mantidae > Tenodera > Tenodera sinensis. The sequence goes on along the minus strand of CM060972.1, from coordinate 41,129,743 downwards.
TTATTTCACCTCCATTAACCAAGAATATTATATCTATCGGAATCCAGCTGTTAAACTCTTTTCGGTTGTCATTCGTAATCTGTCTTGTTCTCTAAATGGTCAGGAAGTGTGTGATGCGCTTTGTGCTCTGAAATATCCCGTCCACACGTTTGCTTGGCAGAAACAGGGAACCCATACCTTTGTGTGCTGTAGAACTTACTAATAACGATGAAGGTGGAAACGTAAATCTTACCCGGCAGCTGTATAATGTGAAGGTCGAACATTTCCGCCGTAATACAGATTTACCACAGTACATACACTATCGAAACTTTGGACATACTAAGAACTATTGCAAGTTGGGACTTCGATGTGTCAGATGTTAGGCGCACACCATTATTCCGACTGCACTAAACCTTCCACCACACCGGCTTAGTGTGTTAACTGTGAACAGGATCATTCGGCTAATTATCGCAGCTGTCCTGACTTTCGACTTTCTCGCCGATCTCAGCAACCAAGCTTCTCACCATCTTCGCCTTCGTCGCAAGGTGCAGTGTCTGCATCCGAACGACGTCTACTGCAGCCACATTTGTCTCAGTATCCATCAGCCTTCCACCAAGCGACCCTTCCTGGTGCGCAGTAGAGGACTTGTTCTTAAGTGACGTCTTCTTCTCGACCTCCGGATGGCCCCTCCGTTGCCCAACACATGGATTCTGCTTCTATGCCCTTTTTTACTCTTTTCTCTGATCTGCTCTCTCAGTTGTTCTACTTCCGTACTCTGCTTACCCCTATTCAACTACAACTCCCGTCGAAACTTCGTTCTCTTATTTATTTCCCAATGGCAATGCGTAATTTTATCAGTCTTAAGAGCTAACCCTCCTTAACTGGAACGCTAACGGTCTCGATGCCAAACGCGCATCTTTCGTTGCTTTTTTCATCATGTACAATATAGATATTGCCTGCGTCACTGAAACGCATTTTCTACCAAACAAGACCTTCACAGTTCCTGACTATAGAGTCTATCGCCAGGATCATGTGGCTGAAACAGCTTCCGGAGGTATTGCCATCGTGATCAAACGCATACTTAGTCACAGTGCAATATTTCTACCCGCTGTTCCTGCACTTGAAGTGATACGCCTTAAACTCTCCAGCACGAATGGTACTAATCGCATTATTATGTGTGCTTATAAACCTCCTACTCGCAGTCTTAATATTGCATATCTCTCGTTATTCCCTCCAGACTCTAATACTCTCCTTTTGGGCGACCTAAATTGTAAACATTCTTCCTGGGGGTGTAGGTCTACCAATCCCAATGGTCGCCTTCTTTTCAATGTCTTAAATACCAGCGGGTTTTCTAGCTCAGCTCCATCGGACCCTACTTATTATCCTAGCAATCCCGTACACGCTACTGATATCCTTGATATTGTTCTTCACAGGAATCTTCCTCTTTCAACTTAAGTGACCACTTTAGCAGAGCTTGATTCTGATCACTGCCCTGTTGTGCTTACCTTTCAACTCTCTCCTGCCTTGCTGTCTTAATTTTCTGGATTCGTCACTGGCATTGGAACTAACACGCTTTTCAGTCTCGTTAGATACTGCCTTAACTTCCTGTTTTTCCCTAGCGACTACTAATGACGTTGATGCTGCGGTTTGCGGTTGCGCATTTCGCTGCTACCTTGTGCAACTGTGTATGGCTTTCTACGTCATGCTCTCCGTGGCGGAACTCTCCACCTCCTTTGCCAAAATCCATTCTGCGTCGTCGATGTGAACGGGAACGGCAACCCTGGTTACGTAGAAGAGTCAGCAATTTGATACTGCTTGTAAAGGTGGAGCTAGAACACCATCGTATACAAACCAATCAACGTCATCTGGGGACTATTTCTCTGGCATGTCACCAGCCAGATTCTTCGTGAACCAACTGTGATTCCTTTACTTTCCGATGGGAACAGTCTTGTTACAGACGTTGCAGATACGTGTGAAATCCTGGCTGCACATTACGAGCAAACGTGTGCTCTTCACATCACATTTCCCTGCGCTGGAGCTTGAAAAACGAAAGTCAACGCCAGCGAACTACAGTTCCACCCCGGATTTCCTTCACTAGTCCTAGGGAACTCTTTCATTTGATTAGCTGTTTTCCTAACAAGAAAGTGCTTGCCTACCTATCTTCTATACTGAATTTCTGGTTTTAAGTCGGTTACTTCGCTTCCACGTGGACATTTGCTCATATCGTTGTGTTCCACAAACCTCATAAGCCTTGCCAGGAAGCTATCGTCCTGTCAGTCTTCTACCCACGCTGTCGAAACTCTTTGAGGTGATCTATCGCCGCCTAGTGCAGTACCTCACCAATGTTCACATCATTCCCTCTTGTTAATCCGGGTTTCGCCCGAAATACTCTACTACTCTTTAATTGCTTAGGTTGACTCAACACCTTGTCAACCTTGTTACTTCGAGCATTGCCAACCTACACTAGTTATTTTCCATCGTCCAGAACCGATTCCTGGGAATTGCCACCAATGCTCCATGGTTTGTACGCAACCAGCAGTTACATCACGAGCTGGGACTTCGTCTCCATTTCATTCGACAGCTTGCCCGACGCTTTTTCTCTAATCTACACCCTGTTCCAGAAGCTGTGACATGTAACATTGGCGTCCTAAGTCGCCGGCCAACGCGACTGAAGCGACGACTCCCGCAGGACCTGCTTCTCAGTGATGACACTTGAACTAGCTTTGCATAGTGTGCTGCTCCACGTTTCTCTCTCTCTCTCTCTCTCTCTCTCTCTCTCTCTCTCTCTCTCTCTCTCTCTCTCTCTCTCTCTCTTTCTTTTTCTTCTTCTTTCTGATGCATAAGTTCTCACCATTGCAGCATGTGTCATATTTGTATTAGTTCGGAGGGGCCCCACTGTTCTACCTTTAAAATGCTATTATGTTATTATTATTGATTTCTGTTCTCCCAGATATGTAAAGCATTTATTTACTGCTGATTGATCTAAATTAAATAAATTTTAAAAAAGAAAAAGGCTTCTGCTACACTGTAAAGTCCACGCCACTTGACAGAAGAATGTCTAGCTCTCAGACGTTGGCGTAGAGAGGTAAGCATTGGCCCACCTTTTAGGAGACGTTCTGTTGCAAATACGTGAGAGCTTGTTTTCTCTATTTTTGCTTGAACAGCTTTTTCTGTGAATCACGTTTTGTCATATAAATTGTTTGTTGCCTCAGAAACTATTCAAGATAGTTGAATTAAATTTTAGGCAATAAAAACAATCTGAGTGCTGTAATGGCTTTGCTTTTGCGGTAATAAAACTTCCGGTTATTTTAAAAAGTAATTGCTCATAAGTTGTAATCAAAAGATGGCACATCTAATTAAGAAAAGAATCCTATCTTTCTTAATAACGCAGCTTATTGTATAAAAGGAGGCCAGTGTACTTAGAAGGCATACATTTTGCATCACGTAGATGCACGTTTCAGTCTATCTAAAATACAGGGTTCCTCATTTAAAACCTAACGGTTGCACGGCATTTCGCCTGCGCGATTGGGTGTGCCACATCCGGCTTTGCTCCTACATCTCGTAAACTCCGCCGCGTAAAGCATGTATAACACTCTTACCTTATACCTGCCGTGTGTAAAAGGCAGTATAAATGGGAATCACCAAGCCGTGTTCGCACAGCGCATATTCAAAAGTTCCCTGGTGAAGTGCCTCTTTCCAGATTTACAATTCACGAGATTGTGAATAAATTCGAAACCACTGTTCTGTAACATAAAAAACAAACGCTTAAACGTGCAGTTTTAGCAGACGAAAAGTTAGACGAAATAGGTGCATGTTTTGAACGTTCACCACACAAATCCATCCCAAAATTAGCACAAGTGGCAATTTCAGAGTCTTCTGCACATAGAGCAACTAAATTTTTGAAACTAAAACTGCATAAGTGCACAAGTGTCCATGCTTTAAAACAAGGTGACCCAGTACCACGAATGCATTATTGTGAATGGTTTCTTTAATCAGTGAATGACGGTTTAACTGATCCACTGTTCTGTTCTTTTCCGATGAGGCGTGGTTCCACCTAAATGGCCGTAACAGCCTCTGAAAATCCACATCGTGTTCAAGAAATCTCTCATGGTCGGAAAGTTGAGTTTGGTGTGCTGTTAGCGCTAGATGCATAATCGGTCCAATATTTTATGAGCGGACTGTACATGCAGAGAGGTACCGAAATGACATTTTGAACACATTTTATCATGAACTGACAGAAGAAGAGAAATTGCATTGGTGGTTTCAACAAGATTCTACTACTACCCATATAGCAGAGGAGTCCATGAATTAAATTAGGGTAGTGTTTGAAGATAGTGATTAGTGTTGGTGTATGGCTCTCTCACTCCCCCAATCTGACAGTGTGGGATTTTTACTTGTGGGGTAACCAGAAAGAAACGTGTACGAGACAAGTCCTCATACATTTGAAGAACTAAAACAAAATATTAGAAATGAAGCCGGAAACATTACCATGGCCCAACTTAATGGTTTGAATCAGTATGTGTTCTCCCGATATATTACTTGTCTAGCCGAGGGTGGACGACATTTCCAGCATCTTTTATAAGGTAAGGCGTGGAGTTTATGTAGGAATAAAGCCGGCTGTGGCACACCCAGTTGCGCACACGCGAAACGCTGTGCGCCCGTTAGGTTTTAAATAAAGAATCCTGTAGTTTTAGTAGGATCATTATAGCTAATTATCCAATATATTAAATAATTAAACAAAGATAATATATAACTTATATTTTCCTTGCAGCGGGTTATACATTACCAATTTTATATTTATTTACTGTGATTGAAACAGCCCCTCTCCCCTTTTTAAATCAATTCATTTTACATAGCGTGGAACTTGCATCAGGGTTCCCAACATTTAAAAGTAAAATTATCGTACCAGCCACTCAAAATTATAGATTTGGATTCAGAATTATCGTACATCATAAAGCAAACGTTACAACAATAAACATATCAGTATAATACCTATGAAAATATAAGAGTAATGATGTTTATTATATCCACTTACAAGATTGATGACCTCAACAAATATTACAACTTTAGCACTTATGTTTCTCACACTATTCATCTGAAAGTTCAGCTTCCTCAACCGTTGCAGCATTGCACATATTTGTTGTTGAGGTAAACCTTAACATCTTCTCGGTGACTTGCAGATCTTAAGATCTACCACGTTCTTTCATAAGTTGAGACGACAAAATGAGTTGATTTACTGTATCTAGTGCCAATCTGTTTCTAACTTTGGTTTTTATTAAACCCAGTTTAGGGGGGGAAAGAAAAAACTTTCACAAGAAGTGCTTCTGTAGGCCAAGGAAACCTCTGATAATGCAAAGGCCGCTAGTTCTTTGAAATCAGTATTTCCATCAAGGTGACATGTTTAACAGCACTCCAGAAACTGTCAGGTTCAGGCATGTTCTGTATTTCAAACGGAATATCAAGCATTCCGAGTTTTCTAAATTGATCGTCAATTTTCTGAACAGTGCCTTCTTCATTGAGATTATCAGACCTGGGCACACTGGCAATAAGAGGCTAAAGGGTAGCAGGCTTAGTAGCTATGGGGTGGAGTCAGACAATGAGGACAAAAGTGGTGTTATTTGTAATTAGTTTCACTTCGCTGGAGTGACAAACCAGTGAAAATGATATTTCGCCGATATCGAACTATCATACATTCAAATTATCGTACACCCCCATAATTATCGTACGGTTAGACAACCATCGTACAGACATTAAAATTATCGTACACCCCCATAATTATCGTACGAGTTGGCAACCCTGACTTGCATGAACTGTGATTTTGGAGATCTCTGCAGATACTGCCAGACATGGCAGATGAAAAGAGAAGTAAGGACGAAAGATAAAGTAGACACACTGTCATATTTTATAGAATGGGACAAGTGAAGGAGCATGTTTCTAATTGCGTTCAGCAATAAATAAAACAGGCATTAGAATTGGACTTCCTGCTCTAACGCACTAAACAAAGACATAGCGCAAGTTGGATGATATTTCACGCAAAGGAATGCCCTGAAACGAGTCAGTAATTATGCTGCAGGCATTTTCGGACGGTCTAGTTCCAGTTTATAAGTCTTTGTGTTATTTTAGACTTAATGAAAATAACGGAATGAGGAGGCTGTGTTGTAGTATACTGGGACACGCTGGTATAAACGAAAGGCCGTGGGTGTTTATACGACATGGTGGTCGACGATTAAAGGCTGGTGTTAACATACCTGCGCAGACGAAGACGTCTGCATTGTATGGTAGCTCTGGGTGTTCAAAAATAAACGGATTTGCCATTAATACCTACATTATACCGAGAAGCACAGAATTAGAATGCGTTTAACCTTACGAGCAAGCATGTAGTTGCTTGTCTCGAGGATTTCACCACGGAAGTTGGGCTCGGGGTGGAAAACATTTTGCGGGCAAAAACTCCATTGTCCATTGTTACATATCTCTTCAATCCAGCATTGATTGGATAGGAGTCCTTCCCCCTCCTCCCCCATAGCAACAGTGGCAGACGGGTGAGTACCTGCGTCTCTTTTCATCATATCTTTTTGTCCTTCTTTAGGCGTGAGACAGCTTAAACCAAATACGGTATAGGAATTTCTAAGCATTAAGCACAAGGCAAAAGGAAGTAAAGTTAAACCGACACGGAACTAAAATCAGGATGTTACAGATAAACTACCACCTTCCTCTCATCCAGTCAGTACAACATTTTGGCATTTGCAGACAACCCTTGGACAGTACGATTTGAAGCTTTCACAGTGATGATTATTAATTGAAGTTTCACGGGTTACTAGCCGCGAATACTCAGAAAATATAACATTAAAACGATATTCCTGCCACCAGGAAAGCTGAGGCAATATATGAGACTAGTTAAGAGCAATCTTTGTTTTAAAATACCTGGTGTTTACAAAATTCCTTGCCAATGTGGAAAGACATATACAGGACAGACGGTTAAAGAGAGACGTGATGAACACAAAGGCAATCTACAACTACTACAACCAGAAAAATCAGCAATAGCACAGCATAGTCTCGACAGTGATCAAAGAATTTTGTTTGAGAAGGTTGCGGCTTCACACAGCTGTAACCGATATTTTAATTTAATTATTTTTAATTTATTTTGCCCATAGACATTATACAATGTTTCGAGCATAGTGAAAATACAATTCTAAGATAGTTACATTTTATCTTGCCACTACTAATAATTATAATTTATCTATACTGTATAAACATTTTCTTATTAGATATTCCTTTAATTCTTTTTTAAAATTTACTCCTTGCTTGGCTTTTATAGTTTGTGGCAACTTGTATAATTTCACTCCACTTATAAATAAGTCACGTTCACTTGTCCTTTTATTTACATTAATTCTGTGTATATTATTATTTCTACGTGTATTATATGCAATTCCGCGTGTGACTAACCGACATTTACACTACATTTTCTTCTTAAAATGTCTGTCTAATGGTCAATATAGGTGTAAAAATGTTATTTTAACGACATATGATGACAGAGAATACATTGGCGGTTGTGATAGGGAATATAAAAACCTTAAAAAGTGAAACAATTATTTAATAATGAGCGCTAAAGTTTTCGTAACTGACATTTTTGTCAACTGCAGGTCAGTTAGTCACGAAAAGTTTAGCGCTCATTATTAATTAATTGTTTCGCTTTTTAAAGTTTTTATATTCCCTATCACAACCGCCAATGTATTCTCTGTCATCATATGTCGTTAAAATAACATTTTTACACCTATATTGACCATTAGACAGACATTTTAAGAAGAAAATGTAGTGTAAAGTCAGTCACACGCGGAATTGCATAACTATAATACTATTACGACAGACTATAATTTTACGACAAACTCGTAAAAGAGGCGATTGAAATTAAATTAGAGCCAACTAATTTTAATAGGGAGAATGGCCTGCGATTGAGCACGGCTTGGACAGGAATGCGTAAAAGAAGACTATGAGTTTCATATGGCCATTTATTTCTTAGCAGTTCCCAATGAAGGCCATGAGTTTGAGATGGCCATTTATTTATCAATGATTAATTTGGCCGAAAGCTCGAACAATTTTATGGATATTACACGGTTGATAACCCGAGAAGCTTAAATTAATAACCCTTAGACATTTTACTTGCCTGTTAGTTACGCTTGGCCTTTGTAGTATTAATGGTTCGAGTGTGGATATCATGAACCGAACTGCTTAGGAATTCCTATGGGGGGTTATAGCGAAGAATTGAATGATCACTGACAACAAAGTTTTGGTAAGGCATCGCTTGTGGATAATCGCCAGGCATGCATTTTAAATTGCTAACATATTGCAGCACACATATTTATCGTTAAGTTCAAGAATTTTTTATTTATTTTATATTGTTTTAAGTAGTCATATACTGAGAAGATATCGGTAATGGTATTTAAATGAATTCAAAAAGGTAACAGTAGTATAATACAATTTATGCTGCACCGTGCCATAATGTAGCATTTATACGCCACTGTAATGGACCTCGTTATATCCATCTCTACATAACGGTACTGACATCCACTAATCAAAGGTGCACCTATTTATAACGATACTGCTATCCACCAATCAAAGGTGCACTTGTTCATAACATACCGCTATCTACCAATCGAAGGTACACCTGTTCATGGCGACACTGCTATCCACCAATTAAAGGTGCACTGTTAATGGTAACACTGTTATCCACCAATCAAAAGATCCGCATGTTGCAATCAGTATTTTATCGTCTGCGCACATTCTCACGCAGCTGAAAGCGAAACTTTCGATCCTTGTATGTACAATCGAATGCCAAATAACATTAAAATATCAGATACCACTGACAATAACATGCACTATATTAAAACATTTTATAAAAGTTTCAAATCTGGACACATGGTCGAGCATAAATAGTTGTATGAAACTTTCGTATAATAGCAATTAAAATGATCATAGTATATGATGAAACTGGTATCTTAACTGCTGCCGTTATGCTCTCATAATATACTATTCATAAATTTGAGTGAGGGGATGTGTTGTTATATTTCGTTGTACATATTTATTATTTTTAAGAATTCAAGCAGTATCTTTCTGTGCTGAGGACCTCTTGGGGTCCGGTATATTGGATTCTTCTCACTGGTGTTGATATGACGGACACCTGAAAGTATGTGGCGTACAGAATTGGCAGTGTGTCCGATATTGCATTTAGGACGGGCTGTTTTATTCAGTATGTGTTAATGTGCTATGTGCATAACAATCTGGTTTTTCCTTCTCAATTTCTGACTGGATAGGACAATTTGGACTTGTTTAATTTCGTGCAGTTTGCTAGGTTGTTTGCCAGAGGTTGTTTAATCTTCTGGATATATATTTTGCAGCATCTCCAATGAGGTAAGGGTATCTGTTCATGTTTTGGGAGTATTGTTGCTTCCGTTGCTGCGCAGTCTGCATGGTTATTGCCTGGAACGCTCTGATGAGAGGGTTTCCACATTAGAGCTATTTTCCTCTCTTGCTTCAATAGAAATGTTGTTAGCTAATGCTGGATTTCTGACAATGAAGTCATTAATCCTCTTGCTCTCCAATATTTTTCACTGATGATATTGAAGAGAGCAATAGCAGTAATAGTAACCGCTTTTTAGAGAGCACCATATTTTTATGTTTTGGCGGTCACATCGCTCTCTCACAACCCCCAGAATGTCTGGAGGACCACACCTGTCGTTGGTTTACGGGTCTCACCGACCTGACCGGGAGAGTTATCAAAATAAATTCACCGACCATATCCTCTGATCACCAGAGGACGTATTACATGCCATGACAGGTCAGCATGTTAGGAGTTAAGATTTTATAGAGAAATGGAGAGTTTGGAAAAATAAAGACTCCCTAGCCCTCGGGAACCCTAATAGCATCGGGGTCGGAAGAGAACAAGAGATGACCAAGGTAAGGTCAGATAGAAAAGTTACAGTGAGGAGCAAAACACCAGTAAGTGGAAGTAATGTTCTGCTCAGCTTGGGTACCTTGTGGTCGCTATTCACATATCCCCTAGACGGAGACCCCTGAAATGTAGAAATGTAGATAATATATTGTGAATCTCTTGAATTAATTCATTTGCGTAGAGCTTGTATACTGGATTTAGACTGTATCAGCTAAGAAGTTCAAGAATTGCCAATACCTTAAAAGAAGTTTCATTATTTTCCTGTCCTCAATTCCAGTTTCTTGTCTTTCACCTACCAACTTACAATAGGAAAAATTTTTCTGTGATTTTCGGAAACACCACGTGCCTTTTCTTGAGGACTATAAAGTCAAATAGCAAAGAATTGGACATGTCTGCTTAGCTAATCACTGTTTTTCTTAAACTTCGGTAGCTACTTTTTTCTAGTTTTTATCAGTTGTTATTTACAACGTTACAAATTAGAAAAACCGTGTACCAATTTTACTGCCCATTTCACTGCCCGTTTCATTATCCTTCATAAGCATATGCTTATTTACGGTAGTATTTTCTTTAGAGTCTGAATAAATTATCTAAAATATGTCCGACAGAGTACAAAACGAGGCTCTTTTTTCTGTAATGTACATGGCAAAGGAAGAATTTTAACTATAGTTAGACAGAACTGTTATTCTACAAATCATTTTGTCCTTTGCTGATTCACTACTGATAGTGTGTATTTTGTACCATCAGTAGTGTCATTATTAAAAGACATTAATTATTGGAGATTATCGGTATTAAATTCCAACCTTTTTGAAAATGTTATTTTAGAACTTTCCAACTTTGGATGGAATGATTTTATTCTTTTGCATGATTCATCATATTTCCTTTAAAAAGAAATTTCACAGGTTGTTAAAAACATTACATTTACAATCTAATAACACGCATATCAGCGTCCATAGCTCAGAACTATAAACCATGAAACATAATCTGGATTCAGTAATCCAGTTCCGAGCACTTGGTGCAGGAAATTGGAAAACGCTTCATTGAGAAGACTCGTAGAACCTCTGTTGGTAAACCCACTGAGCGCCTTTTGGTTAGAATGCAACGCTTGTCTCACCTTCAATCTCATCATTCGATGTCCATTCAGCCATTTCTTCAGGCTTGGGGACAAAGGGTAATGCTTGAAGCCAAATCCGGAGAATGTGTCAGTTTTTGAAGCGTAGACCATGCAGTCTGCACATTTGCCTCCCCTACTGATCGCCTAGCAATGACTCATTAATGGGAGTCATAAGTAAATCTCTCTAATGCTTGGTTATCTGAATGAGTGAGGGGGAAATGCCTTATGCACAAAATGAAGGTGGCAGAGAGTGCCAAGCTGACGTAATTAGCACAGGGGCATGGCTGTGCATTCTTTGTTTGCTCCTAAAATGGCAAGATTACGCGGATGGCATGTGACTTCAATAGCACGAAACGAATGATAAAATTACAGTGCGGAAGATTGCGCGATAAGCCACAAGTGTAGTGCAAATAGGTTCTACTGTTGCTACTCGTGCATGTACACAGCTGCAGGCGTCTGCTGATGCGCGTGCATATACAACGGTTCCGCACTCTTAATGAAAACACTGGACAACAGCCAAAAAATTTTCAGCATAAAATTGGGTGTTTATTATGTGGATTTTAGCGCTGAATTCAATGGTGCAAACAATTTTTCTCTGGTACCCACAGTTAAAAACAAAAAAGTCTGTTTTCTGAATTAGCACTGGCTGTAAATGCTTAAATTTCTCTTATAGTGATTGACATAGTAAACAAGATCTAATAGTGATAATAACATTTATTTTTTATTATTTTACTGCTTTAGTTAGTAAGGACAGTGGTGTTATCATAATTTTGCCTTTGACAATTTATTTCCTGTTTTGGTGTCTCCTAATAGCGAATTCCAAATGTCTCATCTGATTATTTTTGAATCTCTACACTAAGGGTTATTTTATCTTATGTTTACTTGAAGGAGTTTCATCCATAGCAGATTCATGTTTATTTTTCAACCTCTATACTTGGGCTTATCGTATCTTATGTTTACTTGAAGAAGAATCCCCAATTTCATCCATTAGCAGAATCATCTGTTTATTTTTTCAATCTCTACTCGTATGTTAGTAATCTTCTTCCTGCCTTATCTTATGTCTACTTGAAGGTGAATACCAGTTTCATCCATAGCAGAATTAGTCATTTATAAGTTTTATGAGTGAAAAGTTGTGTGTGATTCATATAAAATACTAATATAGCAGCAAGTATGTCGCGAATGTGTATTAGTCATCCTGATGAATTCTGTTCCGTGTGCGGTGAACATACAATTAAATCTAATAGACAGAAAATAACACCACTAATAGAAAAGGCTTATGAATTATATTTTGATCTTAAACTTGGTGATGAAAACCGCAGTTGAGCTCTCCAGCCTGTTAAGAGGGTGGTTAAGGAATAAACGGAAAGTTTCAATGCCTTTTGCAATTCGGATAGTATGGAGGGAACAATGAACCATATTGATGATTGCTATTTTTGTATGACTAAAATTACAGGACTTAAGGGAAAAGACAAAAAGATAATTGAGTATCCAAACATTCCATCAGCTATTAGACCTGTTGCTCACAGTGATGAGATGCCCATTCCTGTTCGTCCTGAATCCTGGACATTAGAAGACGAGTCTAAAAAAAGTGATAACCCAGTAGTTCAATCAAGCTCAGGATTAGAATTTGAAGACCCAGATCCCAGCATGCATCATAGGTAACTCAGGGAGAGTTAAATGATTTGGTCCGAGGCTTAAATCTTTCCAAAGCCCAAGCAGAACTTTTAGGTTCTAGGCTAAAGGAATAGAATTTCTTACACAGAGATACATCCATATCAGTTTTTCGACAACGAGAACAGCACCTGATTAAATATTTCAGAATGGAAGAGAATTTGAGTTGTTATGATATGATGGTTTGATGAATGCTCTTGGTAAAATTCACAACCCAGATTAATGGAGGCTCTTCATAGATGCTTCAAAATTAAGTTTGAAAGTTGTGCTTTTACATAATGGTAATACAAAACCATCGGTACCCATTGGTCATGTGGTACAAGTGAAAGAAAGTTACAAAAATATGCAGCTAATGCTACAAAAAGTGCATTATGACAAGTACAACTGGTCCATCTGTGGCGATTTCAAAATGATTGGAATACTGTTACGATTGCAAAGCGGATATACAAAATAGTGCTGCTTTTTGTGCGAATGAGATAGCCGTGATAGATACAAACATTACGACACTAAAATATGGCCTCCCCGGAAGAATTTTGACCCTGGAGAAAAGAATATCTCAGCTGAACCATTGGTTGATAAATCATAAATTGTATTGCCTTCACCTCATATAAAATTAGGCCTAATGAAGAATTTTGTCAGGACATTAGACAAATCTGGAGTAGGTTTCAAATACTTAGAAGAAAAATTTCCAAGCATCAGTACTTCTAAGTTGGAGGTAGGCATTTTTGTGGGGCCTCAGATTCGAGAACTAATGAAAGATTAGCTGTTTGAAAGTAAATTGAATCATGTGGAACTTGAAACATGGATATCATTCAAGACCATTTGCGAACAGTTCTTAGGTAATGCTAGAGCACAAAATTACGAACAATTAATTGAGAAATTACTAGGAGCCTATGGATATCTAGGTTGCAACATGTCTCTCAAAATGCACTTCATGCATTCCCATTTGGACTTTTTTCCCTGCAAATCTAAGACAGGTTAGTGAGAACATGGAGAAAGATTCCACCAAGATATTTCCCAAATGGAGAAAAGGAATCAAGGAAGATGGAATCCCAATATGCTTGCAGATTACTGCTGGTACCTCATAAGAGAAGCAGCAAACGGCACAAATTCAACTGGCAGCAGTATGGGATGGACTTGAAAACGAGGTGGCAATGTTTCCAGGCGTGTTAATTGGTTACTTTTACAAAATTAGATGTACTTTTATTATGAAGGATTCTTCCACATATTACCAGTTAGTCTTTGATATTACGGTAACTACATTTTATCTATAAATGACTAGAAGTGTACACGATTTACTAAAAAAAACTGAGGGTGCTAGACAAAAACAAAGACCATATTTGAAATCAGCACCTCAAAGTATAGAAGAAATTATGTGTTTTATATAAAAAAAATTTTGAAGGTCAGTTTTGTTGTCCATTGTAATTGATGCTAAATAGAAATGAGAATTACACTTCGACTTTTTCATCTGCTGCATCCATGTAGTAAATAGCGTTCAGTGCATTTCACCATGCGCAGTGTGACAAATCAATAACTATAAGCTTTTGGTATGTATAAATATTCTAGGGCAACGAAGGGGTTTTCGGTAGTGGGAACTCAATAACATTGCTTGGTTCATCTTATTCTATTTTCATGAGGCATTATACAAATTCATTATTTATGGTGAAAGACAGCTAAGCCCCAGCGCAACAACCCATGAAGGCCCAAGGTTTACCAACCGGCCGCTACGTCCCCCACCTCTGCCTACTACAGGCGTCATCAGTGGGGTGCTGTACTGGAGGGTGGGACGTGGTCAGCACTCTTAGCCCTCCCGGCCAGTTTTGCGGCCTTCACGACTTGGCGATCCATTATATTAATTCTGAAGTTTAGTATGCTGAATTGGTCTTGATTTATGCTTCGCTTATAAATTTAAGAGGTGCATAAAACAGCGCAGTTACCTTACTTTTCATTAACAGAGTATTTCTAACTTTAGGCCTGTACACTTGTCTAAATTTGCAGTACTGTCTTCATACTAATACGTATTATTATGAATGTTCATCTAACAACCTGAAGCTTCTCATGACCACCTGTTAGAGGTCTGTACGAGATCGAACCGACTCCAGCTTGAAAATAAGCACGAAAACTGATCTGTTGCACTCAAATGACTTTCTCTACTCTTGTACTAACTATTCTTACAAACTCTTATTACTATTCCTTTTTTGTCTTAGTTGAGATAAACATTTGTACAAATTATCTTATTGCTTATTTCCTTGTAGGTGTAAGAGGAATATTAGAATACAGTAGGCTTTGAGCGATAGTCAAATATTTTAAAGCTTTGAGATCCCGTTCTCTTTGCACGCTTAACATAAAAAATGAACAATGATGTTCCATTTCACGAAAGTTTTAAGTTTTCCGAAACTGACACAAATAACAAGGAATGCCTTCGAAATGGTTCACTCTGCAAAAAAAATTATTTAGACATAAATGGTGTGTTTTAGCGAGACCTACATTTTTTACATAGTAAGATTTGGTCTATCTCTTATGGTTCACGAGTTATTCAAAAGTAATCCAGAGTAAACAGGGCTACATGACTATAGTCAGAAAATTTAAAATACACATTTCATTTGTCATACAAATATCTTAAATATATGACATTTTAATCAAAATCGTTAGAGCCATTTTCAAGAAAATCAAAATTCTCGAAACATTTTCCATGTAAGGGGTAGTTTATGGTGGGGCTATTTTGTTCAAAATCTTTATTTCGCATCCTTGAAAGACATTTAACTTAAATACCAACTTTGGTTTTTACCCAACTTTTCGTTTTTGAGTTGTGCTGTCCACACACACACACACACACACACACACACACACACACACACACGCGCGCGCGCGCGCGCGCGCGCGGATCTTTTTTTAAAAATGCTTTTTTTGGATTCAGGGGGTCTTAAAACATATATTTCCGGTGAAATCTCGACATCGAATTTTTGGGTGGAATACAATACTTCTTACCAGTAGGGAAAGTAAAAACTATCACACGATTTTCAAATTGTACTAATTATTCTTACAATCGCTTATCTATCTCTCTATCTGCTTCATGTTAATTGAGATAAACATTTGGAAAAACTATGTTGTTGCCAATTTCCTTGAAAGTAAAGGGAAATAGGGGAATACAATAGATTTAAGCGATAGTCAAATCTTTTAAGAGTTGGTCGCCTTACGATGTCTTTGAACTTCTGTTTGCTGTACATAGCCAAGGGGTAAAAAGACGGTTAACGACATCACATTTGAAAATTCAAACAACAAGGAATATCTTGAAAATGGTTAGCTCTAAAAATGTATATGATAAATTATGTGCTTTAACGAGTAATAACACCACCTTAAAAATCTGATGTGTTGCACTCATATGACTTTCTCCACTCTCGTACTAATCATTCTTACTAACTCGTATTCCTATATCTTCCTGTTGATATAAACATTTGCAGAAATTGTCTTATTTCTTGTTTCCTTGTAGATGCAAGGGAGATATTAGAATACAGTAGGCTTTGAGCGATAGTCAAATCTTTTAAAGCTTTGAGATTCCAACGATCTTGAATTTCCAGAAGTATAAGTTTTCCGAAATTGACACAAATAACAAGGAATATCTCCGAAATGGATCACTCTACAAAAATATTATTTGGACATAAATTGTGTGTTTTAGCGAGATCTAAATTTTTTGTACAGTAAGATGTTGTCTATCTCTTACGGTTTACCAGTTTTGCAAAAATCATCCAGAGTAAATAGGACTACATAGGCTATGGCCAGAAAATTCGAGATGTACATTTCATTTGTGACAAAAATATCTTAAACATAGGACACTTTAATCAAAGTCGTTAAAGCCACTTTCAAGAAAATCAAAATTTTCGAAAAAATTTCCATGTAAATGGTAGTTTAGGGTGGAGGAATTTTCTTCAAAATCTTCCTGAAAGACATTAAACTTAAATACTAACTTTGGTTTTTAATCGACTTTTCGTTTTTGAAATATGATGTCCACACACACACACACCCACACACACACACCCACACACCCACACACACACACACACACACATGGATCTTTTTCTAAAAACGCTTTTTTTTTTGTACTCAGAGGGCCTCAAAACATATATTTCCGGTGAAATCTCGACATCGACTTTTTGGGTGGAATACAATACTTCATCTACTTTACTACACGCAGTAGAGAAAGTAAAAACGGGGAAGAAATAGTATTTTAAATTGTTTGTATACTCCAAATGCAGTCAGGCGTGCTATTCTTCAAGGTGCAATTAAATGTCTTGCCTAACAATAAAAAATCACAAAAGCTGAAACAACTGCAAGTTGTAAGTCTGCAACATTACTAAATACCTATATATTGCTAGGCTATGGCTCCGTGTCACTTGAAATCTAACTCGGATGTACCGGTCATACGGGGTAATTTTGGACGCTTTTTACGTATTTTTCGCGGTCAGTTGCTAATGATCAGACGTAGGCAGTTTGTTTAAATTTGTATAGATGTATTAATAATCAACGAACTGAATATATGCTGACATATTAAATTAATTATGTACCCTGATATTTTAAAAAATAATAATGAGTGTCCGAAGTTACCTCACTAGTTGGGGTAACTTCGGACAGTCTATAATTTTTAATATATGTCCGTAGTTCCCCCAGTTATGGGGTTAATTCGGACACACAATAATAAAAAATATATATTACATTATAGAAAAGGACATTTATAATGTGTAAAAGTATATAGGTGTCATTTATTTAGAGATTAGATTACAAAAGTTAATACAAAGCTAGATAAACACAAAGTGCAAACATTAATAAACAACGGGAACATTTATAGAGCGTCCTTATTAAAAACAAAAATGCCTCTTTTCTCCTTGGGTGCTGGAAGTATTTTACTGATCTGGTCTTTCGTTACTGTGTCTTCGTCCTGTACATCTGGGAATGTGAACATCCTCTTGCTTCCATCATGGGGTCGCAAAAATTTCACAACCACGTCTCGTGCTCCTATATCCTCTGCTGGCATGGGAGTATTCTGATCTTCCAAATTCTCGTGACAATGTTGCCGGTTTTCCTCACTAATTTCCTTTCCAGCAAGATCATCACCCACAACAGATTTTCCTGGAGGAACATACTCCTGTGCTTTTCGATACGACATTTTCCCTGATTTAATTGCTTTTACTGCTTCATCAAGTTTCTTTTCTTCATAGTTGCAGTACATTTGGCTTCCCAATCTTCTTTTGTGCACACATGGCATTGTCCGAATTTACCCCAAGGTCGAACAGATTTGCAAATAACAGTAGTTGTAGTTCATTAACACCTTGTATAAATCAGGGCTGCTCAACAAGCGAGCACACACTCCCTTCCCCTACACATGTTATTCCCCCCCTCCACTGACCAAGACAAGCAGAACCAGACCTGGTGGGCAGAGGCGGGTTGCTCGGAGTATATATAGTAGTACACAATTCAATGGGGGGATGAATATTTTTGTTTTCGAGATGAAGACGATAAAGTTAAGTGTTTGATTTGTAAGACTGGTAGTTGCAGATTTATACCATTTCCCTTGCTTACGTTCTCTGTTCACGATAAACGTTACTCTCCTGAAAAATACAATGAACTTTTGAAGCAACTGTACGACACATTCTCTTCACAATTTGAAGACCTAAAAACGTTTGAAACCAAAATCCAATTATTTTGTACTTTTGAAGTCCCCATGTAGTGAGGCTTCACACGAGCTACAAAATATGAAACTACTTGCATTGCAGTATTCCACGACCGTAAAATGTTCTGAGAAAGAAGGATGGGAATTATTTAGGTCTCTGTCCTGCTGTGAGTATCCCAGATTACGTTTTTAGTTTAATGACAGTCTTTAGCTCCTGTTATATACGCGAACATTTTTAACCACATTGTGAGTATCGCAGCAAGATAAGTAACCCTGCTTATCTTTTGAGACTGTGCACATCATTTTTTACACCAAATATTGAAGACCTAAAACGTAAATCGTGCCAAAAAAGTATCCTCAGAAACATCATGGGTTAATCAGGAGTAGAATATGAATGTGTACGCCTTTGATTTCCTGTACGTAAGAATGTGCCGCCACTGGAGCTAAGTAACCACGTCATTCTGTCCTAGCGGGTGGAAGGAGCTGATTTCAACCTCCACTAACTGATATAAACACCCCTGATATAAACAATACGTCATTGGGAGAGGGTTCTCGTATTGTGTTGTGCGCCTGGAACCTGTTCTTCTTGACCTCTGACCGGTTACAAAGTTCAGAGTCAGCTACAGTGTATGGTTTATGCGCAGTCAACCTCGCGTCCGTTCAAGGAATTGTTTCATGTTTAATTATCATACTCCTAACACGAAGTATGCTATATTAGGAAGTGATAAATAAGGCACTTATTATTATTTGCGGTATAAACGTTAGCGGAAAATTGTTTTGTTCTGTCACATTCACAATCATTTCCCATTGTTTACACTTTAAACTAATAATTGCTTTCTAATGCATTACATCAGCCGATTTAAAGGCAGGTGTGCTTCTGCTAGCTGGAGTGCAGGAGTACTATAATGTGATATTTTCTTTATTTAACTACTACGAATGTCTTTACTAAATAGCCAATTTTCTGCATTATCGTTACAACACAAGGTGAAACTGAAATACATGGGAGGCCCGCTCCGGATCTGCACATAAACATACAACACAAAATTGACGGTTAACTGCGTAGAAATTAAAGGACACTTACACGAATGGTTCTGTGGACGTGAAGTCAAATATTCTTTGTTCTGCTTTGTGTTTTGTTTGGTGGTGATAACCGCTGTCAGAAAAGGGTGTGATGGACGTAGTTTACATATCTGGAAACGTTACGATACCTATGCGAGTACCTTAAGTTGATATGTTGCTTGGTAATCTATTTGTAAATTTTTCGGTAGCTCGATATTTGCTTCAGAAAAAAGACGGCAAAGCTTCCGAGTCCGATGGAGGTGATTATTTCGGCGTTATCATTGTAAGTGGCGCTTAGTGCCAGTCGATGTGCGGTGAAAAAAGTCATCACATAATTAACATCATGTCCACCATTTCTTTCTTCACCGTGTGTTATCCCTTACCCGGTTGTCAAAGGACGTTAATCGTCTTGAAAAAGAATCCGCTAACCAATGCTGGAGTGCATTCATACTTCAGCCGCCACTGCTTGAGAGAATAGCCTGCGGAAATATGTTGTAAGATAACGTGGGATAGAAGCACGAAGAGAAAGTCTGAGTGTTTTTCTGCTTTCTAGATTAAACCACGACACAGCAGGTCACTGAATAATCAAAAAAAAAAGCCATTGTATAAGAACTCCAACACTTCCATTTTTGCTTTCAGTGAGAATGGAATTTACGTTGGTAATCGAAATGGAAGCATTAAAACATATTTATGCTCGACCATGCCATAATATAGCGCGTATACGCCACTGCAATGGTTATATCCACCTCGTCATAAAGATAATGCTATCTACCAAAGGTGCATTTGTTCATGGCGATGCTATCTGCCAATCAAAGGTGCATCCTTTCATAAGGATCCTGCTATCCACCAATCAAAGGTGCACCTGTTCATAAGGATCCTGCTATCCATCAATCAAAGGTGCACCTGTTCATAACGATCCTGTTATCCACCAATCAAAGGTGCACCTGTTCATAACGATCCTGTTATCCACCAATCAAAGGTGCACCTGTTCATAACATCCTGATATCCACCAATCAAAGGTGCACCTGTTCATAACGTCCTGCTATCCATCAATCAAAGGTGCACCTGTTCATAACGTCCTGCTATCCATCAATCAAAGGTGCACCTGTTCATAACGTCCTGCTATCCATCAATCAAAGGTGCACCTGTTCATAACGTCCTGCTATCCATCAATCAAAGGTGCACCTGTTCATAACGTCCTGCTATCCATCAATCAAAGGTGCACCTGTTCATAACGTCCTGCTATCCATCAATCAAAGGTGCACCTGTTCATAACGTCCTGCTATCCATCAATCAAAGGTGCACCTGTTCATAACGATCCTGTTATCCATCAATCAAAGGTGCACCTGTTCATAACGATCCTGTTATCCACCAATCAAAGGTGCACCTGTTCATAACGTCCTGCTATCCACCAATCAAAGGTGCACCTGTTCATAACGTCCTGCTATCCACCAATCAAAGGTGCACCTGTTCATAACGTCCTGTTATCCACCAATCAAAGGTGCACCTGTTCATAACGTCCTGTTATCCACCAATCAAAGGTGCATCTGTTCATAACGATCCTGCTATCCACCAATCAAAGGTGCACCTGTTCATAACGACCCTGCTATCCACCAATCAAAGGTGCGCCTGTTCATAACGATCCTGCTATCCACCAATCAAAGGTGCACCTGTTCATAACATCCTGCTATCCACCAATCTAAGGTATACCTGTTCATAACGATACTGCTATCCATCAAAGGTGCACCTGTTCATAACTATACTGCTATCCACCAATCAAAGGTGCGCCGGTTCATAACTATACTGCTATCCACCAATCAGAGGTGCACCTGTTCATAACGATACTGCTATCCACCAATCTAAGGTGCACCTGTTCATAACTATACTGCTATCCACCAATCAAAGGTGCACCTGTTCATAACTATACTGCTGTCCGCCAATCAACGGTGCACCTGTTCATAACTATGCTATCCACCAATCAAAGGTGCACCTGTTCATAACGATACTGCTATCCACCAATCAAAGGTGCACCTGTACATAACGATACGGCCATTCACCAATCAAAGGCGCACCGGTACATAACGATACTTCCATCCACCAATCAAAGGTGAACCTGTACATAACGATACGGCCATCTACCAATCAAAGGTGAACCTGTACATAACGATACTGCTATCCACCAATGAAAAGTTCGGCATGCAGCAATCAATACCTCCCCATCGGCGCATATTCTCACTCAGCTAAAAGCGAAACTGTCGATTGTCTTTGTGTTCAATTGAATAATAATTCGAGTTTAGAAAAACTAAAACTGTCTGACACAAGTGAAAGCAATTAAATTCAATTTCTTTTCTCCCTTTTGAAAGTCTACTTCATAAAATGTTATATCATACGTATATATTCTCCGTATCATTGTGTCAATGCCAACATGGTAATTAAAGCAATAATTTCGAAGTTGAAGGCGCTACTATCGATTCTCGATGTACAATCGAATAACAAATACATGATTAAAATTCTTAACTCACTGACAGTAAAATGGAGAGTAGAATATTAAAAACATTTTATAAATGTTTTGACTTAGACGAAAGGTCGAGCATAAATAGTCGTATGAAACTTGAGTATAATGACAATTAAGTTACTCGTATGAATATTGTGAAATTCGCTTACCGCTCGTTTCATAAAGTATACCCCATCTTAATTGTTGCCATTATATTCTCATCGGTATTAGCACTGCATACAGGGATCGGTTGTTAGCTCACTGCAGTAATATCTGCCAAACGAAGAGTAAATCACTTCACATTGATTTTTCATGCTCCTGGATGTAATCAATACCATACAATGACCCCCAAAAGTTTGTGTATATTAGAAGCAAGCATCTCCGTTTGCTTGGGTGCTTATACGACTGCGGATATCTTAAGTAGATAAACTTGAACTGGTTGATAATCAAGATAGCCACTTAATTATTATCATTTAGGAAATCCCTGATAAGTGAGCGAGCATAAGAGTTCACTAGGGACTTCTCACTAGTAGATCATGGTAAATGCACTTTTCGTCATAGATTCATGTCGAAAAGGGTAAGTAACTTTTGTTCAACTGGAAATATCTCTTCTTATGTTGCATAATTAATATCCGCTTATGTGGCTTTTTACCAGTATTAACCATTATCAGTTCAAAGTGCACGCTCAATGAACTGCAATAACTTTTATTACATTAATTATAGTCAGAATGTTCAAGCGTTTTAGTAATTAAAGTTGGCAGCCGAAAAGGATAACAAGATCTTATGCTTTTGTCTGCCCAATATTTAACAAACTATTGTTAAAACAAAATTGATTCTTTTAGAGATAACCATTTGTAGAAATGCTTTTATTACATATTTCCCTATAGGTACAATAGGTCAAAGGGTATACAGTAGGTTTAAACGATAGTCGTCTTTTAAGAGCTGGTCACTATGTGATGCCTTTGAAATTCCGTTCTTTTTTGTAGGACCAGCGAAAAAAGAAACAAAAGAAGTTACTGCCAATATTTCAGAAATAGCTAATTCCACCAAAAAAATATTCGTTCATTGTGTGTAAGCCTCAACGAAATCTACATGTTTGTGTCAATGAGATTTTGTCTGTTACGGTTTTAACACTTTTGCAACAGCCATATAGTCTTATAGTGGCGTAGTCCCAGTTTTTTATGTAATTTCTTACATATTTCTCTATTTGTATTTTCTCTACTACATATAGTAAATAGAAGTAGTATTGTATTCCACTCTAAAATTTGATTTGAAGATTTCACCGGAAATAAGTTTTGAGGCCCCCTGAATAAAAAAAGAAACAGAAAAGAAACGCATTTTTATAAAAATGTCCGTGTGTGTCTGTGAATAGCGCAAGTCAAAAACGAAAAGCTGGTTAAAAACCAAAGTTGGTATTTAAGTTTAATACCTTTCATGGATGCGACACGAAGATTTTGAGGAAAATTCCTCCCTTTACGTGGAAAATTTGTCTAGCATTTTTATTTTCTCAAAAGTGGCTCTAACGATTTCGATTAAAATGGGGATTTTTAAGATATTTTTACGACAAATGAAGTGTATATATTTTGAATTTTCTGGCTATAGCCTATGTAGTCCTACTTACTCTTGATGAGTTTTGCACAACTGCTAAACCGTAAGAGATAGACCAAATCATACTGTACAGAAAATGTAGATCTTGCTAAAATACAAAATTTATATCCAAATGCATTTTTTGTGGAGTGCACCGTTTCGGAGATATTCCTTGTTATTTGTGAGAGTTTTGAAATACTTAAACTTTTCTCAAATGAGTCATTCACTTTTTTATCTCTTGTTCATGTAAAGAGAACGCAATTTCAAAGCGTTCATATGGGGGGGGGGGGAATGTAACCCAACGAATAGTGCAAAATTCGTTAAAATATGACCCAATTTAAACAGAATTGCCCACCGGAGTTTTCTTCTTTTACCATTGTGTGAAAGAAATATTCGACAATATTGAGAGCATAATTTAAAAAAGTCTGCTTTTCTGTCAGAACTTAATCTGTAAAGCAAATAGACCTCTCCAACATTTCCGTCTACATTTATGTAATGAACTGGTCAGAGTTGCTCTTCACTTTTAATGTCAGGAGTTTCATCTAATATTAATGAAACAAAGAAGGTATCAGAAATGTCCTTAATTCCATGTTTTATGAGGCACTCTCACTTGAAGCTAGGTCATTCTGAATATCAGATGAAATAGCACGAAAAACAGTCGACTTTTCCAAGTGTTCTTTCCGAGAGGTGTCATATGTTGCTAATTCACTTAAATATTCAATATAATTATCTCTGTGTGAAGATCCTTCATTGTTATTGTCACCATTAAAAGCAAGTGCCTGTTTTCCTAGAAAACATACAGCTAGAACAAAATGAGAAACTAAAGCTTTCTTTTTCACTTCATTGTTAATGCTGTTCAACTGAGACCTTATACTGATTACTCAATGAAAATTATATTCCTGGATTTATCTTAAACATTTTAATTGTTTTTCGCATATTATGTGACTACAAGAATAGTTGTGGTTTTTTCCCCTTATATATGCTATTTAAATCTTTATAACTGCCAGAATTCCAAACTCTCATTTCTTTTGAAGAAAGATCAACAAACTATTTGTTTAAAGTATTATGACACAGCCAGGATTCCCTTTCATGAACTTGGATGATGAAATGTCGTATACATTTTTACCTGCTCTACTACTAAGTAGAGGAAGTAATGTATTTCACCCAAAAATTTGATGTCGAAATTTCACCGGAAATATAAGTTTTTTTAGAAAAAGCTCCACGCGTGCGCGTGTGTGTGTGTTTGTCAATCTGTGGACAGCATAACTCATAAACGAAAAATCGGTTAAAAACCAAAGTTGGTATTTGAGTTTAACGTTTTTCGAGGATGCGACAGGAAGATTTTGAAGAAAATTGCTCCACCCTAAACTGCCCTTTACATGGAAAATTTTTCGAAAATTTTTATTTTCTCGAAAGTGGCCTTAATTGTTTTTATTATTATTATTATTATTATTATTATTATTATTATTATTATTATTATTATTATTATTATTATTATTATTATTATTATTATTATTATTATTATTATTATTGTCCTCCAACATTATGTCATCGCGGACGAATGAATGAAATGAAATGGGTGAAATGATGCTCAAATGAGCCCGAGGTCCATGGAGCTTTAAGTTACCCGACATTCGTCTTCTCAGGGTAGGGAAAACCTCGGAAAAAAACCTTACCCGGATAACTTACCCTAAGTGAAATTCGAACTCGCGACCTCTTGAACGTGAGGCAGACACGCTAACCATCACGCTACCGAGGTGGGCAGTGACTCTAACGATTTTGATTAAAATGACCTGTTTAAGATATGTTTATGGCAAATGAAATGTGCATTTTGAATTTTGTGGCTATAGCCTATGTAATCCTGTTTACTCTGGACGATTTTTGAATAACTCCTAAACCGTAAGAGATAGACAAAATCTACATTACAAAAAATGTAGATCTCGCTAAAACACACAATGTCCAAATAACTTTTTTGTAGAGTGAACCATTTCGAAGATATTCCTTTTTATTTGTGTTCAGTTTTGGAAAATTTAAACTTTCGTCAACTGCAACATCGTTGTTCATTTTTATATGTTAACCATGCAAAGAGAACGGAATCTCAAAACTTTAAAAGGTTTGACTATCGCGCAAAGCCTACTGAATTCCCTTATTCCCGTTGCACCTACAAGGAAATTAACAATAAGAATTTGTACAAATGTTTGTCTCAACTAACACGAAGAAGATACAGGAATAAGAGTTCCTAAGAATGATTAGTACAAGAGTAGAGAAAGCCATGTGAGTGCAACACATCAGATTTTTTAATCTCTGTCACAATACTGAGTGCGGGCTTCAGAGGCTCTGCTTTAATTTTTTTTAAACAAATGACAACTAAGCAAGAGCTTATCTAGTAATATTTTCTTCATATATAAGTTCAAATGTTTAGGTGAGTCTTCCACTGAAGGTCCCCAAAGTTTACACTAATTCTTGCGGTCACACATTAAGTCATCTGGTTTTATTCTTTTCAGTCTTCGAACTTCACACTTACTATGGGCTTTCAACATCTCTTTGCTTTCATGGTGCTGCACTTTTAAATGATGTTTCGTTTTGATCTTTTTTATTTCTTCTGTAACAGTGTCGATCTTGAGATCTCTATGTATGTCATTATTGCGCACATACATGGTGCATTAACAATTGTACTTAAAACTTTATTTTTGAAAAGTCTGTATGTGTTTTATATTGGTCAATTTAGAACAGCCCCAAAGCTGTAATCCATAGGTCCAGACTGGCTTTAACACCTGCTTGTATATTAATAACTTATTGTATATGTCCAGTTCGGAGTTTCTCCCAATGAGCCAATAAAGTTTGTTATATTTGATATTTAACTCCTTTCTTTTAGTTTCTATATGCTTTCTCCATTGCTTTAATTACATGTTGCTGTTTAGAGAAATTTTAATGTTGAGTTTGTCGATCACACAAAAGTTTATTTCTGTTGCTCTGATCTATTTCGTAACCTTTCAGTTGTACACTGTCTTTGTGCATACCTTCGTCCCAGAATCTGTGCACATCTTAACCTATATTTTGTTTTAATGGTGTTTTTTTTATTAACGTCCTCCAACGTAATGTCACATCGGACGGTGAATGAATTAAACGGGTGAAATAATGCTCAAATGAGCCCGGAGTCCATGGAGCTTCAAGTTACCCGACATTCGTCTTCTCAGGATAAGGGAAAACCTCGGAAAAAAACGTTACCCGGATAATTTACCCTAAGCGAGATTCGAACTCGCGACCTCTTGAACGTGAGACAGACACGTTAACCATCACGCTACCGAGGCGGGCTTAATGGTAAGTAACTAAGCGTCCAAATCATGCCCAAATGTTCACAATTATTGAAGACCACAATACAATAAAACAAATCGCGAATTACTCTCTATTCACGAGTACAAAGGCAATAATGTTAGCACGATTCTTAACATGGGTCCAGCGCACAACACCAGTTTCCTACAGCTGACGACAGATGCCCATGGCCCAAGCTTTGTTTTCAAACATACTCCAAATTATTGAGAATGGCGCGAATTCAAATCATGTTTAGGAAAGCTTGATTTTTAATGACATTAAAACGGTTATGAACAGGGACAGGAATTACATGCTCTTATATTACCTTTAATATGCATGCATTTATGCAGTGAAAACTACCAAAATACGCACATAATATGCCAATATAAAATACTCAAACATCATTATTAAGACAAAAAAAATCAAGATTTAAGTCAATTTTTAAGAAATCTGAAAAGTAAGGCATTGCAAAAACCAAACGAATGATTTAACTTGGCAAAATTTATCGTTTATATTAAAGATCAGAATATATTTTCCGTATATAAGAAAAAATAAAAACAACATGAGTACTAACATTTAGTTCTCCTCTGCTTCAACTTCTTTTTTGTTGCAGTTTACGATCACCAAATGTTTTACATTTTCCATTGTTAGCCGCCTACTATTTCTTCTTAAGATATCCTTATATCGTGAAAAACTTCTCTCCAGCTCACAGGATGAGAGAGGTGCATACACAAAAGCTGCTATTTGATTAACTCTGAGTGGCTTTTCATTAGACTGTTGAGAACATTTCCCTGTTAAGATTTCTTCAATCTCACACATCTGTTCGTATCGTAGTTTGTTTGTTTTTGTTGGTTTTTTTAACAATACCACATGCTTTTTTCCTTCATTACATTGTCAGTGGTTCCAGATACAAATTCAACTTAGAGATTGTGGTTTTGAATGCACTTATCAACTGGGGCAATTTAGTGTTGTTGATTTCCAAACTAGTTATGGCAGATGGAAGATCAGGGAGATGTGCAGATATATAGGAAAGCTTACTTTCTACCTCTGGGTTCTTTAATATATCTTGGGAAATTTTAATTGACTAAGAATTTTTGGGTTCAAATGCATTCACTATATTTCTGACTGTTTCCAAATGTTCGATGTAACAGAGAATTGCACACAACCATGTTCCCCAACGCGTTATAATAGGTTCTGATGGAAGTGGGACATTCGATTCGGTTGCTTTAAAAGTTTGTTTTCTATATGGTGCTTTAACAAATACTTTCTTTACAGAAGATACAGCTTATCTGCAAGTGGGAAATTTGCACGAATTGTTTCTGCAACCCGATATAAACCTTGTGTAAGACAAGTCAAACGTATTATATTTGAAAATATAACTTTCAGAGTAGTGCCATTCATGTAACTCGCGGCATCAGTTACAAAGAATAATATACCCTCGTACTCAACACCATCAGGCCATAGAAAGTTCAACGAATCAACAGAAAATGTGGATATGGAAGAGCTATTTGTGGCATCAAGTTATTCTATCGCAAGGAAGAATGGGGTGGTTGGTTCGTTTTTATGAAGAGACCCAATAATAAAATTTGCAATAAACCAACCTTTACTGTCCTTCTCGACTGACACCCACACAAAATTATCTCCAATCTGTTCTCTAATATTTTTAATTGTGAGATTTTAACGCCTCTTGACATAATTTTTGCGAAGAGTAGATTTGTCTCGCACGTTACACTTAGTATACTGCTGAATGAAATTTCTGAGTGTGGGATTGGTGAGTTTCCAAAGTGGAATGGCTGCTGCTAAAATGCCTCACACAAATCAAAGGCTGCATTGCTCGACGGTTCCACAAGCGGCCGACGAAGTAAACAGTAGGGCAATGGTCGCTTGGATGGCTAGACATCCAAGATCTGACAGATCCCGCCGCCAGTGACAATACAGGAACCCAGCCTGCACCATCAGACACATAAAAACACCAAAGCTTGTAAAACCTTGACAAACCTATACCACCTCACGGGTAAATCCGTAATTAAACGGATAGGTACCGTGGCCACCTTACCATCCGCCTGGGTTAACCCAGGCGACTCGTACTCACTCCTGGACTCCTGGAAAGGAGAACTGTGAAAAAGTAGTGTCTTAAAGTTCACTTAACAGTTTCTGAATAGGGACACTTTTTGTGGATTTAAGTTTGAGATTACCTTTGTGTTTATTGGTATTCAAATGTTGAATTACTAGAAAATGCTTTTCACAACTAACCGTTTTCTCACACGCTCCACAACAGGTACAAAATTTACCACCTGTAGTTATCAAATCTGTTTCAAACTCGCTTTGATATCCCTGTAACCTACTTTAGTCACTCACTTTTACTTTCGACATGATTCTACGAAAACAAAGCTTTTATACAAGCCACACCCTTCTGACCTCAAGTCTCAACTCACAAATGATGAAATGAGGAATTATTGTGATTTGTGAACGTGCTGTGAAATTTCGGAAGTGAATTTCTAAAACAAACCTTAAAGTAACACTTGAATATTTTGAAATTCATTCCTTTAATATGATACAATTTATTACAAATCAAGTGAAATTAGATAATTAAGTTAAAATTAAATTAATATTATGTTATATATACAAACAACAGTTGAACACAATCCCGAGAACCCCTTACACCCACCTTCATTTGTACTGCTAGAATGATGAAACAAACCAGAGAAGGCGGGGATTTCCCTATATGACGTAGCTAAATAGGTACGTTTCAGGCTTGAGTTGCAAGTTTCTGTCAGTGTTGCCAAGTTTCAAGACCAATTCATATTTTTATGTGCAATAAATTCACAAGAAATAAATACAAATTCTAAATTTCCTATGTAAAGCAAGCAAATATGCAGCATAATTTGAAAAAAAAAGATATATGATGTGTTGCACTCACATGACTTTCTCTACTCTTGTATTAACCATTCTTACAAACTCTTATTCCTATATCTCCATGTTAGTTAAGATAAACATTCGTACAAATTATCTTATTGCTTATTTCCTTGTAGGTGCAAGGGAGATCTTAGAATACAGCAGGCTTTGTGCGATAGTCAAATCTTTTTGACCTTTAAGATTCCGTTCTCTTTGCACACTTAACATATAAAAAAATGAACAACGTTGTTGTATTTCGCTGAAGTTCTAAGTTCTCCAAACTCACACACATAACAAAGAATATCTCCGAAATGGTTCACCCTACAAAAAAATTTATTGAGATATAAATTGTGCATTTTAGCAAGATCTACATTTTTTGTGCAGCACGATTTTGTCTATCTCTAACGGTTTAGCAGTTTTGCAAAATTCGTCCAGAGTAAATACAACTACAGGGGCTATAGCCAGAAAATTCAAGATATACATTTCATTTGTCATAAAAATATCTCAAACATATGACATTTTAATCAAAATCGTTAGAGCCATTTTCAAGAAAATAAAAATTTTCGAAAAATTGTCCATGTAAAGGGTAGTTTAGGGTGGGGCTATTTTCTTCAAAATCTTCGTGTCGCATCCTTAAATGACAATAAACTTAAATACCAACTTTGGGCTTTTAACCGACTTTTCGTTTTTGAGTTATGCTGTCCACAGACTGACAGACTGACACACAGACACACCCGGACCTTTTTCTAAAAATGCTTTTTTTGGATTCAGGGGGTCTCAAAACATATATTTCCGGTGAAATCTCGACATCGAATTTTTGGGTGGAATACAATACTTCCCCTACTTACCAGTAGAGAAAGTAATACAGAAATATTAGGTATATTAACAAAACATGTAAAATATGCCATCAGATGCACATTAAAATCTTATTTAAATTGTTAGAAATGTAGTAATTCACTCACATGCCAATTGAGCATTCTTTCTGGCCACAGGGAGAAAAATATGCATTTTCATATAATTCCTGTCCCTAGTTATGAATCACTAAGTTATAATGAACACCAATTTGACAACGGTTTGAGGAATTATTACAGGGTGTGTAGTACATCTCTCCATTGACGCTGCGCTCCTGTGTAGAATGTAGAGATCTGTAATTATTATCAAATTATTCACAGAAAATTCAAGATATGCATTGCAGTTGTCATGAAAATCTATTAAACATGTGGTAATTTAATCAAAATACTTAAAGCCATCTTTGAGAAAATCAAAATTTTCAAAAACTGTTCCATGTGATGGGTACTTTGGATGTACATGTTTTAAAATCTTGATGTCGCATCCTTGGAGGACGCAGACCTTAAATACCAAATTTGATAAGTAACAGAGTTTCCGTTTTTGAGTTACGCTGTTCACACACGTTTTCTAAAACGGGTTATTTTTATTCAGGGGCCCTCAAAACATATATATCCGGTGAAATCTCGACATCGAAATTTTGGGTCAAATGCAATACTTCCCCTGCTTACTGTACGTGGTAGAGAAAGTAAAAATATAAATCATGTTAAAATACAACACCAAATGCTTTTTTGAGTGAACCATTTCGGAGATATTACTTGTTATCTGTGTGAGTTTTGTAATACTTAAAACTTTTCTCAAATGTAAGGTCACCATTCACTTTATTTCTTGGCCGTGAAAAGAGAACATAATTTCAAAGCCCTCATATAGCGACCCGCTTTAAAACATTTGACTATCGCTCAAAGTTTATTGTATTCCCATATTCCCCTTGTACCTACAAGAAAATCAGCAATAAGGTAATTCTGCAAATGTTTATCACGACTAACATGAAGATAGAGGAATAAGAGATTTAAGAATAGTTAGTACAAGAGAAGAGAAAGTAATATGAGAGCAACACGTCAGGTTTTTAAATTTCGGTTCTTCATTAGCGTGGCTTCTGTTTCGCACTTTTTTATTGTATAGCCCTTAAGTAAATAAATAAAGCGGTTAAATAGGCTGAGCTTGGAGGCCACTGCAAAGTCTTGTGGTATAAATAGAACACTTTTAGAAAAAGCCACCGCTGACTATCCGGCGTTAGACACCTCATCAAGGCATATTCACACTCGTCCATCCCAGTGGAACAGTGCACCATCATGCATTAGGGCTCGCTGGGGCGGAAAATCTCCCCGCAAGCTTGTAGTTTAAATTTTATCGGTCCATAGTAACTTCTACTCTGGCCTCCGAAGTTCGCTCGCAGCGATTCAAGCCGCCTGTAAAGACTGCTGATAAAATAATTTTCGAAACCCACGAAAGTGCAGCGTAGCATTGTCCTATGCTAATAATAATAATAATAATAATAATAATAATAATAATAATAATAATAATAATAATAATAATAATGAGCGAATTGCATCAGCGAGCACCAGTTGCCCAGGCCTGACATAGTCTCCATTTCTCTTTCCTCATCTTTCAGCGTCTCTTTTTTCCTCTGGGTATACAGGGTGAAAGGGAAGTAATTACATTAATTTAAACCAGTGGTAGATCTCGGTATTTGGAGCACATTTTGTATCTTACGTTTTTGTCTCTGACCATTTCCTACGGAGATATTTTAGTTTTGTCGAAAGCAATCTGGCAACAGTGCAAATTGTGTGGATGTCACTTTCCCTAGTTCAGTATATAAACAAACACCGTAACGGTGCGTCTTGAAAAGAAGCCCATACCCTGCCTTGTCCTTCCGTGTTTACTGTGCGAGTGTAGACCAATCACAAGAGGCCTGGGCCTTGCACTGTGCTCTGTTGTAGGCAACGACCCAGTAGCTGTAAGTGCAGTACTGCGGTTTGTTGCCAAGATTGATTTTGGCAAGCAAGTGTAAGGTGTTTTTTATCCTGGCGGAATTAGGATTTTAGGGTGGTTTTAGCTTTTTAACAGTGTTACAAGGTTAAGGTTTTACCAGTTTTAACGTTTAGCCGTTTTAACTCACGTTTTAGTACTTTTAACTTTCTGTTTTAGTTATTTTAACTTTGACGTTTTAACTTTTTAGGGGTGAGGTTTTACTAATTTGGTTGTTTTTATTTTCGGACTTCGGACCCTAATGACCTAGTTGTCGACGGGCCCTTAAACCCAAATCACTCACTCACCCAATCACAAGCGTTAGCTCCCAAAACATTAAAGGAAACCGAAAGTGCCCGAACTATTTACATCCACAAGCTAGCTCAATTCCCTGACCAACCTCAACGCAACGTTGTCGGGTTACGTCACCTCTGAAAGAGCAGCTCGGGTTCCTTCACATCTTTTAAGTGATTAATTATTTCGAAACCTTATGTGATGTTCCATAATTACTACCAAAGTTATATCAGAAACTATATATATTTTTTTTTTTCGAAATCGGTTAATCCAAGAACAAAATGCCATTGGACTTTTGCCTTTGTAATGCTTCTATGAAGCACAGTCTATGTAACATTTGACAGGGGGTCCTTCTGTCATTCTTTTCACATACGAATACCATTAGTCTCTTTTGCTTTATTGGATCCACAATATGTACCTGTGACATAAACAAGGTATTTTGTTTTTGTCATTTCTAATCGCCTTTCTTTAATTTTTCTAATCGTGTACGTTTCACATGCATAAATTAAACTGAATAATATTATTATTATTTTTATGCTCGACCATGGCATACTGTAGTGCTTATAAGTCACTGTGATAGACCTCATTGTATCCACCTGTTCATAACGGCACTGCTGTCCATTAATCATAGGTGTACCTGCTCATAATGATACTGCTATCCACCAATCAAAGGTGCACCTGTTCATAACGATCCTGCTCTGCACTGATCAAAGGTGTAAACGATACTGCTGTCCAACAATCAAAGGTGCACCACATCATGACGACACTGCTGTTCACCAATCAAAAGTGCACCTCTTCATAATACTGCTATTCATCAAAGGTGTCATAATGATACTGTTATCCACCAATCTAAGGTCCACCTCATAACGGTACTGCTATCCACCAATCAAAGGTGCACCTCATAACGGTACTGATATCCACCAATCAAAGGTGCACCTCATAACGGAACTGCTATCCACCAATCAAAGGTGCACCTCATAACGGTACTGCTATCCACCAATCAAAGGCGCACCTCATAGCGGTACTGCTATCCACCAATCAAAGGTACGCCTCATAACGGTACTGCTATCCACCAATCAAAGGTACACCTCATAACGGTACTGCTATCCACCAATCAAAGGTGCACCTCATAACGGCACTGCTATCAACCAATCAAAGGTGCACCTCATAACGAAACTGCTATCCACCAATCAAATGTGCACCTCATAACGGTACTGCTATCCACCAATCAAAGGTGCACCTCATAACGGTACTGCTATCCAACAATCAAAGTGCTCCTTTCGGAGTCGTTCCAGATAAAATTTCTTCCTTCCTGTATGAGTTGAATTACTTAGCCAGTACTTCATGTAATTCTTACAAGGATAATTTTCGGAAGTTTGCCTAATAGAGTGGCATTAATATTGTTGCTTATTCGGGACAAATCCAATGCTATGAGAGGGTCGGTATCACCATTAGCCAATTCTAGGCGTAAATTTCATTGAGCCATTCTGTTGACATCTTTGCGGTTTAACGTAGCTGAGATTCCGCTTCATGATTGTGATCTAATTGCGAACTGATAATACAATTTTAAGAATTGAAATTCTCGTGAATTAATGTCTTTAAATTCCAGCGCACGATGTTCTATTTAATTTTGTTTGTTGCACTTGTGTATAATTAGGAAATAGTAAAAGATAGCATTTTACTGCAGAAGGATCGTTGCTCATCAAAACACTATTTGTATCTTTTTTTTTTTCGTAGTGTTATCCATTTCCAAACGTTCGCTTTTCAAGTTCAGATATTAGCTAGCGTCATCGAAACGAACGTGCTTGAAAGTTTACGATTCTCCCCCCCCCCTCCCTGTTTTATTTACATACAACATCTTGTTACCGAATAATAGTGTTTCTATATAACTGTCAACAACCATGGTTGTAACTATGGCTGACACCAAATTTAATGACGGGTGGTCTACACAACACCCAATCAGTGGCTTACCGGGCCTTGCTAAGCTGTATAATTAAACATGGTGTGAAATCATGCTGTGAAGTCGGTGATGTATCATTTTCGCCCACAACATTTATTTACACAACGGTACCTAAAGAGAGTAGTAGTGGTCAGGTATCAACCACCATTAAATTTTGTGTCTGCCATAAACGTTTTTTATAAGTAATAATATATAATGTGTGTAAGTGTATGAATCCTGTGAATATAACATTCGATTATTTATTATTGCTTGTGCTTTTTGAGTTAGGTTTTCCACGCTTGATTCTGGTACTTTCCTCTTCAGCCATCGTGTTTCCACTTTAATACACAACTAGGACGTTGTTGCTCAGATCTTGTGATACGAAAATGTACTTTTCCAAGGTCGGCGTGGATTAGGCAGTTACCCAGGAACATAGCCGCGTGCCTGGCCCACACTATCGGAAGTAACGCGGGTAGATTGAGAGGCACCGTGCCTTAGAAGTGTTTTCGTAAATATATCAACATGCTGCACAGTGGTTAGCTATCATAGAGGAATTCATTGTCTTACGAAACCCTGCTAAAGAATTATACATTTAGTGGTTGTTTATTCTTCTCACTTATCTCATTATAACACACAATGAATGAAACGAAATGATCGAGAAAATACGTTATGTTGGAATACACACGTTGCTAATACTACTTCTTTAGAGACAATTTAACGTTAGTGTTCTTGGGGCTGGATGCAAGTAACTGATAAAGACAACAGAGGCAAGAATACTGTCAGAATTGCACCAAAGGAGTAGATAAACTCAAACAAAAGTAAACCCTTTTCCATGAGACAAGTTTATTTTGCTGTCAAACTCCTAATACTAAATGAAGCATTGTACATTTAAAAGCAAGTTCCTGTTGATATTTACTGTAAGTGGCAGAGACTTTACTATTAGGATAATAAGAAAATGTTATGAAGTTAAATGAATAACGTTCTTTATGCAACTAATCTCATATTTTATTAATGAAAATAAGTTATAATTTTAAAGGCACACGAGGAATTCCTCATGGTATTTACGTTAATGACAACTTAAAGTAAATGTCCAAACAGTCAACTCCGGTTTCTAAGCAGATTATTGGCTAGAGCAAAAGACGTAATTTCGCATTCAAACGCGACCTCGAAATGCCCGAGTCATAAGTAGTATTTTAAGTGGGTAACTATCCTTTACCCCTTGGTTTCAGCTAAGACAGGTTTGTTTTTTTGAAAGGGGAGACAGCAGTAGAGTTGGAAGGGAAAAAGAGTTGGCTTATCTCGCCGGGATGGGAGCAGGGAAGGGGAAAACCTAACATCTAAAATCTTAACAACTAGGGAAGTAAGTATAGGGTGGGAGTTGATAACAAATTTGCAATATTACATAAAAGCATACCTAAAAGAGTTTCGAAGTTGTGACATCAAACTTCGGACTAGTTCAAGTTTAAGCTATTAGAGTGTTATGTTCATTCGGTGTCATATATATAGTCATATTTGTATAGGTTAGGTAAATTATGGTCTTGCATATATTTCACTGGCCGTTGTGGCCGACGAGGTGGTAAATCTTGGATGCACAGTAAAGTGTATTTTGCAAGCGATGTTTCTAGCGGTGATACTATGTGACAAGCTTTTAGCTTCATGTATTTTAGTCCTCATTTTTATTTTTTGCACATTTTATGACACTTTTGAGTTTTAAATTAGTCCTATGTTGGACTAACATTGGTGTTATTGTTGTGAGGTCCTTCCTCAAACTTTTCCCCCATCTTGCTTTCCTTTCATTCTCAGCTTTGTATTTTTCTGTGGGTAGGTACCATTGACATTTTGTTCCTTAAACCACCTTATCGCCGCAATAAATACGAGGATCATACCGAAAGTCATGAGCAACCCACTGGTACAATTGCATTTCTAACAATGAAATGAAAACTAACGAATAATTGTAATTTACTGTCTTTACTCTAAAGTTGGCACTTTGTGACGCCATTAGTTTCTGTCACGTGACCACAAGTAATATTTGCAAAGTGGTGAAATCCTTGTGTTGTTTGGAATGTGCTGTTTACTGCTGAAATTCGCCTCAGGCTTCAGCGCGCATAGGGGGTTGTCTGCATGGCGGACAGCAGTATTAGGAGATGGGTGAAATACTTCAAAGTAGGGAACACGAGCATCCAAGACGAGTATTGTAGAATTGGCTCTCGAAGTGCCTCTATGGCACACAAGGAAAGAGTTTATGAGTTCACTAAAGAAACGTGTCGTTGTGAATTAAGTTGTAACAAAACTTGTGGACATAGTGCAGAGCAGGAAATGGTTCAAACCTTCGGTTAGAAAAACGTTTGTGTCCGTTGAAACCATATTTATTGAGCAAAGTGTATAAATTTCACAGAAGAGCCATAACCGAAAGCCTTCTTCAAAGATTTCGAAATGAATAAGGTTCTTTATGAATATTGTGACAGGTTATTGAGCCTGAAGCAAAACCCGGAGTATGGAATGACACTATTTGGATTCGCCTCCAAAAGAGAAAGCAAAGTGCGCCAGTGTTTTTGGGCACCCAGAATGGACTTCTACCACAAGAAAATTTTCAAATTCAGAGAACGTTGGGGAAAATGTGTACCAAGAAATGTAGACTGTTGAAAAGTGGCAGAAAATTCTGTGGATTAAGATAATGTACAAGGGTTGTCTTTTAAAAACTAAAAATTGATGCACACAAGAATAGCTTGCTCGTTACGTTT
This sequence comes from Tenodera sinensis, assembly GCA_030765045.1. Taxonomy (NCBI): domain Eukaryota; kingdom Metazoa; phylum Arthropoda; class Insecta; order Mantodea; family Mantidae; genus Tenodera; species Tenodera sinensis. The sequence continues at coordinate 41,092,236 of CM060972.1, read as the reverse complement.
AGTATGATCCTCGTAGATAAAATCACTTTTCTCGTGATCATCGATCTGTAGTCATGTCTTTTTGTTTACTTTGTCTCTTTGGAACACAGTTTTCAGGATTCCTAAGTACTCCATACCCCATTCCTAAAGCTTGAGCACAGATTCGTCACTTAGGTGCATTTATTTATTGGTGGCTTGTTACAGAGCATGGATAACTTGAAGGACCAGGTGGTGGAGCTCTCAGGGCAACTGCAAGCTTTAACAACAGAGTTGAGGGCAGTACGTGCCTTGAAGGAGCTTAGCTTGGCTAGCAAACGTTGTAGCCAACATAACACAACTGTCATCTCCTGCCTACACTGTGCTGTTGAGGCCGGCAACCCCGACCTTGTCAAACAGATGCTTACAAAAGGAGTAAACATGGAGACAATGCCCAGCACTACCATCACACCAGAGTTCACGGCTGTGAAGACAGGAAAGACAGAGATAATCAGGCAGGAAACGCCTCTTCATCATGCAGTACGACAGGGTAATATGGAAATAACAAAGCTGTTAGTCACACATGGGGCAGATGTCAACAAGAAAGATGTTATAGGGATGACACCACTTCACAAAGCAAGTATGTACAATCATCTGGATATCGTCAAGTATCTGTTGGAACGAGGGGCCAACATTAATGAGACAGATGACCAAGGAAAGACTGCACTTCAGTGTGCTAGCCTAAGAAATAATGGTGAAGTGATGGAGTACTTAGTTAGCAAAGGTGCCGGTTTTGTAAGGCAAAGTCAGATATAACAGACAATTTCCACTCTCTAGGATTGGTGGGATGTATTGTCATTTAGCTCAATAAACTGCGATAGAAATTTTGGATAGATCACCATACGTTTACTTCCCACGTAGAACCAGGGAACAATCCATGTTTTTTTAGAATTAAATGACAACTTTAATTACTATGTAAGCATTCTCCTGCTGGTTTACTTGTTTGTTTTTTAGAAATAAAGAATATTGAATCCTGTTATCCTCCATGCATTTTCCTTCTTACATAGAACCTTCAGGAGAACCTTGAGCTTGATCCACAGTGCTTAAATAAAGAAAGGTAAGTCATAAGAAGTTGTTGCTGAGTGTTCCAAGTAATGCGAAAAGCATTATAAACTTCTCTCTCTCTCTCTCTCTCTCTCTCTCTCTCTCTCTCTCTCTCTCTCTGGCACTCGTGGTTGCATGCAATTGCGTCAGTGTTCATTAGATTTGCTGTATTGGATCTCTGTTCTGCATGTGGCGATTGTTTGCTATGCATGGCTAAAACTAATTTAATGGCATTAAATGTAAATGCAGTGTTCAAAAATACAACTAATGCAATTTTGTACTGATCAGGTTAGAATGGCCTATTGTTTCAATTATGGGAGCTTGATGATTTGGGAGGAAGGGTTGCCATAGAAAGCCTAGTCACAGCGCATGCTTTGAAATGTCCACTTGTGTGGCCTTTAGATCTGCATGAATGGCGCAATTGTTGGCTTCTGCACTTTTTTAAATTTATCGGTTCGATCCTAACTCAGAAGATGGTTTAAGTGCTACAGTCTCACAACCACAGATCCAAAAATGTCTAATAGTTATTCTAGAATAGTTAAAATGAAATTTCCTGGTTAAAGTTGAAAAATTGAAAAGAAGTGGTGAAGTAAAAGTCGGATTCATTTGACTTTACCTATATTAAACAGCTATAGGCTATTCCTAAGTTAAGAATTTCCAAATGTTATCTGCACTGTAGTTAAACAGTAATTTGTCATAATTTATCACTGATGTTAACGGACATGAGAATTTTTATCGAAATATGTTAATTTATAATCCATTTAAGGCATCTGTAATACCCTTTTGGTCACTAAACAAGAGAAAATGTGCCCAAAGACTTTTATAAATACGAGACGGCTAATAAATATTCGCTAAATACTAAAAATTACATGAGTATAAATTGGTTTCACAAATACTGCTCTTGAGACTTCTCTGTTCATAATTTTATGACAGCTTCTAGTTCATGTTGAAGATAAGTGTTGATGCAAATAGTTAGATAGAGAAGCACAATTTATTACTCCATGGCACTTCTTCGTGTCGGTCATTTCAAATTAGTTGCATGACATCCAAACTTGACGTAATGTGAAGGAAATAGTTTTGGCATTGCCAAATCCCGGCATAAGATTTGGGAGAGTCACCAATTTAAAAGCGGTCATACAATTCAACTCATAACCACTTTAGGGATGATAATTTCGTACGCCACTTAGCTAGCTAAACCAAGAAACCCTACTCGAAAGAGCAGAGACATTTTAAAAGCACGGTCAGAAAATATAATGGCCAGAGAGTTACATTAAAGACCCAAAAACAAGTACAAGTGTAAGCGCAGTTACCAGGAGAATCACAGTGCCCGTACTGGTTTCCAAACATAACTAAATGTAAGACTTAAAGCTTTCACGGCGAGCGTTATTAATCAATGCTGCACGGGTGATCTGCCGTGTGAGATTTAGAAACATTGAGCTTTCGGCCATTGTAGACTCCATGGCCTTCGTCAGAATCAAAAGAACTGTGCTCCGCTTTCCATATACATTGTTTCCAGCCAGGGCAGCGCAACCCCCTCCCACCTAACTATATATATGTATGGGGAGCGGAGCCTACTCACCTGAAACTACGCTTGTACCGTGCGATCGTCCCGCCCCTGATACCCTACGGATGCGAGGTCTGGGGAACGGTGGCTCGATCCGCAGGCTACAGGCCGTGCAGAACAGGGCGCTTAGGATAATCTACGATACCGACCGTAGGTTCCCATCACACATCCTCCACACTTATTCCGGCATCCCATATATTGAGGACGTTGTGCAGGACAGAACTCACACAGTGTATGCCAAACTCACACCTCACCCTAACCAGTTGGTCAACACGCTGGGGCAATATGACCATCGTCTACCTAGACGGCGGCAGAGCTACCGCTTGCCCAAGGATGCCCTTGGCTGGTAACTACCGCTTTCCCCTCGAACATCTCAATTGCCAAATTGACTCCAATTTGGCACTACGGCACCCTTCACCTAATCCTCTCGATTTTCTGTCCACTGGCACTGCCTTGCTCGACGGTCCTGCAAGCGGCCGGCGAAGCAAGCAGTAGGGCAAGTCGCTCGGATGGTCAGACATCCAAGGTCGGACACATCCCGCAGCGAGTGACAACATAGGAAACCAACCTACACCATCAATTGACATTTACACCAAAGCTTGTAAACATTGACAACACCTGTTAAACCACACGGGTAAATCCGTACTAAACGCATAGGTACCGTGGCCCCTTTACCCTCCGCCTGGGTTAACCCAGCCCCCTTGATCTTACTCTTAGAGTCGTTCTTTCGATTCTGAAGAAGGCCATGGAGTCTACAATGGCCGAAAGCTCAATGTTTCTAAATCTCACACGGCTGATCACCCGTGAAGCCTTGATTAATAACTAAATGGTCATTTTCGAGGCACTGACCACCAGATAGCGGCGCTATTCCCTAACTTACAAACAGACGCGAGCAAATGGATGGTATCACTAATCCCAGGCAACTATCTCAGTAATGAATCCACAACCGTTCTCAGAATATAAAAAATACAATAAAGATCAGATTACGAACTTCTAGGCCGTGGTCCAGCAAATTTAAAGTTCATCCGATGTGATGACCTCGCGGGGTATCTTCAAGGGAATGTCGATTCCTCACCGGTGGCAGCCAGCCACATAAGAGATTCATATGTTAAATAAAGGACGTTTTAGGCGCTTAAACCCCTTAACACAGTGGAGTGTGGTATATCAGTAAAGTATATACATTAGGTACAGGAACATATTAACAAAAATATCAAGTATGTGTGAGAGACAGAGAATAGGATAGGAAACTTAGCAATATACATATATCTTTAAGCAACACCATGATCAATATTTGTTTCAGGATATGTCATGTATTACATGTAATTCTCCTTTTCCTCTCCCTTATACCCTTTCGAGCGTCGGGTTTCCTCAGCCGGTCATAATCCATTTCCTATGTTTTGTCCTATCCCTAGCTAGTTGTTTAGCGTCCTTCAAAGTCTTTCCTATCTTATTCACTATTTTCTCCACGTAATCGCTCCATTCTATTCTTGGTTGCCGTCTCCCTCTTCTTTACCTCTGGCCTACGATACCTGTTACGGTTTGCTGCTCTCATCCATCCTGTGTGTCCAAACCATGTTGAAACATTTGTCTCTATCTTTCTTATTACTGGTTCTTGATTAAAGATATTCCTTATTTGACAGTTTGTATTGCATGTAATTCGTTTTTTAATTAAAGGAAACTTCTGTACAATTAGGTACAATATAGTTGAGCTAAGCTAGATACAGAACAACAATGATCCTTGTAATTGGCGTGCCATCCAGCGATAGTCCCAATAATGTTACACAGAAATAGGGAAAACAGTTACAGAAAAAGCATTTGTATAGAGTTAAATGTTCAGTCGCAAATCAGAATGCCAGCGACGCTTTGGTCTTCCTCGTAGAGGTTAAGGAGGAAGATAAATATGGCGCAGCAGGGGATTGCGATGGCGCAGACAGGATTGATGCAGTCTCCTGTAGCAGATGCGGAGGATACACATCACCTCCGGTAGACCTATATCAGCATGCAGAGTAGAGTTGCGCACGTACCAGGGAGCGCCGGTCATGAGGCGTAGAAAACGATTCTGTGTACGCTGGATCCTCAGGATCTGCGGTGGAGCTGCAGATCCCCAAGTGGCACAGCTACACTGCCACATGGGTCGAATTAAGGAAGTATAAACCAGACGCTTGTACCGCAAAGGTAAGGGCGAGGAACCAGACACCAAATGATGGACTTCGCGGATACGGTGACGAATCCTCTGCACTAGACTACAGACATGGGGACCCCATGTTAGCCGGCTGTCCAAGATAAAGCCGAGGTATCTTATGGAAGTCGCTGTGGGTATCTCCGTCCCATTGAGATAAAGGGGATGATGGGTCACGTTCTTTTTGTAAGTGAACTTCGCAACTCGGGACTTATGAGCGTTCATAGTCACTCTCCAACGTCGGCACCAAGACTGAATTTGATTGCAGAAGTCCTGAAGGTGGCTAGCAGTCACAGCACAAGTACCCACACACAGAGCCGCCACGTCATCGGCATAGTGAGCGATGGTGAGTTAAGGATGACTAGGAAAATCCGAGGTATATACCAGATATAATAAGGGGCCTAGTACTCTGCGGTACACCAGAGAAAATAGGAAAGGCCTTGGAGAAGGCGCTCTCATATTTAACGGAAAATGTGCGATTATGCAAATAGGCTTGTAGGAGGCAGAAATAGGTGTCCGAGAGGTGCGGTTTGAGTAACAGACAATTGTGCCAAACCTTATCAAAAGCTTTCTCCGTATCCAAAAACAATCCTAAGCACACAGATAGATGTTCATATGTATCATGAATAGTGTCAACTACGCGATGTAGCTGCTGAGAGCAGGAGTGAAGAGGGCGAAATCCAAACTGAGTATCTGCAGGCCGTGCATAGTCATTGTCATCGGCATAGTGAGCGATTGTGAGTTAAGGATGACTAGGAAAATCCGAGGTATATACCAGATATAATAAGGGGCCTAGTACGCTTTCTTGCGGTACACCAGAGAAAATAGGAAAGGCCTTGGAGAAGGCGCTCTCATATTTAACGGAAAATGTGCGATTATGCAAATAGGACTGTAGGAGGCAGAAATAGGTGTCCGAGAGGTGCGGTTTGAGTAACAGACAATTGTGCCAAACCTTATCAAAAGCTTTCTCCGTATCCAAAAACAATCCTAAGCACACAGATAGATGTTCATATGTATCAAGAATAGTGTCAACTACGCGATGTAGCTGCTGAGAGCAGGAGTGAAGAGGGCGAAATCCAAACTGAGTATCAGGGATAATTTGTACGAGCTGAGATAAGAGGCGAGGCAGAAGGAGACGTTCGAAGATTTTGGAGAATGTAATTCGTGCGTCTTAAATGTAATACTTAACTTTTGCATTTATTAAGGAGCGTTATTTGAAGACTAAAGTACAGTATATTTCTCTGTTTGTAATACTAACATGCAGTGCTATTTTTCTGGGGGGGGGGGGGGCGCGTTCCCCTAAACGTTTTCTGATCACAGAATTTAAAAACTACTAAAATGTAGGAAATGCGATTTTATACTTCCAAACTGGTTTTGCCCATGGCTTTCATTTAAGATTATAGTTGCGTTAGAATTGATCGCAACTCATAGCAACAAGCACAGTGAAACCGAAATTATAACGTGAATATAAGTAATTAATAATATAATTAAAAGGAGATAGTAAACAGTGGTTAAGGGGAGACACTATTAATGAAGTTGAATATATTAAAGTCTCAAGAATGGAAGCCTAGGCAGATTAGATGAGTGATAAGATTACAATTGTTTTGCGAGCAAAGCCTAGAGAGTTCAGCGGGTTCATTCTTATCGTGCCATGACATGCTCAAAAGTTGACCAATGAAGATCGCTTCCTTCGCGTCGCCCACGCGATCACATGCAAGGCAACTCACATTCGTCTGGAATCGCGCAGCCAGTACACATGCAATTTTGTGTCGTATCCTGTACGTAAGCCCTGAACTCCTGGCGCGTACCCATCATTCGGCGGTCGCTAAAGGGTGTCAAACTTCAAATATTACAGCGTTGCAGTTGAAGTTAGAAAGTTATATTCTATTTAGATATCGTCGGCAGTTCTCTACAAATCTGGAAATTTGCAAATCAAGTCAAATGTTTGTTAATTCTTCGTTTGGTTCCATTCCTGTGACCACTCACGCATACCTTGCTGATTAGGACCTCTTGCTAGAGCTAGATACTGGGACACCAAACACAGGATAGGAGATATCCTGGCGACAAGATCTTCTAGATCTTCTCAGGAGTTACCTGTTTATTATTGGTGTTTATGAATACCGTAATGTGCGCATGTGATCTAAGCAAAGAATTGAAATCAGTACTCTTTGGATCTGAGCGGATCTGTTCCGTGTTCGTGGGTATCGTTCAGTTCCTCGCAGTGGTAGACGCGGTGACAAGTTGTGCCTTGTTTAGGCTTAGCGCCTTACCAACCTGGTAGTGTACAGTGTAGACCTGATTTTTCGAGTGTGAAAACGAAAAGTCGATAAATAACTGTCGCACGTGTTCTCCAGCATCCAAGAAAAAACTACGGTGAATTCATTTCAAATTATAATGCTGGAAGTTCGATAATGGTGGAGTGCAACCGAAAACGAAAGCAGTGAACGCGATGAGACCTCGGGTGAACATAGTGATCAATAATTAGATGATAGCCCTTTTTGTTGGTCCTTAGATAAAAACATGCATTTTGTTAAAAAAGTGAGTGGCTATTGGTTAAAAACAAGAAATTGGTTGCAGAATATGTGGAGAAGTTGGGAAACTAGGACCAGATAGAAACAAACAGGGGATAAATATTGCACAGGGGTGGGCTATAATTTCTGCGTCACCTTGCGGAGATGCGGAAAAAACGTGATCTCTGCGAAACAAAATATTCAAACACAAAGAAAGTTTTGCTCATCAAGCTGCAACTAAGAAGTACGTAACTCCAGAGAAAACACTTTCGGAAACAAAAAAGAAGTGGCTGCAAATGTGCTCCATACGGCGTACACAGTTGCTAAAGGGAGCCAGGCTTTTAATAGCAAGTTGACGGTAGCACGAAATTGTCGATATTGAACTCTGGCCTATTTATTAATAACTACAGACAATAATGTTATCTGCTCAGCTCAATTTCTATAGGCTGCTTGGACTTTAAAGTAAACAAGTCCAGTGCGAGAGTTACCCTAAATTTTTTTTTCTAGAAAAAGAGCACTGCTAACATGACATGTGCATACAATTATCATGTTGTAATGGTTTAAATCACAGTATATAATGCCATGTCGTCTTTTACATTCCTTCGTCGAAACAAAGGGAATTAACTAACATTTGGAAGTCGCTCAAGCTTCAGCACACTGAAAAGTTACACAATGTTTCACAATTTAACTGACCCATTCAATGACTTGCCCACATTTTAAGATTTAAGTAAATTTACACAAAATATAAAGTTATCAATTTTCAACTATCGCATTATTGATGTTTCATTAGTTCAAAATGTGGATACAGAAGTGCTGAATTAATATTATGCAAATACACCAATAACATCCCATTATACAAAGTAAATTGTATGTAACCTGAGACGCGAGAGCACAGCAGATATAAAAGCAAAAGGGCCAAGCTAGAATTTGATTGCCATCGTGTCTTCATTTCCTGTCCCATGCTCTGCAAACGTAATCCAAATCATTAACCAAGAAATATACTTATGTGCAACAAGTACATCTTACGTTAGCAGAGTATAAACGTCATACATCTTAAACATCGCACACAAGTTCCTCACACCCGGTTTTCGTTCTGTAACTGAACACATCTCTGCCACAGCTCGTTACTTTATGATCTCTTTCACAGAGCAGTTCCACATTCTTTCTGCTCTCATTTTGGAATTCCTGAACTGTGCATCTAGCTGAGTCAAGTAAACATGTGCAGGATGCTGGAAAACGTGCGTGATATTGCAAGCCCGTTTAACTGACTACCGCCCTCATATCCAGGTTAAACCAACGGTAAGACTTCGGGGCAGAGGATTTCCCTGTGTCTAGTTTTGGGGATGATTGCAAAAGCTTGGCGATGGATGCATTCATTCCTCGTGTACTCTTATGACACCTTACTGGGCTAAGATACCTCTGTATCGAGCAATTACCTGATACAAGAATTTATCAAATTGTATATTGGCTGAGAGAACATCTCACACATGTAATGTAATATAACTAGTTATAGCCTTTGGACATGTTCTCCAGAGTCTTCGGGGTGTGACTGGTTGGAGTGAAATACAGAGGAGTGCTCTGAGCTTTCGAACTGTTCGGTACTCTTTACCAGGGGGCTAGTAGAAGCTTCCAGACCACCCATTTCTCTGGTCTATACCGAAATCTCTCGAGGGTTTGTGCGAGCATAAAGGAAGCTACATAGATGCAGGAAGCAAGCTTGTAAGATTCAGTGCAGTGCTCCCTCTGTTCCTGCAGATTATTGAATTATTTTGTTTCAATTGGCACTATGAATTGCCAGGATCACATCAGCGTCCCCGGTGTACGGGAATTCCGTCCCGCAGGAGTTCTTTTACATACCAGTAAATCTACTGACATGGAGCTGTCGTTTTTAAGCACACTTAAAAACCATCGGTTTGGACCGGGTTTGAATCCGCGACCTTGCGATTAGTAGGCCAGCGTCTAATCAACTGAGCCACCCAGACCGACTGTTCATGCAGAGAGCTCTATTTTCGTGAGGTAAGAAGACGGGCCCTGTGTTCCGTCAGTGAACGAGTGCAGAGAGAAATCGCTAGAAGACTAGTCGTTTGGTGCGACAAGTAGGTGAGTGAGTGCCTGGAGAGAGAAGACACTGAGCCTTTACGTTTTGTGACCTCATCCCTTATTCTGAGACAAGAGCAGATCTATATATAGCAGGTATTAATTGAACATAAATTACTTGATTCGACACTTAAAAAGCATTGGCCTTCGACACATTATTGGGAGAACTCTGTACTTTTGTTGTCTCTTCTTCCGCAATTATAGTCCTTTTCCGTAATTATAGTTTGACAAATTAGTAAAATTCCTCGGGCTACTGATTGCGTCAGCATTCAGCATTCCGTCAGCCATTGAATACTATTTGTCTGGACTATTTCATAAATCAAATGTGAATTCAAACACCATATCACAAAGATTTGACCATAAAATGTTAAATTCTAAAAAAATAACCTAAAATATATCGCCTACATTCTTCTTGTATTTTGCTTTAGCTATTGAGTTATCCAATGAGATGTCTTAAAGAGGAAGTGGGCTAATAACCGGGGAACAAGTGGCACATCATTGTAGTAAACAGAACAATTTTATAGTGTAAAAAATTAAAAGGGTCTTGTTTACATCGTGATAACTAAACTTTTATTCCAGTTCTGTAAGGGTTATGTTAAGATTCGAGATGATGATCTGTGATTGATCTTTCTGTTAATCTAAAATTTCAATTACAATAATTTGTATTATGAAAACCAATCAGCGAGGAACTTTTTCCTTGTCTTTGAATAGATAGATGATCCTTGTCCCATGATAATGATGTATGTATGTGCAATGTTATCGCTAATTATATGCACACACTTGGTTTTGCCACCACTGCAGCTTGCTCTTTGCGTGGCCTGTCACAATTTACAAACTCAGCATGTTTATTGTTATCCTCTTGTTGCGTCGAAGTCATGTCTACTGTTGGATGGTTACACAATAGTGTGAGGAAGTAATAAACGATTAGTGAGAATAAAGTAATATAAAACACGGACTAGGTGAAATTAGTACATATGAAGGCTGGTGCTCAAGCAGCGATTCAGAGACAGATTAGGAGAGGCACCACCGCCCAGGGCAAAGAGGAGGAACACATGACCAGGTGAGTTTTTTCTAAGTTGTAGTACTATAGTAGGTACGACACTTAGTCCCGGTTTTCTGGGAGGTTCAAGGGTAATGAGGTATAATGTGCCTACGTTTACTATTGGACTGCAGGGTAGTTCGGATTCGTAGAAGTCAGAAGTGGACGTCGAGAGCTCTGCATAGTGTTTTCGGCGTAGATTTCGAAGTTTTGTAACGCCAGCTGCAAGAGTTCTACGATCTTACACATACTAGGAGTATTTACTGTGCTCAATTTTACTGTTCTCAAGTTGACTAACCACTTCACAGCAAGTGGAGAGCAAGGCCAAACCAACGGTCTTTTTGACTGGTAAGGCGCCTTTCGGGGTCCGGCCCTCTGCAATCCACGCCTTTCGGCACTTGCACGACGGACTTGACTTAACTCAACGTCTTTAGTTGCCAAGAAAATCAATTATTGGAACAAAAATCATGGCTGAGCAATGTCAGCAAAGTTCGGCATTTAACACCAACGTTCAGCAGGCGTGTAGCTCTTCGATTGGTTAACAAAAATCAGGAGATGTACATCCCTCCAATGAGGAACAAGCTACACGTATCACGCCATCAAGCCCCCACCTTCATTATCTTGAGGGTGGGAATTTGGAGCAATATCTGGGAAAATCACTAATGTATCAATTCCACATTCCCTCTGTCAGCAGAAAATGCGTTGACACTGCGTAGCGAGCATAAAGCACGCACTGTGTACGTCGCAGAAGCAGAAAACCAGCTACTCATAATGCTCCCAAACCCTGCTAAGTTAAGCAGAGAGGACATTACCCACCTTTATAGGAGCATTACGGCGCATAAAACGCGTAATGAAGCCATCATCTGTTACTTATCACAGAACGAGCGTCTACTCAGTCAGGATCAATGGCAAACCGTTGCGAATAAGCGGAATCGCAACTCCAGCATAAGACCGCAGCCTGAAACAACCACCACTTCAAATAGGTTCGGTCCCTTAGCCAGCACCAGCCAGGCAGTTGATGCTGAATCAACACCACCATCGGATCCAGCTTCGATGGATATCACTGACGGAGAGGTCGCCACTCCCGCAGCACCACCAGCTCCTACACGTTCCCATAGAGCCTCCATCTTTCTCCGGGACTCTAACAAGGCCCGTGAACTGACAAAATTCCTTGCCACTTCGCACCCTGAGCTAAAATATACCATCAAGAATATGAGCGGGACAGTTACCTTCCTGCCCTCCACTCCAGACGACCACCGTCAGATTAGGCAAGTTTTAACTGACAACTCAGTACAATATCTAACCATGCCTCTACCAGAAGAGAAGCTGTTATGTGTCACATTGAAAGACCTGCCAGTGTGCATAACTGAGGCAGAAGTGATGGAAACACTTAAGGGGTTAGGATACCCTGTTGAGCGAGTTGACCAACTGCGGTCAAACCAAATCCAACCCCCGTACCTTATCCCGCACTTCAGAATGGCCCTCAGGAAGGAGGCCCACTCCAACATCTTCAAGGAGATACAAATGTTCAGTGCTGTCATCCGTGTCGAGAGCTACTGCCCTCCTGCACGACCGCTGCAGTGTACAAACTGCCAGCAGTTTACTCACAGCGCTGCAGGATACAGGCTGGAAATCATTTGCTCCTTCTGTGCGGAGTCTGGGCACAGCTACAAGAATTGCAAACTTTCGGATATGCAGGGAGTTAAGCCCAAGTGCTTCAACTGTGGTGGCGAACATAGCTGCCGATATGCCAAGTGCCCCGTCTGGCAGGAGGCACGAGTTGAGATGATCCTCAACAAAAATGGAAAGCGTACAAGATTGGACGCTACTTCCAGAGGAGGCAATCCGTTGGGCCTCCCCAAGCAAGCTTTTAGGGGCGCACGCTTTCCAGGTCTGCTCCAATTTCAGATGCTTGAGCGCAAGGACTACGCCGTTGCGCTAACATCTCGCAGCCAGACTCGGCAGCCCAGTAGTGCAGCTATAAGTCTGCCAACTCCTACGCAACAGCGACCTACCGTCATTGCTACATCCTCAGCCGTCACAGTTACTAAACTCTCCAGAACATCCGGAGGCACTCAATCTGCTGCATCAGGTGAACAAGTGCCACTGCCTCCCAGGCAACCTGCACAACAGCGCCTACTGTTCCATTCCATACCCAGACCATCCCACCGAATCCCATTAGTCCCTGATACCAACTTCCTGAGCCTCATGGACAAAATCTCCATCCATCTGCAAGCAGACTTCGCTGCAGTGCTGGCAGAGGCTCTTGCTCAGAGACCAACCACCATTGCACCTGAAACAATCCTTGTGCACACCATCTTCGTCTTTATGGGTCAGTATGGCAGACAACAATAAGGCAGTGGCCGATCTTCTCAGTGTACGGATATGCTCGTGGAATGCCAACGGCGTACGTGGTAAACTGCATGAAGTCAAAAACTTCATCGCAGTTAACAAAATCCACGTCCTTCTGGTCCAGGAAACATTCCTCTCTGGTAACCACAAAGCCACCATCCCGGGCATGTTCTGTCACAGGAGCGACAGAGAAGATGGCTTCGGCGGCACGGCCGGTTACATCAGCCGCAACCTCCAGCATAATCGCCTACATCTGGTAGCCAAAGCTGGCTTGGAAGGCACAGGCATCCAAGTAGCCACTAATAAAGGGCCCATAAACATTTTCGCGCTCAGTATACCACCAGGGAGACCAATCAGCCACCAGCGCTTGGATGCAGTCTTCACTCATGACTTGCCCATCATAGGCATGGGCGATTTCAACGCCAAGAGCCAGCTATGGAACTCCACTATAAAAAACCACAGAGGCATGGTACTGGAGACTTACATTGAACGCAGAGGACTTGCCGTTCTTGCTCCAGCGTCACCCACCATAACCTACTGCGACCGATGTCCGCCAGACCGGTTGGACATCGCCATCCTTAAAAACATCCGTACCCATCCTACCATATTCTCCCTTCTAGAACTCTCATCAGACCATTATCTTCTTTTCAGGGCTGCAAAACCCTGCAAAACCTCTTAATCCCCGACGCACCAACTGGAACTAGTATACCACCTTAATACCTGAGAAACCTGCGGAAATTCGACCGTGCCCCAGCATTATAGAAGCAGACCAGCTTGCTGCCACCATGACAACAGCAATGGGAGAAGCGACACCCCTCGACGGCAATCTCAACTCCACCATAGACCTCTCCCTCAAGAACTAAGGCAACTAATTGCAATAAAAAATAAAGCCAGGCGCAGATACCAACTAACGCGCAACCCACAGGACAAAAGAGATTGGAACCGCCTCCAACACATTGTCAAAACGGAGTTGCAGGACTACTCCGAGGAATGTGGAAAGACGCCTGGGCACTCTGGCTTCTTCTCTCTGGAGAATGTCCAAGGGTCTTCTTCGTATCCCTTCCTCAGATCCACCTCTGATAAATGGCGGTAGAGTTGCCCAATCTACGAGGGAGCAAGTGGAACTAATAGCCGAACATCTGGCCTCCACCTTCCATCCAGCCGATCCACTTGATGTTGAGATTGTCAACGAAGTCGAAGTAATGGTGCGCAACTACATCTCCGCTCCATACGATCTTTCAGAAGCAAGCCTCAACACAGCCGATGAGGTCATTAATATTGTGGCTTCTGTTCGCCGGTTCAAAGCGGCGGGTAACGTCAACCTACCTTACGCCGCCTTCAAGACCCTATTACCTAAGTGGATTGCACTGCTGGCACATCTAACAGCTTGCTTCACCTGGCACATTTTCCTGCCGCTTGGAAGCACGCTAACATCATCACTCTGCCCAAGCCAGGAAAAGCATTCAATATCCGGGAAATCACAGGCCTATCAGCCTGTTACCGACCATCAGCAAGCTGTTTGAGAAGATCATTCAGGCTCGCCTGCAGACCATACCGACACAATGTGCTACGGCCCGAGCAGTTTGGGTTTCGACGTCAGCATTCTACCATAAACCAGCTCCTGCGCGTAGTAGACGAGGTGATACGCGGTTTCAATAACCGACATTATGTGGCAGCCCTATTCTTGGACATCTCCAAAGCTTTCGATACCGTGTGGCATGAAGGGCTCATACACCGGCTCATCAGTTATGACATCCCACCTTACCTAGTGCATTTAATATACAGCTTCCTTTCCAACAGATCCTTCTTTGTCACCAGGGACAGCATCCACTCCCATCCTTACGCCATCAACGCAGGGGTACCCCAAGACAGTGTTTTGGGCCCCCTACTATTCCTCAGTTACATCAACAGTCTTCCTGCTCTCCGGGGCTGCAATATTTACCTGTTTGCAGACGACACCGCCATTACAACGGCATCGTTGCACCGTGCCATAGGGACACAACGTCTACAGCGTTGTGCAAACATGTTGACCGCTTGGTTTGCCGCATGGGGGCTGAAGATCAACACTGCCAAATCACAAGTCGTCGCCCTCACCAGAAGCCACCTCCAAGATGTGGACGATCATCACCTCGCAGGAGAACAAATCCCTTGGTCTACTGAGGCAAACTACCTTGGGGTATGACTGGATATGCGCCTAACCTGAAAGGCTCATATCACTTCGCTGGCGTCAAAGGTCAACAGCAAGATGGCCATGCTGTACCCCCTTTATAATAAAAAATCTCCTATGAGGCTGAGGAACAAGCTCCTACTATACAAACAGGTCCTGCGACCTGTTCTTGTTTACGCCTGCCAAGTCTGGGGAGCTGCCGCCAAAACTAAGCTGTACCCTCTCCAAGTCGTCCAAAACCGTTACCTTCGGACAGCAACCGCAGCCGATTGGTACATACCTAATGCCAACATACATTCTGAACTATCCTTCCCAACCCGAACAGAATATATCCTTCACTTGTCCCATAGCTTTTATGCTAAACTTCTATCCAGTTTCAACCACCTCATCCGTGGCCTCGGGGAGTATGATATAGACTCCGGAGAAACATACAAGAAACCCAGCTGGTGCTAGGCCAATAAGACCCGACATTACCATCACCATCATCAACAAGTAATCCCTAGGCGTTAAAAACACGCTATAAAAGTTATCCTCATCCCTTATATTATTTCAACCCTTGTATCACACTACCATACCTAAAAAAGAACATCCCTAGCATTACTCGCCACCCTTAACCCACCATCAGTTTCTTATTCGCCACACTAATGCCAGCAGGAGACAATGTCCCGGAATGGCTATAGTCCGAGGGCGATTCCCTCTGGAAAGGACAGCCCCTCAGTGACACCTTAAACTTGGAGTATTGAACTGCAGCATGTTTGTATTGCGTCCTAGAACGAGCCATCCATGTTCTCCGACGCAGCACAAACAGGTTGCCTTTCCTTTCACATTGGAGTACTTTTGAACCCCTGACGTCCATATAAGCTAGTAAACACCAAGCTAATATAGGTCCACGCTAAGACGAAGTGTCCTTCTTGATTATTAAGTATTGGCGTTATCATTAAATTCTACATTATTGTTTAGGCTACACTTGTACCGGGGACACACGAGCGTGATTTTTGTGTCGGCTTTTACGCGTGCAATCTAAACACACACGGCTGAGACACTCACGTTCTATCGTCCTTTCAGTTCTCGAAGATGGAAGCTGATAAGTTCTTGCTGTAGTGCGTCTTGTGTATCCCGTATTAAAGAGAAGGGGCAAAAGGAAGAAGGCGGCGGTTACACCCAATTAACAGTGAGAGGCATTAGCACGGCAATTTTTACACACTGTAACCTCGACTCCATGAAGATAGTGACATCTTCGTCTGATGAATTTCTTTGAAATACAAAGGGACGCTTGTCTTTGTATACACTACAAGCTGTATCCCATAACACAGGACGAATTTCAACCTCACCTCACTTATTAATCGCTTTGTATCCAACTTTGCAATTGCAGAGGCACTTGGAGAAGCAGAACTCTACCTAAACGCGTTGCATGTGAAGTGGTTTACTTCTCTTGTTATGCTAGTAAGCTAAGTGCACACGCAGTTTCTAGCTTACGAGCGTTCTAGCATTTCAATTCTGCTCCCCGCTAAGACGCACGTTTACGCTCGCTTTGCTTTTATAATCTTGATTATGCGCTGAACGCTTGTGCTGTTCTATTAGATGCCTAGTGAAGCTAAGCTGCGCGCATATTGCGTGGCTAAACCGCATACAAAATAAACGCTCGTGTGTCCCCAGGGTTTGTACCATCAGAATCACGAAGGCAGTGATTCTATAATGTTTGGGTTTCCAAGTTCTTATGATTTATAAAACGAAGACAAAGCAAATATTATGTTGGGTAGGGAGTAATGTGGAAGGGGATAACATTAATGTATTACCAGGCCCTCATGGACCTTCATTTTTAGTAAACCGTGGTGTTATTTTATTTTATCGTCACATCAAAAGTGATGGAATAGCCATGTTTTACACTTCTCAGATCGAGAAGAAGGGGTAAGCGACAAACTTGACACAGACTCAAAAAAAATTACAGATTAGAGACTCGCCGTCATAAGTTGAATAATCAATGGTAATCCACAACCCACCCCCTAACACGAAGCAAACACACTTTATCACGGAAGTAACGTCTCAAAAGGTGAAAACTTTTGTTCCGTTTGATTTATAAATATTAACGTGAATGTAAAAAGAAATCGAACCCGCCCACAAAGGAAATCAGAAAGGCTCGCATTACCCGGGGGAGGGGTACTTCTGTAATTTTTTAAATTTTCTCTTTTAATGTTTTGATTAAAGACATGCAGTTAATAGTTACTGTCAGTCACTGTTTCTACTGAATTGCGTATTTGTTTCAAATTTTTCATTTTCACTGTTGGTCTTTTAGAGAAACAATGAAATGTCAAGGTGGCTATGAAGTACTGCCCCTTCAGTATAACGTGATTCATATAAAAAGTAAAAAAGGAATAGTTAAACAATGTTAAATATTACCTTTCTAAACTTGACAAGATATAATACCTAGTTTTAAAGTAAATTTGTTTTAAAAGTTGTCGAGATGTTTTGTTCCCAGTGGTGGTCACCTCAGTTGATGTTATAAGCTCTGTAATAAGGATTCGCATAATATATAATGTGATTCGTGTAAAAAATAGTGGCTAAACTGTTAAATATTACCTTTATAAACATGATAAGATATAATACCCAATTTTAAAATAAGATTGTTTTAAAAATTGCTCAAACAAATTATTACTTGGGTGGTCATAAAGCACTCCTGCCCCCTTAGTAATCTAAGTTATTAAATAAGCTTGGCAATGCTAGGGTTAATGTGGAAGAAAACAATCGGCAATACACGCCAAGATACAAAAAACTTACAATTGACTCAGTAGATAGGGATTTAGTACACCAGGGTCTGAAGTCACTCATCGTCATTACTGAACAGATTTCAGTAATTTCTTCTATGAATTTTGTGTTTCTTCAAGTTATCCACTTGCATTTTACTTGTGACACTGTCGACGAAGTCTTGTGATTCACTTACAATTCTGGATTATTTCGGAAACTGAGTGAGTAACGATGTGAAATTCAGTGTCACAAGCAGGCAGCGAAACTTGGACACCGGTGAAACAGGTTTGGTGTAGCTCTATCACAGTTATCAAGGTCAGCAGGCAGAGGGAACGTCAATTCAAACTGATATGAATGCAACACAAGATTCGATGTTTTGTCTCCCCGTTCACGCTTCGAGATGTTTCAAAATTAAGGTTGGTAATTTTCATTGTTCACTTATTTTAGTTGAATAATACATTCATCCAGAGAAACAGTTTGTGTATAAGTAATTGGTGAATAATAAATATACACTCTTTCCGCTTAAAATTATATTATTATATTTTCAAGTAAAAACATTTCCATTTACCACTCATTTATATCTATAGTATTCATAACACAAATACCAGATGTTCATTGTGAAGTACAGTATTCACTGACCTGTTTTATTGGTCCATTTCTTCGTGATGGGTTTTATGGCTACAGAATTACTATTACGGTGCACTAGGATATATCATGCTTTAAGAATATCAAAAGTAAGTATGCTGCAGTTTTTACTTAAAATGCTGTATTGCGAGAAGTTGTGCTCTAGGTGAGTGATGTGATGGCGGTAAAAGGTAAACAGTTGATGTTCAATTCATGCACTTTGTTATTCTCGGGTATTTTCCTTTAGCAAATCCCTGATTATACACAATTTGGTATATCCACAATTTTATGTAGAACTGCAACAGGGCAGGAGCCACTCGTATTGTAAAGAACTCTGGAACTCAGTTAACCTGAAGTAAACCGTCTCTCTCCCATCAATGTCCAAATTTTGCTGTGTGGTCATAAGCAAGACTCGGGTTTACGAACCTTGAAAGAAAGTGCGAATGTGCGTGGCTAAGCGATGGGGCTTCTATTTTCAACAAACACACTCTTGCACAACACGAAGGTACACTCAGGTCCGCTAGCAAAGTGGTCACTGATGGGAACTCTGTATGAGTACCTATCTACAGTAAGTAAACCGAAATAAGCAATAAGATGCTATACTTAAAGAGGATATACAAACACGAAAAATAAACCAAGTTTAATTCTTTGGCCTGTCTTCATACAGTTCGTTATAGAGTATGAAAATATACATTCAAAAATGTTTGAACCAAAGTCTTTGATTATTAAACAGGATTTCAGCAGGGAGAAACGTTCTACATCACTTGAAGTGACAAGGCTAAACCTAAAATACTGGGTGTCTTCCAGTGGCGAAGCTGGAGGGGTGTCGAAGAGTCTCAGTTTACCCAAACTAAGTACAGATAAATTGTATGATGTATGTTTGGTGTAAAAAGCAAGGGAAAAGGTGTCTAAAAGTCATCAATAAGTTGCTTATACGCTCCGAAAATGACTTATAACAGCGTAAAAGGTTAGGAATCTAGGAAACGCCAGACTCACACTTGCTATTACGAGGGAGGGGCTTACTAGGCGTTGTTAAGCAACCGTCCCTCTCCAAGCCATGTCATTCTAGTGCTAGCATGAATTTTCGGAGTCTAGACTCCAGGTTGCTGCGACGTGGAACTTTGGATTACACGGTGTGTTAGTTTTTGCATTGTATTGTGCTGAGAATTCAAATTATTTGCAGTTTTTCCAACATGCTATGCCCTTCTCTCATTCTTTACAACTAGTGAGATTGATGATTTGGTTATGCATTTTAGGAAGGAGGACGAAGGAGCAACCCCTAATTCTCTCTTTCCTATCCTTACCATCATCACCCTGGAACTCTACCACTGCATTCAGGATATTTTGTCATGGCTGCAGCCTAGGACCTTACCTTACGCGTGCTCCCGCCCACCAGGCGGCAGCCATCTAAACTTATACGCAGATTAACGCGGGTACTTACGCGGGACCGCACAAACCTTACCCTAATCCTCTCAAAAATCTACGACATTCCCATCTGGTAGAGGTTTCTTTAGTCGAGAGTTCCAGAGTGGCGAAGCCGACACACCCACTGTGCCCTCCAACACAGAGGGAGTCCATAAATGGATTTTCCCTCCAGTCGAAAAAAAAATAATTAAAACACAATTATCGTCTCTTTCTTTTAAAGAAACCTTTGCTAGAACAAGAGACATTTTGAATTTGATTTGGTTTAAGGGCGCTCAACTTCTAGGTCATCAGCGCCCTTAAAAGATTCATGGCAATAGCCAGATATAAATTTCACTCAAAAAATAAAAATACTAGCAACAAGAAAAATATACAAAGGTAGAAAGCAGTGGCAATAGCCAGATATGAAACAAGGTGATAAATATGTCCAAAAGCAGAAACAGATAATTAAAAAATTTTAAATCCTCAAATTAATATTGCACTCCGCTAAAAAATTAAAAACTCTATCAACTGCTGTTTTGTCGTCCGCTAGGACCTCTGCAAGTCTGGCAGGCAGCTGCAGAGAATCCCGAAGGTGCGCTAGAGAGCAACACTCTAGCAGCACGTGGCGAACTGACAAAAGGTTGCCACACAGCGGACATAGAGGCGCAGGGTCCCTTTTAAATAGGTAACCATGCGAAAAATTGCAGTGCCCTATTCTTAATCGAGCCAAACTAACCTCCTCGCGACGAGATGTGCGACAGGAAGTTACCCAGTTTATCGGAAGTTCTTTCACTTCTCTAAGCTTATTACCGCGGAGAGCTGACCACTCGTGCCAGGACGACAGCACCGCTCTCCGCACTTCAAGCCTAAAGTCTTCCGAAGTAACACGTGAGATGGTAATACTAGGTTCTGTAGTTGCCGCCTTTGCTGCCAAATCTGCCATTTCATTCCCCGGCAAACCTACGTGACCAGGAATCCATGCACACACCACGTCAACGCCAGAAGCGTGTAAAACATGGAGGGCATCCTGGATACGTTGTACAATAGGGTGGGGGTTGTACAACTGACAAAGGCTCTGCAGTGCACTAAGGGAATCGCTCAAAATCAGGCAGTCACCTAATTTACGACGGCGCACATACAAAACGGCTCGACAAATTGCATAAAGCTCTGCAGTAAAAATGGAGGTGCTATTTGGAAAACCGAATGTATATGGTTCGGTTCCATAAACATAAGCACATCCAACACCGTTGGAGCCCTTTGACCCATCGGAGTAAATATATCGACGGTCAGTGTAGCCTGACAAAAATTCTAAGAAACACGTGCGGATACTTGAAATAGGTATCGTGGACTTCTGGTGTACGGTCATCCCAAGATCTATCTACATGGGGCGTGCCAGATAGCCAAGGGGGCTAAAGCCTCTCGCCCTTGGCGAACATCCCAGGCAGTTCCACTCCAAGCTTCACTAGAAGGTCTTGGAAACGGAACCCCGCAGGCTTAGGACTAAGGATGTTATTCCTATATCGTTCTCTTAGCGTGGTGGTGAAAAAAGAAGCGAACGTTGGGTGCTTAGGCATACATCTAAGCGCACAACCATAATTTGCCAAGAGAATCTCACGCCGATATTGCAGAGGAGGTTCTGCGGACTCGGCGTAAAGGCTCACCACTGGGCTTGTTGGAAAAGCTCCTGTTGCAATGCGGATGCCCCTATTATGGACCACGTCTAATCTTCTCAGCACAGATGGCCGTGCTGACGAATAAACAATACACCCATAGTCTAGCTTGGATCGGACCAATGCGCGATATATTCGCAACAAAATTGTCCGATCCGCTCCCCACGATTTGCCAGTCAGTACTCGCATGATATTTAGGGAACGGTCACATCGTGCTCTTAGCTGTGCAATATGCGACGACCAATTAAGCTTCCTGTCCAGGATCAAACCCAAGAAGCGCGCCTCTTCTGCGAAGGGAAGTAAATCTGGACCGAAGAGGAGAGAAGGTGGTAATCGTCTCCTACGACGCCAGAAATTAACGCAGATTGACTTCTCAGTTGAGAAACGGAAGCCGTTTTTCACGCTCCATTCTCTAAGGTTGTCCAAACATTGCTGCAGGCGCCGTTGTAAGAACGCCGTGCGCTGAGAAGTGCAATAGACAGCGAAGTCGTCTACAAATAGGTATGACGAAACTCCAGGTGGAACACATTTCCAGATGGAGTTAATTGCTATAGCAAAGAGCGTGACACTTAGCACCGAACCCTGAGGTACTCCCTCCTCCTGAACAAAAGAATTAGAAAAAACCGAGCCGACCCTTACTCGGAAAAAGCTGTCCTTCATGAACTCCTGAATGAAAAGTGGTAGGCGTCCACGTATGTTCCAGGCATACAGGCAACGTAGAATCCCTGCTCGCCAGCACGTATCATAAGCCTTCTCAAGATCGAAAAATATGCCAACGGTTTGACAGTTCTTCATAAAGCCGTCCATTATCTGTGTCGATATTGACACAAGATGGTCAACAGTTGAACGGCGTCGTCGAAAACCACACTGGATGTTAGTCAGTAGGTTACGACTTTCTAACCACCATACCAATCGTCCATTGATCATGCGTTCCATCACCTTGCAAACGCAACTGGTGAGGGAAATAGGACGATAGCTGGAGGGAAGATGACGGTCCTTCCCAGCCTTCAAGATGGGAACAACGGTGGCCTCCCGCCAATTTCCTGGGAGTATACTGTCAACCCAAACACGATTATAGACCTCGAGCAGGAATGCCTTACCTTCAGGAGAGAGCTGTTGTAACATTTGTACATGAATACCGTCCGGTCCTGGTGCTGAACATCGCGAAGATTTCAGGGAATGCTCCAGCTCCGCCATGGTGAAAAGGCGATTGTAATCTTCTAAGTTTCTAGAACGAAACGAGAATCCTTGAGATTCCACCTGAGTTTTAATTGGAAGGAACTCAGGGGAGTAGTTTTCCGAGCTAGACACTTGTGCGAAAGCACTGCCAAAGGTATTGGCCACTTCAAATGAATCAGCTCCTGTGGCTGTTTTTAGTCCCGCAATTGGTATTTGGGTCGTTTTAGCTGCAACACGCCTTAATCTATCCCACACAACCGAGGAAGGTGTGTGTCGGTTAAATGAAGCTACAAATTTGCTCCATGATGACTTTTTGCTATCCTTAATGACTTGTCTGGACCTGGCGCGCATTTTCTTGCATTCGATTAGGTTTTCCAAAGTAGGGTGACGTTGGAAAACCCTAAGTGCACTCCTTCGAGCACGAATGGCATTCCGACATTATTCCGTCCACCAGGGAACGGGAAATCGACGGGGGTGTGTAGTCGACCGCGGAATCGATTGTTCAGCAGCAGAGAGAATCGTCCTTGTGAGATGCTGCGCCAAATTGTTCACTGAGTCGTACTCGTCGTACGTAAAGACAGCCAGCTGGGTGTAAAGGTTCCAGTTGGCATGGTCCAAACGCCATCTGGGTATACGTGGGGAACATGTAGGTTGCGTCAAGAGACTAATAAGACATGGGAAGTGGTCACTAGAGTGTAGATCAGAGATGACATTCCATTGTAAGGAGACTGCCAATTGAGGTGAACAAACTGAAAGATCAATGTGTGAGAAACTGTTATAAGTGTCAGAAATGAATGTAGGCTCTCCAGTGTTGAGGAGAGCTAGGTTGTGACTGTCTAAGAAATCGGAAATGAGTGTACCTCTCGCACAAGCGCGACTTGAACCCCACAGAGGGTGGTGCGCATTGAAGTCTCCCACCAACAGGAACGGTGTTGGTAACTGGGAAACTAGATCTTCTAAGTCAATGTGCGAGAAGTCATGAGACGGAGGCAGATATAGATTACAGATGGTGAAATGGATGTTTGGCAGTTTAATCCGTACAGCAACTGATTGTATATCAGAGTGCAAAGGTAGAGTTTGCATATATACGTCATCTCTGACAAGTATCATAGCGCCGCCATGTGCCGGTACACCCTCTTCTGGTGTGACATTACACCGTACTGGGGTGTATCACCTTAGTTGGAAAGAATCTTGAGGACGTAGCTTAGTCTCTTGCAAACATGCGACCAGAGGTTCGTTTTCTTTGAGCAAAAGCTCAAGTTCTGGACGTTGGCTTCTTATACCACGTAAGTTCCATTGTAGGATAGCCATATTACATTGTGTATAGGATAGGTAATTCCAAGGTAACTCTTCATCACTTTGGAGTAGGCGGTTGTTGAACTAATTTAGCCCTTTTCTTCTCTCTTGGGCTGACGTTCTTTTCGGACGCTTTTTCGCGCCTCTTTTCCACTGGGGGTCTCCCAGTGTGGGCAGATTGGTCTAAATCCATGTCCTCTGCCGAGGACGTGCGTTTTCCCATAGGAAACTTTCGATCGAGTGTCTCGAACGGGTTGCTAATGGGGACCGGCGAAGATGAAAGACGCCGGTCTGAGTCCACCCCTGATGATTCTCCAGAAGAGGGTTTTCAAGATCTTCGAGGAGATGTTCGGGGACTCTTACATCCCTTCGATGTACTGGGATCGGACGTACCATTTTCCTTGAGGAAGTCGTTTCCTGTATAAGTCTTCTTGAACTTGATCGGTGAGGCATCATATCTTACGGGCTTGCTTCTTTCTTGTGTAGATCTTGATGCTTTTGATGGTGATGTAACGCTGATGTTCTTTGCACTTACGGACTTTGTAGACGTTGACGCGGATGCGCGTGCCGATGTTGAGCGCTTTGGAATAGAGCTACGGGCAACAAATCTCTTTTCAGAAATTGTTGCCCCATTGAAATCGCTGGTCTGCGTTGCGATCTCTCTGCTCGCTACCGCTTTAGCTGCAACAGAGCTATAGGTTCCAGATCTGGGAACAGAGGGTTGGCGTAGACGCAAGATCTTCCGGGCTTCTGAGAAGGGCACCTTCTCTTTAACCCGTATCTCTTGAATCGCTCTTTCCTCTACAAAGCGGGGGCAGTCTCGGGAACTAGATGGATGTTCACCTCTGCAGTTCACACATGAAGGAGCTGTAGTACATGCACCATCGTGGAATTCATCTCCACATTGAGGGCATGTAGCTAGTCCCTTACAAAGCTCGCTGGTATGTCCAAAGCGCTGGCACTTGAAGCACCTGAGTGGGTTCGGGATGAACAGCCTAACTTCGATGGATTCATACCCTGCCTTAATCCTTTGCGGGAGATCTACCCGGTCGAAGGTCAGGAACAGGGTATTAGTTGGCTTTAATTCACCACCTTCTCTACGTTGAACCCGGTAAACGTGAATGACGCCTTGTTCAGTCAGATTCTCTTGAATCTCCTCATTTGATAATCCTTCCAATGCACGGGTGTTTATCACGCCGCGCGAGGAGTTCAAGGTTCTGTGCATCTCAACACGAACAGGATAACTTGCTAGCATGTTCCCTTTAAGTATCTTAGCTGCCTGGGTAGCTGAATGTGCTTCAACCAGGAGCGTGCCGTTGCGAAATCTAGTGCATGACTTTACTGGACCAGCAATGTTATCCAAACCCTTTTGTATGGTAAATGGGCTCACCGATAAAAATTTCTTCTCTGCCTCAGTTCTAGTTATTACTAAGTAGCGAGGACCACTCGACTCTGCTACTTCCTTTACACATACTTTCATTTGTTTAGTTTTGTTATGAGTTTTTGTACTCATGGCGCTTTCATCCTCCACCATTGCAAATGTCTCCGATGGCATGCTCACATCCTGGGCGCCACCCCGGCTTAGGTGAGAGTCCTGGCCTGGACCTTGCTCACCCTAGGGTCTCACCTCCCAATGTATAGACAGAGGGACCCAATCGCCTTCAGGAGTGCATCAGCTCATGCAATGGCCCCTCCCCGGGACTGACCTTTATCAGCGGATACGCACACAGATCCTACATGATAACCAGGGGCTGGGACTTACGCGATTACCCAGTCATCCCTTGCGTCACCCCATCCTCCTACAACCCGTGCGTAGGTTATCCATCAGACTGTGTACAGGGAGGTAACAGGTGGGAGGTCAAACACAAAAGTGGACCAAAGTTGATTGGGCGTTTGGCATGTGCCCTCTCACCTCTTGGAGGAACCCAATCGAGACTATGGCTCGGGGCCCCGGGTACGCCAAACCCGTACCTACCGTAGTAGGAGCCCCTGGGGGAGTTTGATTTCGGAATCCTCTTCTCCTGGATGAGTCGTCGACCAAGACTACCGAGCCTCATCTACCCGTTTGGAATGTTCTTAGCTTCCCCTCACCTCTTGCCCACCAGTAGTCAAAATGACAGTGGGCCGTCTGGCTCAGGTACTGAGCCCCTCCGCCACGACAAGGCGACACTCCTTCGGAGGGGGAACAAGAGACAGACACCATATCTGAATACTTTACAGAAGTATGGAAACCAAATAACTTTCCAGTCCCAAGGGTACAAGGAGTATCTGTGGCTCACAGCAAGTATAGCGAACTGTAAGTTATACTGTTATCGCTGCATATTATTTGGAGGAGAAAGTGAATGGGATGAGATTGGCGTAAGTTGCGGTTTTTTTTTTTTTTTTTTTTTTTTTTTTTTTTTTTTTCCATAGAAGGGAGGGCGTGTAAACATCAGGTTTCCAAAAGGATATATCGAACAGCGAGCGTTTTCATCTTAGAAAATATAGAATTGATCATGGTTTATCAGAAGCAGCACAACGAATCAGTTATTCGCAATAAACGATTTGTTGAAGAAACACACCAGTTGTTCAAGTGGTGTGTTACTTAGGGAAACGAGAACTTCCATTCGTGGGCACGACGTGAATGAACACTGCTAATAATGGCAATTACTACCCTGAATTGCTTGGGCACAAAGAACAGTTATAAGAGTTGGAATCCACCTCAGGATTTAAAGGAACTTTGAGTGACAGTCAAAACGATGTTAATTGAATCTATAACTAGATAATAAATGAAAGTTGGAAAGTAATCTCAGATTGTGTAATTTAAGCACATTTGCAATAGACACAGGGATCGTGTCAATGATGTATTTGCTGCCAGAAAAGAGTTTTGTATGAAGTTAATCTTAAAAATAATAAAACTAAAAACTAAGGTAAACCTCAGACTCCCCAGTCAGTTTTGACTAGCTTCGTCGCTGGTGTTTTCATTGTTACTGTGTGGTGTTTCATTTTCAGCATTGATTCGCGCTACCTGGGCCAGTAGGTCACGCGTTGAGGTGTGAAGCAAAATGGAAAACATATACAGCAGGCGTTGTAGATTTCGCGGCGCAGTTACAACCGTGCAAAAAAAAAAAAAAAAAAAAAAAAAAAAAAAAAAAAAAAAAAGACCACCAGGTAGTAAACTTTGTGATTGGTTTGTGGGAAAACTGCTAGATGAAGAGAAAAGCCAATGAACACACCGGAGTGAATCAACATTAAGATACCAATTATTTATCACTTATACCTAGCAGCCTGTGTAAATAGCGTCAGTGACTACCAGGAGTATATTGAACATTTAATTCCCTCTGGTCCTAAAAAAGTGTATCAGAAAAACAGTGTTGTTATTTGCATATTTCACATTTTCGACTATTTCTGACGTTAAGAAAAATTTTTCACTTGGCCCATCAGAAAACAGTGGTCCTATCATACTATTTTCAACAAATTTCCCTGTTTAGTCCGTAGTTTTACCCAGGGAAATCCAACTCTTATTATTTGCTACTATTTTCCATATTGTAGGTGTCCCCCTGTACCTGTACCCTTTACCTTTATTTTCCTAATAGGATTTAAAATTTCAAAAAATGGCAGGTGGGTATCACTTTACATAAACTGTCGATTGCAATAGTAGTTTTTTTTTTTTTTTTTTTTTTTTGCGTGTACTTGCTTAAGAGCATTTGAAGTATGAGTTTCCTGCCCTTTGAATTGGAATATTGTGCTCCACCAACGGAAAAGAAAGAAAATTGACTGCTCATTTGGAACTGGAATACTCTGTGTTTCTTCTCCCTCTTCCTCTTGCATCATCGTTCAATAAAGTCTTATTTCTAGCCTTATGTTTGTACCTGGCAATATTTCGAAAATTTAGTCTCCATTTGAAGAAAATCTATCTCCGTACTCCTTCCAAGAAACATTTTACTGCAATTTAAAATGTGTAGTTTCCACCTGTAATACCCGTACTAACTAGTACTTTGTAATTTAACAGAGCGTTTGTCTGCACATCTCTTAATGTAATTGACCTACACGTGACGCAATTGCATCTGTCCTACTTTGACTGGGTATAACCATGTTTTCAGAAGATAGGACTAAACTGGAGTGCTCGTGAGCTTTGTTCACCTTTTGCCTTTAGCATCAGTCGCGTGCATGGCACACCAGATCGCTGAATACGAGGCTTGATCATAAATTACATTAAAGCAGGTATTCCAACTTGGGTACACGTCGGAGAGCAGCAGAGCACTCGCGTCACCCAGGAGGAGTTTGCCTAAAGCAGCAATACAGCTTAGTACAGGGGGCAAGCTGTCGTCACGGTTGAATGAGGTGTTATATAATGACACTCTACGTTCCATTTCCTCGTCCAATTCAACGCTTTTTAGCAGACAAGACACTGAAAGAGCCCATCCTAGTGGGGACACAGAAACTGTTCTTTCTATGAAATAGTCAATGGATCTCCCCGACTTGACAGTGACGTATGTTATGAAATCCACAAAACTTCATGATTGGCAGGAAGAGCAATTACTTGTACTCTGATCTTCGTAAAGTGACTTATTGTCTATCACGCTCCCACTCCAGCCGGGCTCTAGGCCTTTTACTGCGTACGCGCGAACACTATGACGCAGCCGAGCAGAGTTGCAAGTCTTTTATTAGTGAGTACTATTTTTCGTCTTTCAGGATATAACTCTTCCTCAAGAGGAAGACCAGTGATTTTATTTTTGATTGAAATTTATATCTGGCTATTGCCATACATTTTATAAGGGTGCTGATGACCTAGAAGTTGAGCACCCTTAAACCCACAAATTCAATCCAACTCAAGAGGAAGAGCTATTGAAATGAGGCATTCGATTGTCCCCATCACTCCGAACCCTCCCACCACCGAATCTTATGGTCCCTACATTTCATCCTCTTGAAGAACTGTCTGCAGGGATCAAATAGCCAGGCAAATGGTTGCCGTATTATCTAACCTCTTTAGCACGATTGCTACGAAGGTACTACAGTCTTCTTTCTTTACTATATTTGTGAGACAAAATCGTCAGCATTGGAAGATGAACTTCACGGCCAACCTATTTTTAGATTGTATTTGTGAGGGAGATAAGTTTAACAATGGAGGCAGGGTTTGTTTTGGTTTTCAACTTCGCAAAGTCAATAAAATCCTACTCTGAAGGAAGGGAGAGTTTCTTTAAAAAATATTTCTCTAATTCACGCTTCTAGGCATACAATTGAAGGACAAACTCCAGCAGTGATATTATAAAAAATTTACAAAGTCACTTACTGAGCCTTTGTCGAATACACGGGCAGCCAAGGTATACCGCAACTTGCCATTTTTACTTTCTCTACTACGTATAGTAAGTAGAGGAAGTATAGTATTCCACCCAAAAATTTCGATGTCGAGATTTCACTGGAAATATATGTTTAGAGTAATAAAACATCATTTTTAGAAAAAGATCCGCGTGCGCGGTGTGTGTGTGTTTGTGTGTGTGTGTGTGTGTGTGTGTGTGTGTGTGTGTGTGTGTGTGTGTGTCTGTCTGTCTGTCTGTCAGTCTGTGGGCAGCATAACTCCAAAACGAAAAGTCGGTTAAAAACCAAAGTTGGTATTGAAGTTTAACATATTTTAAGGATGCGACACGAAGACTTTTAAGAGCATTCCTCCACGCTAAAGAACCCTTTACATGGAAAATGTTTCGATAACTTCCATTTTCTCGAAAATAGCTCTAATGTTTTTTTACTAAAATGCCACATGTTTCAGATGTTTTTATGACAAATGAAATGTATATTTTGAATTTTGTGGCTATAGCCCATGTAGTTATGTTTACTCAGGATGACTTTTACATAATTGGTAAGAGATAGGCCAAATCTTCCTATACAAAAAATGTAGATCATATAGAGAACTATTTCGAAGATATTCCTTGTTATTTGTGTGAGTTTTGGAAGACTTACACTTTGGTCAAATGAAAATCGTTATTCATTGTTATATGTTAGCCGTGCAAAATGAACGGAATTTGAAGACTTTAAATAGATTTGACCATCGCTCTAAGCCATATTCCCCTTGCACCTGCAAGGAAACACGCAATAAGACAATGTCTGCAAACGTTTATCTCAATAACACGAAGAAGGTATAGGAACAAGAGTTTGTAAGAATGGCTAGCACAAGAGTAGAGAAAGTCATGAGAGTGCAACACATAAGATTTTTGAGTGTTTTATATAGAATAACTTCGTTTTGAAAGAAGTAATACAGCTATTTGCATTAAGGAATACAACTTGAGGATTGGCGTTAAGGAAGCTCTCGATAGTGTATTTAACAAATATGTTTTAATCACGAGGGGAGATTGTTGATATTACTACAGATGGTGCTCTTGTAGTGAAAGGTTACAAATTATGTTATAGGGACTTTTAAAAACTGGCCATACTATCTTGATTTTCTGGCTGTCCACTCCATTCTTCACTGGGAACACTTGCAGCTTAAATTCTTTCAATGCCATCATGTTATGGTAGTATTATAAGTTGTTAATTACATCCTTTTCAGTGCCAATCCATCATCTCTACAAAACCTTTTTTTTTTCAAAGGAATAGTTAATAAGGAGTGGTCTGCTGATGTACTATGGTAAGGTGATTGTCATAAGCAATGTCATGGGCAAATTTGTTAGAACCAATTAAACAATTCTTTGTAGAATAATAAAAATGGGGTTTTCTCAGCTTGTTGTTGCCCAGTGGTTAGCATACACATTTTTTCACCTATCTTCAGTCGTTAAGCCTTTTGTTACAAGGAAAAGGGAAGTTGATTTCAGACCTGCTCGTAGAGAGTGTTCAACATGAAAACAAGACGAAACTTTCAAGAGTACATAGAGCGTGTTAGTGAACGTGATTGGATGAAGATACATCGTGCTTCTGTTGCATCAGCCAGAAGTATCATTGGACCTTGTATTTTTTTGACCGATTGGTGCTATACTTCAGCATCAATTGACGTTCTTCCCAAAGTACTTTTGTGCTTTTAAAGCACATAAAAACTCAGACCGGTAGTAAGAGTTACAAGGCTTAGCCATCAGTTTTATAACTGGTAAGGCGCCTTTTGGTCCGGCCCTCTGTAACTCGAGCTTATTAGCACCTACCTGACTTTACGTATAACGACCATGGCCAGCCCCTTGACTAATGCAAATGACTTAAACTCGACACTATATTACCTGCAGGGAGGTAATATCTCCGCATATCTGGACGAAGAGCTCGTTAAGGAGCCATCACTGCCTCTCGATGAGAAAACTAAATCTGTTCTGCAATGCGAACGTAAGGCTAGACAAGCCTACATAACCCAGGCCGATCTACAACTCCTGGAGTTAATGCCTAAGGATGACGTGCCCAGAAAGGATCTCACGCTTCTCTACCGTACAATGGCCGCCCATAGGGCTAGAGTGGATGCCATAAACACTTATCTGTTTCACCACGAGCAAGCTGTTAAGGCTCCACAATGGCAAACTGTGCAAACAAAAAGGAAGAGGAACATTCCATCTCCTGTTGCTACCTCAACTCCAGTGGCCACAACCAACGCTTTTGAGGCTCTGGCCTCCACCTCCACTGCGCCAGATCCTGCACCAGAATGCATGGAGCAAGATGTTACCATTCCAGCAACTAACACTGTTCCTGCAGCTACTAATGTTGCACAACCAATGCAACAGAAACCAAGGAAACCTACGCCCATCTTCCTGCGCAACCCATCTGATGCCAGGAAAGTCTTAAACTCCGTCCCAACGGACAAGGTTAGCTACAGCCTCAGAAACCTACGAGGTACAGTGGCCTTGATCCCAGCTTCATCGGACGATCATAGACATTTGCGAAAACACCTGGAACAAAATCAGATTGAGGGTGTTACTACGCTCCTGCCAGAAGACCGCTTCCTTCATGTCACCTTGAAGGACATCCCGGTGTTCATCACTGTTGATGAGGTCAAGGACCTACTGACCAATAAAGGGTACACGGTGGAACGTGTTGCCCAGTTGACCACCAGAGGTCCTAATCCTCAACCACTGCCTCACTTCAGAGTTGCCCTGAAGAAAACTGAAAATGTGAGAAACATTTTCAAAGAGACCTGTATGTTTCACGCCGTCATCAGGGTGGAAACATTTAAGCCACCACCAAGACCGCAACAGTGTACAAACTGCCAGGAATTTACCCACAATGCTGCTGGCTGTCTACTGCTACCAGTTTGCGCTTTCTGTGGCGAGACAGGTCACAGAAGAGTGAACTGCCAGAGGCTGGCTATATCAGGCTCGAAGCCAAGGTGTTGTAACTGTGGTGATTCCCACTCATGCCGTTATGCCAAGTGTCCGGTGTGGCAGGAAGCTCGTTTGGAGCTCATGGCAAACAAGCAAGGACATATGTCGAAATACAACGCCCGACCTCGTGTTCCACATAACCTGGAACTGCCACGAGAGGCCTTCACCGGTGCTAGATGGCCCGGACTACCTAGCAAGACCCCCATAACCTTTCCAAGTTATGCAGCGGCCACTACAGCTCAACAAGAGCCACAGCCAGCTCCAACTACTGTCACGCCACCACAACCACAGAGGCAAACAGTGACAACATCCAACATGCCACCTACAAACACGGCAACAACCATTAGGGCACAGCAACCTGCCCAACAGAGAATGACACGGCAGAGAGCACCTCGACAGCAACAACAGCAGTCAACTACAGGTGTAGCTCCTCCCCAGCAAAAACAGCAGCCAACTACACCACCTCAGCACAATCAGCAAAGCACTACGCTTCAAACCGTGCCTGATGAGGCCTTTCTGAATACTATGAGGCAAATCCCCATAGAACTACAGCCGGACTTTGCAGCTTTCCTTGCTGAAGCTCTCAGAGCAAGACCACAACATATTCACCCATACACCATCTTCGTGCACACAGTCCTGACCTTTACTATTCATCATGGGTGCTAGACAGGATGGAAGACTGAATATACAGTCTCTCAAAGTTTGTTCCTGGAATGCTAATGGCATAAGGTTCAAACTAAGAGAAACTACGAATTTTGTGGCCTCTAAGGGCATTGACGTGCTACTGGTGCAGGAGACGCACCTAATTCCATCCAACAAAGCTACCATTCCTGGTATGCTTTGCTACAGAACAGATCGAGGCGATGGCTATGGAGCATATGCCATATATGTGAGACGTAGTATTCAACACCACCAGTTGTTCACTACCCCAACTAACAACCTAGAAACCACTGGAATCCAAGTAGAAACCAACAAAGGGCCAATTAGACTTTTTTCAGTCTACATCTCCCCTCGTCGTCCCATCCTTAACAGGGAGTTGGATGTATTGTTCAACAGCAACACGGCAACCATCGCCATGGGGGACTACAATGCAAAAAGCCCAGCTTGGAATTCCACGATACTCAATCCTAGGGGTAGAACCTTGGAGCACTACGTACTCACCAACAACATAGTGGTACTCTCGCCATCCTCGCCCACAATGGACTATGCAGGTCGTCGACCCCCAGATTGGCTTGATATTGCCCTTATCAAGAACACCACCTTGCATCCACAAGTCTATACAGTGCCTGAACTAACATCAGATCACTACCCCCTGCTGCTCATATTTCAAACCAGGATTAACTACAAACCACAGCGACTGATTCCCTCTCCAAGGAGAGTAAACTGGCAGGAATTCAAAAACATAATGGCTGAGATACCAGCAACAATACAACCATGCACTACAGTACAAGATGTAGACACGCTGGTTCAAAACATCAACACCACCATAACTGCAGCCATAACACAGGCAACACCACCAAGTCGAGGCCCAGCTCAGGCAGTTAAGAAATTGCCCCGCCATCTTCGTGAACTGATTGCGGCGAAGAACAAAGCACGTCGCCGAGCTCAACACTCTGGTTGCCCCCTGGATCGAAGGGAGTTTAATAGATTTCAACGTGTCCTGAGATTGGAGCTTGCTGAACATCTGAATGACCAATGGGAGCGAAAGCTATCTTCGCTCGACACGGAGGATCAGTCCCTTTGGCGCATGTCCAAGGCACTGCTTCGATTACCCGTCCAGGACAAACCCCTTCGCCAAGGCAACCAAATAGCCCAATCAGCCAGAGAGAAGGTGGAATTGCTGGCCGAATTTTTGGAAAAAACTTTCCATCCAGCCGACACTTGCG
The DNA here is from genome assembly GCA_030765045.1 of Tenodera sinensis. Classification (NCBI taxonomy): domain Eukaryota; kingdom Metazoa; phylum Arthropoda; class Insecta; order Mantodea; family Mantidae; genus Tenodera; species Tenodera sinensis. Next base: position 41,058,204 of record CM060972.1, on the reverse strand, counting down.
ACATGGACCTTAGACAACACGTCGAGGACCATGTCACCGAGTTCTTGTCGAGGCCTTTTATGCCAGAAATCAGTCCAACTTCCAAAATAGAAGTTCAGCAACATATCTCATCTGTAGCTCCTTATAAGGCATCAGGGTATGACAATATACCCTATGCAGCTCTACAAGCCTTACCGCAAAACTGGATGGACCTACTTGTACATCTCTTCAACGCCCTACTCCATCTGGCGTACTTCCCAACGGCATGGAAGCATGCTAAGATCATCACCTTGCCGAAACCAGGGAAGGATATTTCTTCACCTGAAGGCTATCGGCCAATAAGCTTGCTTCCATCAATCAGCAAAATTTTTGAGAAGATAGTACAAGCTAGGCTTCAAACCACCCTAGATACCATCCAGATACTTAGGCCAGAACAGTTTGGTTTCCGCCGGCGGCACTCCACCATACACCACCTGCTTCGACTGGTGGACGACATCATAAAGGGCTTCAATAACAGGCAGTTTGTTGTCTCACTATTCCTGGACATCACACGCGCATTCGACTCAGTCTGGCACGAGGGGCTCCTTTAAAGACTGATTCATTACAATTTTTCTCCCCACATGACTCATCTGATTCATTCATATCTCAGAAACAGAACATTCTCAGTCTGTAAAGAAGAAGTATCTTCAAGATCCAGGCTAATACATGCAGGAGTCCCTCAAGGAAGTGTACTCGGGCCTCTTCTATTTCTCATCTACATAAATCCACTGCCATCCTACCAGGGGTGTTCACTCTACCAGTTCGCCGATGACACCACCATTGCCACTGCCTCTGTTAATCCCAGAGTAGCAGTAAACAGGCTACAGAGGTATGCAGATTCACTGACAGCTTGGTTTTCAACCTGGCGATTAAAAATCAACCCTGGAAAATCCCAGGCAGTCACCTTTACCAGAAGACTGGTACAAGATCTACCAGAACTGCAAATAGCTGGAGGTAGAGTGAACTGGTCCAACCAAGCTAAATATCTTGGTGTCACCTTGGACCATAGGCTTACTTGGAAACCCCACATCGAAAACATTTCCAACAAAATCAACGGTAGGATGGCTATGTTATACCCGCTGTACAATAGAAAGTCGACGATGTCCATTCGCAACAAACTGCTCCTGTATAAGCAAGTCCTCCGCCCTGCTATCACCTACGGATGCCAAGTCTGGGGAATCGCTGCAAGATCACACCTGAAACGCCTAGAAACCCTGCAGAACAGATTTCTACGAATATCAGTAGATGCAGACTGGTATATCCCTAACAGAGACATCCACAGAGACCTTTCCATTCAAACCCTGACAGACCATATTCTATCCCTATCTCATACTTTCTTCAATTCCCTACCACAGAGCTTCAATGCCCTTATCCGTGGCCTCGGGGAGTACGACATCGACCCCGGGGAAACCTACAAACGCCCCAGACACTTACTTGGCCAAATCTAGACTAAAAAGTCAACAAAAAAAAAATTAACCAATGACAACACAGTAACCACCTCTATGTTTTCCAACCAACCAATCCCAACCAACTTTTCCCACCGTCTTCCCACCGTCCTATTTAAATAGAAATAATTGAGCCAGTAAAGGACTTGTCCTGGCATGGCATTTGTCAAGAGGCTCCACCACGGAGGACTCCCTCTTGTGACACCCACCCATTCTCTTGGTAGCCATTCATCATCCTGATGATGGGAGAGATGTACGCTCCCGAAACGTCGATGGCTCTTCATCACTTCACCTGGCTCGAAGCCCGAGAACAGCTTGAATACCAACAGTCGTGTTTTATTGGAGGACAGTGTGATGGTCATTATAGGGATAATAATGGAGCATAACTTTTATATGCTGTTTCCTCATCTAAAACTAAAGCACATTTGTACAAAGCATTTTGCAATTGTTCTTATAACAAAGTAAATCACAACAAAATTATGAATGCATGTGTATGAACAGTGCAGTGTATGGTTGGGACCATTCCACGCAGTGCAGCATAACACTAGGCAAGAAGACAATAAGACATTGTATAGTATCAACTTGAATGGTCCACCCATTATTTATTTATTTATTTTTATTTATTCATTTACTTATTGAAAGTCTTCCTCAAAAAGTTGCGATCATATATGTAAATCAAGTATTTTGATACTTACATGTTCATTTATTGAAAGTCTTCCTCAAGCGTAAGCGAAAACTTGCTATTATTATTATTATTATTATTATTATTATTATTATTATTATTATTATTATTATTATTATTATTATTATTATTATTATTATTATTATTATTATTATTATTATTATTATTATTATTATTATTATTATTATTATTATTATTATTATTATTATTATTATTATTATTATTATTATTATTATTATTATTATTATTATTATTATTATTATTATTATTATTATTATTATTATTATTATTATTATTATTATTATTACTATTACTATTACTATTACTATTACTATTACTATTACTATTACTATTACTATTACTATTACTATTACTATTACTATTACTATTACTATTACTATTACTATTACTATTACTATTACTATTACTATTACTATTACTATTACTATTACTATTACTATTACTATTACTATTACTATTACTATTACTATTACTATTACTATTACTATTACTATTACTATTACTATTACTATTACTATTACTATTACTATTACTATTACTATTACTATTACTATTACTATTACTATTACTATTACTATTACTATTACTATTACTATTACTATTACTATTACTATTACTATTACTATTACTATTACTATTACTATTACTATTACTATTACTATTACTATTACTATTACTATTACTATTACTATTACTATTACTATTACTATTACTATTACTATTACTATTACTATTACTATTACTATTACTATTACTATTACTATTACTATTACTATTACTATTACTATTACTATTACTATTACTATTACTATTACTATTACTATTACTATTACTATTACTATTACTATTACTATTACTATTACTATTACTATTACTATTACTATTACTATTACTATTACTATTACTATTACTATTACTATTACTATTACTATTACTATTACTATTACTATTACTATTACTATTACTATTACTATTACTATTACTATTACTATTATTATTATTATTATTATTATTATTATTATTATTATTATTATTATTATTATTATTATTATTTTGTTTAACGACGCTGTCAGTTGCTAGGATCACATCAGCGTCCCCGGTCTGCCGGAATTTTGTCCCACAGGAGTTCTTTTACATGACAGTAAATCTACTCACATGGAGCTGTCATTTTAAGCACACTTAAAAAACATCGGTCTGGGCCGGATTTGAACCCGCGACCCTGGGATCAGTAGGCCAATGTCTAACCAACTGAGCCATCCAGACCGACATGTGAAGAGTTGCGATTATGTATGGAAATTAAATGTTTTGATGCAAGAAATAAGCGATAGGCTTAGTGATCTCAGAGCTCGTAAGTCCTTGTTTCCTATTTTCCCCTTCCTCTTTTCTTCTTCTTTTAGTTTATTTATTTATTATTTTATGAAACCCTCTATCTTGCAGATGTCATGAAGAAAGTTACTCCATATCAAACCCCATAGTGATAGATTTAGCTGCAATAGCTGTAGAATTGGGATTACTGGGTATTCAGGGGGACCAAGTATCAAAAGCTCGAAAGAAATATTATGTGCAACAACTTAATTCTGTAGATATGTCACAGAACAAAAGTACTCAAATTTAAGCAGTTTGCGAAAAGATTAATTTCCATTTGTTGGGACAACCCATTCAATCATAAAGTTAATTAAATTGAAGCATTGAGAAGTTCTGATGTACATTTAACGGGTCTTGTGAGAACCACATGAGCTGACCACCTTTTGGATTTCAGACAATTAACAAGCAAAGTAGACAGTAAAACTAGCTAACGTTAACAGTCATGTAATTAATTGAAGTTATACAAATATTTACCAGCGTACTGCATTAATAGTGATGAGATCTAAGTTTGTGGATAAATATAATTTTTGCTGCTGTTTTTCAACCGATGTCAGTCTGGGTGGCTCAGTTGGTTAGACGCTGGCTCCGGAGGAGAGAATCCGGAAGCTCCGATGTACTCCGCGCACTACTGCGCTGTAACTCTGCAGCCTCGTGAGCTTAGGATGACTTGGTGTGGGCATTTGTTATTCAACCTCTAACAGTGCTCTGGTGCCGTAGGCTGAGATTGCGCAGTTGGCGAAGTGGCTGGCTGTGAAGCAAGGACGCCGCTGGCGTTTTCAGTTTCCTAAAAAGGATCTTCAACTGCTGCGGAGACTCTCTTCCGGACAGCGAGAGTCTGAAGTGTTCAAGCTCAAGTTTGTTTATTTACAAGTTTTTGGCCTGGTGCCGGTACAGAGGGCCTGGCTTACAGGCTTAACTTTACATTTATTTATATTTTACATATATTTACATGTTTTATAATTTTGGGTTTCAACGAAAACCCATACGGTGACCATCCTTAGGTCACCGAGAACAGTTTCTGTTTTTATATTTGATTTCTTTGCCTCATTATTTTTTACATATGTACGTACACATTTATACACCCACATTCACATTCGCGTTCACCCACACACACGCGCGCGCACACACACACACACACACACACACACACACACACACACACACCTGTACTGGGCATACCAAAAATATGCGTCCGAGCTCACGCACTTCACTATTCACACTACATTTCACTATTTACACCATTTACAGTTTCCCGCCGTTTTCCTGCGTGGGCAGGGTGCAGCTCATGGGTGCTTTCCGAGGCGAGAGCCTCTGCGGAAATGTGTGTGCGGCCTGGAGCCGAGGTTGCGTGGACACCCATTTGTCGGCGAGCCGTGCCGCATCTAAAACATTTTTATTCTTGCATGCTTGCGGTGCTTCGGCTCGCCTTTGCCAATATTGGCGATCACGTAGTTTTCGTGGTTCCTAATGCGCGTCCATGCCGCCTTTGCTCTTTTTGCTATTGCCTCTGAGATGAATGGGATCTGGGTTTCTAGGTGGAGGGTTTGGTTAGTGGTACGGAGTGGGGCGAACAGGATCTTTCGAAGGGAAAGTTTTTGAAGGGTTTGGATGTGTTTAAGGGTAGTTTTGAAGGTATTAGCCCAGGCCGCACATGCATACAGCACCACCGAAACAATAAATGACCTGTATAGAATAAGTTTGGATTTCAGTTGCAACTGTTTGCTGTGGAAGATGGGTGCGCACAATTTTAGTTTCAGTTTTGTTTATTTCTAAGTATGGGCCTGGTGCCGGTACATGGGGCCCGGCTTAGAGGCTATAATTTGCATTACATTATAATTGTTTCAATTTACAAGGATTACAGTTTGCAGGTTCGTTAAAAATCATACGGTGACCATTTTTAGGTCACAGTTTTTATTGGTCTTTTAGTGTCTTTCAATGTTTTCTTTTCTTTATATACATATATACAGTTATACACACACATACACGCACGCGTTCACTCACACACACACTTACGCACACATACACACATAACTGTACTGGGCACACCAAAAATATGCGTCCCACTTCACGCACTTCACTATGTACACTATTTACAGTTTACCGCTGTTTTTCTCGCGCGGGCGGGGTGCAGCTCCTGGGTGCTTTCCGAGGCGCGGGCATCTGTTGAAATGTGTGTGTGTGGCCTAGGGCCGAGATTGCATGGACACGCATTAGTTGGCGAGCCGTGCCGCGTCTAGAACATTTTAATTCTTGCATGTTTGCGGTGCTTCGGCTCGCCTTTGCCAATGTTGGCGATCACGTAGTTCTCGTGGTTCCTAATGCGTGTCCATGCTGCCCTTGCTCTTTTTACTATTGCCTCTGGGATGAATGGGATCTGGGTTTCTAGGTGGAGGGCTTGGTTAGTGACTCGGAGTGGGGCGGATAGGATCTTTCAAAGGGAAAGGTTTTGTAGGTTTTGGAGTTGTTTAAAGGCAGTTTTGGAGGGATTAGCCCAGGCCACACATGCATACAGAACCACCGAAAGAATAAATGACCTGTATAGTATCAGTTTTGACTTCAGTTGCAGCGGTTTGCTGCGGAAGATGGGGGCGCACAACTTTAGCCGCTGTCTGCTTTTGTTGGCGCTATTTTTATGTGGGTGGACCAACACATTGTGCGGTCCAAGGTAACACCTAAGTATTTAACCTGCTGACGGCAGTGCAATACTTGACCACCGACCGTTAGGTCCATTGCCACAGTGTGATGCTGCTTAGAGAAATGGATCAGCTGGCATTTGTTGGGATTAATTTTGATTTTCCAGTCATGTTACCATGAGAGGAAGTTGCTCACATAACCTTGAATTTCTGCAAGGCCGAAACGTGAATTTCTATGGTGGTTGTATATTGCAGTGTCGTCAGCATACATGGCGACCTTGCATCTGGCGTCCACTGGGATATCATTAGTGAATAATATGTACAAAAAAGGAGACATGATTGCCCCTAGTGGGACGCCAGCCCTCATCACTCGTTCCCGAGAGGAGGAGTGGCCCACTTGGACGTAGAAATGCCGTTTTTCTAGAAAATTGTGCAGCAAGTACAGATAATTTTGAAGAGCTGGGAAATTGTGGTGCAGTTTATAGATAAGGTCATTGTGCCAGCACCGGTCAAATGCGGCTTGTACGTCCACAAATAGCGCCAACGTTGAAGCCCCATTGTTAAATTGCTCTGTTACGTCATCTGTTAGTCTGAGAAGCTGTAATTCTGTGCAATGTCCTTTTCTAAAGCCAAACTGTGAATTTGAGAGTTCATGTGTTTCCGAAACTTGTTTTCGTAGTTGAGAAAGGATAAGTTTTTCGAGCAATTTACCAATAGTAGACAATGGGGCGGTAATCTTGCGGCAGTCTTGTGCTTTTTCCTTGCTTTGGGAGCATGATGACCTTGGCTCGCTTCCAAGTAGAGAGGAAGTAGCTGTGCTGCAAGCAGGCGTTAAATATCTTTGTCAGTTGCACCAGAGCTTTTCTCAGGAGATGCGTAAGTTCGTCATTAGTCAGTTTGTCTGAGCCGGCAGCTTTCCCATTAGGCAATTTCCTAATGAGTTTGTAAACTTCCTGTGGTGTTATGAGGGGTAGCTGTTACTCTTGCTTGTGCGCCACCCGGGTTTGGACCCATGTCTGGACCTCCCGTTCTGGATCACACTTGGTGACTGGGTTTTCGCTGAATCTGTCTTCAAGACAGTCAGCGAAGACCTCGGCTCTCTCCTCTGCGGAGAAGTGCAGGCCGCTGTGAGTGTGTAGCGCCTCAGTTGCGGAGTTGACGCTCGTGGTGAGGTAATGCGCAATCAGTTTGACCATAATGTCATAACGTCAGGGAAGTCTAAGGTCTTTCAGTTTCCGTGTCAGGCCTGCATTATACACTGTATAGAAAGCGCGTTCCACATCTAGGAATATTACCCCGGTAGGCTTCTTTTAATTAAAAACTGTTAATTAAATTAACCAATTAAAACTGTTCGTGTATTATAATGTAGCACTTTTTCCGCTACTTTACTGGCCGTCTTTAGCAGTCTAACTGGCCTATAGTTAGTTGGTTCTGCCCAGTTTTTACCTGGTTTTGGGAACATGAGCACTTTTGCCTGTTCTCAGCATGTTGGGTAGTAACCTTGTTGCAGGCAGTAGTTGCATATGTCGATTAGGAGGTGTAGCGCTTTAGCCGTGAGGTGCTTTAATACCAAATTTTATATTTGATCCGGTCCTGGATGTTCCTTGAGGTCTTTGATTATCCACCTCAGCTCTCCAGCACTAGTTTTTCTACACCTGTTGTGTGCTTGGTTGGCAAGCGTATCTTTCATTTCTCTCTCCAGAAGGGAGTAGACATGTATATCTTGCTGACCGTCATTGGGCGTGCAAGTTCTTTCAAAGGTGTCGGCCAGCACGTTGACCTTATCCTCGTCACTTTCAGCATAGTTTTCATTATTTCCCGATCGCTTAAGTGGCGGGTTGTTTATTGGCTCTCTTTTTAGCGCCCTTACTAGCTGCCACACCTTATGGTTGTCGGGCTGAAGCCTAACTAGAGTTTGGTCCCACTGCTCTTGGGCCTGGGCATTTATCCGCGTTATAATTGCGCTACTTAATATTGCCATGTTTACTCTGTGGACTAAGTTTCTTGTTCGCTGCCACCTTCGCCTCTCATGGTCTCTTTCATGGACGACAGCCATTAGGTCCGGCGGGTACGTAATTACGTGTTTCGCCGGGGGTTTTATTGGCTCTGCTGGGTTTACTGCAGTTTGTATGGCCTCTTCAAGCAGTTCAGCGGCGCGGTCTACTGCTTGATGATTCATCAAGTCTACAGGGAACTCTAGAGCTCTGTCTAGGTGTGATGCAAACTTGTCTGAGTTGGCCTTGTAGTTTAGTCTGATTGGTGGCGCTTCGGTGTCTATTTGGACCCTAAAGTGGTCTGAGGTAAGCGCTTCTACTGTTTTCACTTTATAGCACAAGGCTATGTTTTCAAAGAGACTGATGTCCAGGGTGCATTTCGTGTAGTTTGGCTGTTGAGGTATGTATATTGGTGCCCCTGGATGATCTATTATATAGTTATTGTTCATCATATGTGTGTACAATGTCCTCCTTTCGGTATTTGCAGTTGCGCAACCCCAAGCTTGATGCTTCGCGTTGAGGTCGCCTGCAGCCACGACTACATTGTCTTAACTGTAGGATGCTGTCTATGTCGGTTAGATTTGTGTTGGCAAGGAGTAAATACTTGCCAGCGTGACCGTTCGATTTTAGATGGTAAGGGAGATAGCCGTGGCTTCCGCTTCTTTTAGAGGGGGGATGTGTTTGTATGTATTAGAGTTTCTTGGACCACTATCATTGTGTCTCCGTCCGGTCTGTCCATTCGGCATATCTTATAGCCTGGGATGCGAAATCTTGCTTTTGGGGTAAATAGTGCTTCGTTTAATAGTGCTACTGTTATGTTGTGCTGGTAAATGTACTGTTTTAATTCATTCAGGTGTCGCCGCGCCCCACTAATGTTCCAACATATTATTTTATGTTTAATTGTTTGTACTGTGTCTGTTGTGTGTGCCATGAGTCTGTCTAGGTTGTGTGTGAGTGTGTGTGATTCTGTATGTTGCTGTGTCCTTTCTGTCTGTTTTGCCCTATGGCCCTTTTTTGTTTGTTGTTACTTTAGCGTTGGGCGACCGTTCAACGTATGCGTGCTTCATTTGTTTTATCGATTAATGAATGGAAGCCTTCAATGAAGTAATGCATATGCATTTGACGGTATTCATCGCTTTTCTATGTTGCATCTTTGTATGACTACGTACATTTCTAGTAGCACTTCATAGCCTTTCATTATGATCCTATTTCCTAGGAGTACTAGTGTCATCCTTGTATTGGGTGTAAAGTTTAGCATAGTTTGCCCCTCTCGGCTCATTTTGAAGTGTAATGCGCTGTTTGTGTAGTGCTTTTTGATTGGTCTTTCATTTATTGTCTTTGTATCTTCTGGCTGCTTAGGGCTTTGGGGTTTGCACTGCTGTCTCAGTCTGTGTTTCTATACTCCTCATGAATGTTTCTGCACTTCTCTCGGTTGGTGCACGGGTCTTTCGCCTATCGTGCCTGCTCTTTGAGAGAGAGAGAGAGAGAGAGAGAGAGAGAGTAGTTTGATGGTGACCGCTCTTGTAATAGTGGGTTGCTTGTGCACTTGGTGGTGGTGATGGTGTACGGATCTCTGTTCCATCGTGCCTGCTTTCTGAGGTAGCATTTGGAATATATATGGGCGAAGAGATTATGCGAGACTATGCCTCGGATGTGAGAGGGGATGATGCACCCTTCTGCTTGGGTTGTGGGGTATGCCAGGTTTAACTATACTGAGCATCCCCTCCATCTTGCCCCGTGCTCCGAAGAGTTGCAGAGCGCGCATCTCCTTGTTTCGCTTCGGCACTCACTCACGTGGTGGCCGCCGGCACAGCGTGAGCATATTTGCGGAGCCGCACAGTTTCTCGTGAGATGACTGGATCTTAAGCACCTCCGGCACTACGGGAATCCATTGGAGGTGCGATAATTTTCCACCTATATTTTGCAGTGGAACAGTTTGGTTAATCTTATAATGACCTATGTTGATTCCTGGTTTGACTGTTCCACGGGGAAGATTGGAATGAATATTCTTGTTTTTTTTCTAGAACAGCTTAGACACTTTTATTGGCCCCAGCCCCAGCGCCTCAAGTTCTTGTTTGAGTTTGGCTGGGTCTTCACTAGAGTGTAACCCTTTTATTGCCATCTTATATGTTCTCTCATTTATGGGCGTTGTGATGTGAAACGGTACTTTTTATTTCACAAAGTTATTGTAGTCCTGCAAGGTTTGAAACTGAAAGTTGTGGTATCCGTCTCTGTAGGTCGTATGGTACCTATTGGGTCTGTATATCATTCGAACTAATGTTAACCCACAACTGTAGATTTGAACGAACACACCTTAGCCAGTTGCGCTATAGGCAACCCATAACGGACGCGCTTGATAGAGCGCTCTACTTATATGTTGGTAAGAGGGACCTCCCCTCTCTCTTGTTGGTGCTCGTAGGCCAATCGCTAAGTGGCTGTGGAATCTGCCACATGATTGGTTCAGAGGGCGTTTTGGGGCTTTGGTTTTGTATTGTTTAGTACCGGCACCCAGGTTTCATTCGAAGCTCAGTCATTCGTCATTCGCATTCGACATCCTTGTGCTTGAAGCACTCGTATTCATGACGTTTGGTCACAGGTGGAAGAGCAGTTTCCAAGATACCTCGCCAGGGAGCAGCAGGAGTTCAGCAACGATTGTAGTGGAGCAACTAGACCATCTCAACCAGACAATAACACACAGGTGTACTCTATAAGAGGCTTGGGAGGCAAGCTTTAGAGTACACCAAATGCTGAATCTACTTTCCCGGAACTGGTGTGAGCTGACCCTCTACGGAGCAGGTGTAAGGTTCATCCCAGCGGCAAGCACTGGGCACTCGCCCTCTTCTAGTTCGCTGCACAGCCATGTGGGCGTGAGTTACTTATACCATCGCTCCGAAAAGAGCAAATAGAAGCTTCGAGAGCAGGAACCACCCCGTTTCTTACTCCTCTCTTACTTTCATCTTTGTTTCCGTAACTTGACACACTGACTGACAGACCAAGTGACAGCGGGTCCGCAAGGCCAAAGCCAAGAGTCAGGACTTTTAGGCCGGTACCCGGAGCCGATATGGCTCCTACAGGCGTCTTCTCTAAGGGGATCCGGCCCTCTGCGGACAGCCAGATGATAACCGCAATGACACCCGACGAAGACGGCCAAAACTCAGGGACTAGTTCGCAACCGACATCTACACCTCCTGATATGGCAGAACCCGCTGCCAAGAGTTACAGAGGCTCGAAGAAGACCATGGCCCCTCAGTGAGTACTGCCCGTGACAACGTCCCCTGGAACTACTACTTCCCACCTTCCGCTGTCTGATGCAGAATCTGAGGAGGACGACACAGCTCAAGACGACGGTTTCACTGTCGTAGAGCGGGGACAGAAAAAGAAACAACTAAGAGGTAGCTGCAACCGCCACAACGGAGCGAACAAACACCCCTCTCCAAAGATTCCTCTAATAATAGCGGACTCTTTCCCGAACCATATCGCCGTTATGAGGCTCCTAGCGGCCAAGCTGGCCAAGGGCTTCGAGGCGCAGAGGAAGTCTAGAAAGGTTAATATTCGAATTAACACGCCCGAAGACTTCGAGTGGGCTAAAGAAGTACTGAGGAGGTAGAAGATTAATTTCTTCTCTTACTCCTTCCAACTCCCCAACGTGGAAATGCGCATCATACGTGCTCTCACCTCTGAGTGTACACCAGACTAAATAAAAGAGGCCCTGCAGGAAGATCACGGCATCTCAGCCTCAGCTGCTGCGCAGCTGAGAAAGACCATTTGGACCGAGGAACGTGACTATGCCGCCGTACCTGGTTGTAGTGGACAAAGTCCCAGGCTAGGCAGTTCAGCCCATAGACGCTATGCGTACTTTGTTCCACACTGTGGTCAACGTTGAGGGATACTATAGGCAAGATGGCTCAGCCCAATGCCGCAGGTGCATAGGTTTCCACCATTCGAGCCAGGCCTGTAAGCGAAAGCTCACATGCCTGCGCTGTGCGGGAGAACACCTCGTAGCAGACTGCAACAAGAATGTTGACCAAAAAGAGTGTGCCAACTGCCACAAGCCCCACTTGTTTACACGAGGTGCGATGTGCGGCAGAAGATAATAGACAGCCGCCGCCGCGGTCCTGCAAATGTGGAACCAGTCCGCGCAGGGGTGAGCTTCGCCGTCGCCCTTAGCGAGGCTGAAAACATAGTGCAGCAGGCTGGAACTGCAAAAACTGGGCTGGCACAGGTAGCAGCCGAGCAACCTACACCTGCACCAGCCACTAGTGCGGTGGGGAGCGGAGCAGTATTGCCACGCCCCTCTCGCTGTAAAAGGTACAGAAGGGCTGAGAGACAGCTGCCGACCTAAGTAGAGCGAGGTGCCATGTCCAATGCAGAGCCCAAAACTGCCGAGGTGCCGACTCCGGCCCCGACCCAAACCACAAATGCCTAACTGGCACGTACCACACCAAAGTCCTGGCTCGTTGGTGATATATCCTCGGCAGGCCTGGAGGAATTTTGGTCCCTGTCCAACTGGTTCGGGGATATGATAAGGCGGATACTTCCGGTACTGGGGAGGTGTATGCAGCAGCTCACGGACGACAACATCGACGTTCCTATTAAACATCAAGTCCTGCTGGAGACACTAGAGCAGCTGTTCCCGAAATACACCCCGTAATGGCCTACCGAATTGTGCGTAGACAATTGCGTGCTGCGTTCTGGAATGCTAAAGGCGTAAGGGAGCAACGCCGCAGCAGTATCGAGTTTGTACAGTCCTATGGAATCGACATTCTCATGGTTACCGAAGCACACCTGCATGCTTGTATAAACTTCTCGCTGCCAAGTTACGTCGTCCATCGGGCAGATCGGGTCGGCCGACACGGTGGCGGTACATCTATTTTCAAAAAACACAATATCACTCACGCACCTTTCCCTCTTCCTGCCCTTCAATACGTGGAAGCTACCGCCATTAGGCTTGCCATTGGCGGTATGGGTACCTTGTTGATTGCGGCATATGACCCACCTGATCATCGCTTCTACGAGGCAGATTATACCACTCTCCTCAACCTATATCCAGTAGTCTGCATCGCAGGAGATCTTAACGTGAAGCCTGGGCTCTGGTACAGTTGCACCAGCAATCAGAGGGGGCGCGGGCTCTACCGCCTCACCAGCGGAGATCCAAGACTCGTCGGGCACGGCCGAGAGGTACAACATTCCATCCGGCCCGCGGCAGGCCCAACCTCTTGGATATCATGATCACCACAATCATGCCATTGCACTTTGACCTCTCGGCAGTGAAAGAGCTTAAGTCCGACCATGACCCAGTCGTGGTGGATTCCACAGTTGCCATGTTAAACTCAGACTGGATACATGAGGATGCAGCAGTCCTAGAATTAAACCGATCCGCCGACCCTCGAACACGCATCGATGATACCGAAGCATTGCAAGCAGCAGAGTCCCAGAGAGTAGTGTACTCTCCCCGCTACTCTTCGCAGCATAATGTCCGACTTCCCCACGGAACATGATACTGAGGCATGGAAGTATGTGGAGGACGTCCTCATCATGGCACGGAACAAGAATGTGCGACATTGCCTCCCACCCCTTCAACGACAACTCAATGCCGTTGGCCGCTGGAGTGAGAAGCGGGGAATGGCTATTAGTCCGGAGAAAGGTTCCGCACTCCCCCTTGGTAAGGTTCACCAATGCCGGCCGGAACGGTCACTTCGGCTAAGGCGGAGAAACATCCCATGGGTAACCTCCGCCAAATAGTTTGGCGTTCTCCTCGACCGCGGATTAACATATGCTCCGCACGTCCGCGCAAAGGCCAGACTCGGCCACGCTGCACTCAGACAGCTCTACCCTATCCTCCGTTCCACCATGCCCAGATACCTTAAACTACGCATATGCCGGGCGATCATAACGCCACTGATCTCGTACGGCTGTGAAGCCTGGGGATCGGTGGGACCCTCCACAATACGCAATCTGCAGACTGTGCAGAACAGGGCGTGAAGAACTGTATACGATACCGTGCGTGGATTCCCGTCTTACATCCTCCACAACCACTCTGGACTCCCCTACATCATGGACTTGGTGAGCACGCGATCCCGAACCATGCACACCAAACTGAATTCCCACACCAACCAACTGGTACGGGCACTAGGTCAATACGACCACAGAGCACCCTGCAGAAGGAAAATTTACCGCCTGCCTAAGGATACCCTTGGGTAACGTAATGCCTCTCCCATCTTCTAATCCTTACTCACCCCAACGCCTATTCCTGCCCCCTTCCTGCATCCAAACTTAGGTGTGCAGGAGAAACCATCCCCACAGACACAAAAGCCTTGAACAAATATGAACCCTATCTGTACTGCACAGATAAAGTCGCATTAAGCAGCTAGGTGCTGTGCAGATAAACATACCGTACAGGAGAACCTGTATGACCTGTTGTCGAATGCTAGAATGCTGGAATAGTCGTTCTTTTTATTCTGATGAAGGCCATGGGGTCTACAATGGCCGAAAGCTCAATGTTTTTAAATCTCACACGGCGAATCACCCGTGAAGCCTTGATTAATAGCGCTCGCCGCGAAAGCTTTAAGTCTTACATTTCATATCTCTTTAAACATTTGTCATAACGTTCTAGAAGTGTTTGTATGCCGATGTCTTAGAGGTCTGCTGCCTGTGAAGATAACCAGAAATTGGATAACCAGTGGACATTGTGAATCGCCGATCTTCACGCATTTTTCTATCCACGGTGTTGACCAAATCTTCTGTGGTCACTGATTGCAGTTCAGTATGTATATTGTCGCGTTCGTCCTTGAAAGTCTCACCCACTTATGCACTTTGCCGTCATTCATCGCGTTTGGGCTATACGCTTCACTGATAGTTGATGAATGTCCTTGCTGAAACGTTCTTCGCTGTGAAAAACCAATTTATTGACTGTATTTCAGAGTTGGCGGGTCGATCTGTTGTTTTAAACATCTTGAACCACAACTTTCAACAGCGCACTGCAACACTACCAATGCAGGCATGCCGAGAGATGGTATGCATGTGCGTTTCAATGTTGCGCAAAATTTGACGAACTACGGCGATTCAGACCTTACTTTCCGAATCACCCTCGTACAAAATAGGAGTAAAATGGCCAAATACAAACGCTAGGAAGGAAACACGGAAATATAAGGATAGATTCTATGTGAAGCTGAAGTCATTCATTGCCATTTTGCTATACACTGCGGTGTCCAAATGTAATCACGAATATTGAAGGCTCCTGTTTGATACCGATAAAACCGACAGATACAAGAACAGATTTGCATTTTTAATAGCGAGCCTCAGACTTGACGACTTGTGCGGCAGAAAAGAGAGGAAAAAATTGTGCGTCAGTTCTGTTTGCAAATCCTTTTTCTCAGTTTATATAGAATTTTCAGGAAGTATGTATACTATGGAAAGCTGTGCCATCTTGGCGGAAATGTTGTTAGGTTTCCGTGGACGAAGCAAATTTAAAATATATTTCCATAAAAGCCTGCTAAATATGGTCTTGAGATCAGGTGCCTGACTGATGTAAGCAGTGGATATCTCCGCATTGCCTGGTTATATACTGGAAAGTATCCTGATAGCATAACTCTTGCATATGAGAAACGTAAACTTCTAAAACCACGAACTGTTATTGGCTAACACATCATCTTCAAAATTCCATCAGGAACACCACAGTTGGTTAGGATCCACGGAACTGGTTGAAATACTGATGGAAAGTGGTCTGACATTTATGAGTACTTTAAAACAACATGAAAGAGTTTCCTACAGCATGAATTTCCAACCACATAAAACTATAAAAGTGGATTCAGACCACGAATATCACAGTAATGTAGACACTACAGCTCCACTTATGTGAAAATGAGGTATAAACCTTCCAATATGTTTCAACAGGACTTTCCCTGTCATTTTCAAGGACAAACTGGATTCAGAACACTGTGGGTTCTTGTTACCAATTTCACATGTACCAAAGAAGAATGAAACAGTGATGTTGGTATCCACCGTGCATCACTTTGCAGGCAGTGTAAGTGGTAATCCAGCTTGCTACTATAAGACCAAGTTTGGTACTGATTCCCTGGATACAAAATGTGCTCAATATAGCTGTGGTTGTCGAACTTATTACTGGCTTATGGTTATTTTTACAGTACCATAGACACTACTACATTAAATGCATATGAGATGTATAACTTTTACAAAAACAATCTGCCACTTTCCAGATTGGATTTCATGAAAATACGTACCTATGTGTACTTGCAAGGCAGCTTTTTGTACCATTTATGGAAATGCAAGTTACTGCCTGCATCAGGAGAGTTTTGAGTATTCATGAGGAATTGCTACGAGTATATTTTGATGAGAAACTTCAGAAGCGGAAAGTGTACTGTGCGTGTACTTCCTGCAAAAGAAGAAAGACTACATGCTCTGCACTTGCAGGAAACCTATATGTGCGGAATGCATTGGAAATACTTGCGAAAATTGTCATCATACATGAAGATATGTTTGTGTTTTGTGCATGTTTGATAAGCGTCAAGGAGACTAATTATGTGTGTTGGATGCACATAAGAAACTATAAGTTATCGGCTTTATATCCTTAATATGTTATTTATATACGTGTTTATTCTCAAATTCTTTCTTGAATTATATAAATTGTTCCTACCCTAACAATTTCTATAAAATAAAGAATAAAACAGAGGGTTTAATCGATAATAGATGCGGTTTTGCATAAGTATGGAACAATTTCTCGGGTTTTGTCACTTATGATTATTACAATTTCCGCTTTTCAGTTAATTTGTTTTGTAAGTTCCAGTGTTATGATTCATATTGTATCTACTTGAGAGTATTAATAAAGAAGCTTAAAGATTCCATGGCAGCTCCCTACTTAACTTCTGTGTAATAAATACTTTTTGAGGTATCCCTGACCATACCTCGATAATTATGCGAGTAATACTATGTTTGGGTAATTTAAGGCATTAAAATTGCACCTAAAATTAATAGTCAACCTCTCGATACATGCCGTAACTGTATTTTATTTTCCTGCAACAGCGATTAAAAACAAAATATTATTAATATTGCTGAACAAACCAACCAAATCTAATCTGATTACTTTAAATGAAACTGTGGGCGAGATAATGTTAACTGCTGCAAATATGTAGATTGGAACAAGATCAATATTATTTGATTTGAAAGCATCAGTAACGGGATTATTTGTGAACATATTGAGAGCAATGCATTGAATTCTGAAATTACTCAAGGCGTACACAAGTGCGTGGAACGGTTTTGACTTGTACCTATATTTTAAATTTTGGAGCACATAAATAATCCACATTGCTTACATAATATGGGAAGAAGCGAAGGCCGACGATTGCCATGGTTTATTAATACATAATGATCAATCCACGCTACCGGGAGGAGCTGGGTAAATATATCTTAATTTCGTATCGATCTGAAGCGTTTGTCCAGGCCTGGCATTTCTACGTTCGGAAAGGCAGTGGCGATGTGATTTTTCTTCACCTCTGTTCCCTACTTGGGACATGTTATGTTTTGACGTTGGCCATTCTGTAATTCGCACGCCGTGCGTTGTTCAGCTGTTCAGGAATGACATTAGATCATGTGATGGTTATTGTGGTTATAGGTAGTTAGAATTGAAAATCATTGGGAAATAACTTGTAACTGAAGTGTGGTAGATTGTATATACTGCACTTTGAGGAAACGTGTCTATCAAAGCTGAAAGATATTTACTAAAGTGCGACATGGTGGAGGTAAGTTAATTATTGTTATTGAATATAATGACTATTGAAAAGCATGCACTGGAGAATACGGTTAAAAATGCGCCACTCTGTTTCAGGATATGAAGAGGTACTTACAGGAGCTGCTAGGCAGGTTAGTGAATTTGGATTGAATGCTTTAGGAATCAGCATATGGAGTCTATAAAGATACAAGAGAAATAGAAATAGATGAGCAAATGAGCTAGAAGAAGCATATACTCAATTTATGTCCTAAACTCAGCTCAGCTTGTTTTGCCTTGAGGTCCATGTATGACTTGCTACATCAAAATGCCCTGAGAGCATTATACTTTGCTTACTTCCATTCCATCATGAGCTACAGTATTATTTTCTGGGGTAATTCGGCACAAAGTGGGAGGATCTTCGTCCTACAGAAGAGAGCACTACGAATTTTAAGTGGTGCTGGAGCCCGTCATTCATGCACACCCTTATTTAAGAAGATGGGTATTCTAACACTCACAAGTCAATATATTTTTTCACTTACGTGTTATGTGGTTGATAACTACAAGACCTTTAAATTCAATTCTCTTGTACATAGCCACATCACTAGACACAGAAATGACTTACACAGGCCATGTAACTCCATGTACATTTATCAGAAAGGTCCCTGCTACTCCGCCATACAAATATATAATGGTCTTCCTTTAGCTTTAAAATTACTGTGTAACCCAAGAGACTGTTTAAGATTTAAAAAGGAATTGAGAAAGTTTTTGCTAGCACATTCTATTTACAGCATAAAGGAATACTATACTATAAGTTCTTTCAACCACTAGTTTAACCCTCTTATAATGATTGTGTTTAGGTGTTGGAAAAAAATTTGTATGAAATTGCATGGTTGTATGACGTGTTCTATAACCTTGAGCCTGGCTCACTCTAGGATCCAAAGAACAAGATGTAATACAATACAAGGAAATCACTTCCATAGACAGTTCGACAAAGTATAAGACTGTCCTGTATAACAGCTGCCTGCAAAGTAGCTTATGTTGATGAACCGATTCTTAACTCTACAGAAACGAATAAAACAATATGGATATAATCAAAAGCGAAACTCGCAGCACTAGGCTTGCCGCTGGAATATATCCCTAACGGTAAATGTGATTGTAAAGAATCCTGAATCCACAATAATCACTTCAGGGCTATTATGAATAAAGTAATTTTGTCACTAACTGGCACAGATAATAGTAATAGTAGTAATAATAATAATAAATAATAATAAATATCCTTCTTGAATTGATAAAAAAATGAAAATAGCATCTTCCTTAAGAAGAAGTAGTTAAAATCATGACATCTAAAAGCATCCAATACAAAATGTCTAAGACTTCAAATAGATGGAGAGCTCATCTGTAGAAAATAAATAATAATGCTACCAAAACTTAGCTGTGGTTGTTTTGCATTAAGAAATTCTGTCGTGTGTGTGTGTGTCTCAATCTGTGGACAGCATAACTCAAAAACGAAAAGTTCAAACAAACCACATGTACTAAAAATACTATAGTTCTCACTCAAACAGTGGAAATAAACTGAAACCTCGACAATGCTCAAGGACATTAGTGGGTAACGTAGGCAGAGGTGGGTTGCACCAAATGCAAAATAAAGTGCAAAATAAAAGTTTGGAAATATCGATTGGTATGGAAGACTATATCTCACCAGTTGAGCATTAGTGCAAATACAAAGAGACTTAAATGTATAGTGTAAAAATCATGATTTGTGTTGTGATAAAGGAATTGGTGAAAGGTCAGAGAAAGAAATAATGTATTTAACACATTGTGACGCCAGGCTTGGTGTACAACAATTGATGGATAGAGGTCAGAGTGTTTCACACATGCCGAACTGGGAGAGAGGAAGAAAAAGTCATTCAAGGTCAGGCTGCCTAGTGCAATTGTAGTGTGTACATGACTGTAACAATGAAGATGGCAGAAACAAAAGGGACTTTTCTATTATCTTCTCCAGACTTCTAGCTGAGTCGTCACAGCACCTGTGTATGGAGAGCTTCTCAAAAGCTCCGTGCAACATCAGACACTATAAAAGGAACTAAAGCAAAGAACAGGAGTTAGTAAATTTTAGTTTTAGAGTTATGATCATGAGTCAGTCTGTGTGTCAGTGATTCAAGAGAACTGTGTGAGTGTGTGTGTGTGAGGGGGGAAGGGTGGGAATGGGTGGGGGTGCATAAGATTTCAACGAGCATCGAGTGATAACATTGTAATTAAAATATGAGAGACTGAGAAAGTGAGATGTTGAAAACATTGAGCAGGATTACAGGGTATAAAAATCTGTATTGCACTCACATGACATTCTCTACTGTTGTACAAAACATTCTTACAAACTCTTATTCCTGTATCTTCTTTGTGTTAGTTGAGATAAACATTTGTACAAATTATTGTATTGCTTGTTTCCTTGTAAGTGAAAGGGGGATATTAGAATAAAGTAGGCTTTGAGCGATAGTCAAATGTTTTAAAGCTCTGAGATCCCGTTCTCTTTGCACGCTTAAGATATATGAAACTGAACAATGTTGCATTTCACGAAAGTAAGTTTTCAGAAACTGACACTAATGACAAGGAATATCTCCGAAATAGTTCACTCTACAATAAAATTTATTTAGATATAAATTGTGTGTTTTAGCAAGATCTACTTTTTTTATACAGTAAGATATTGTCTATCTCTTATGGTTTATGAGTTATTCAAAAATCATGTAGAGTAAACAGGACTACATAGGCTATAGCCAGAAAATTCAAAATATACATTTCATTTGTCATACAAATATCTTAAACATATGGCATTTTAATCAAAATTGTTGATTTTATCATTTTCAAGAAAATCAAAATTTTCCATGTAAAGGGTAGTTTAGGGTGGAACTAGTTCGTTCAAAATCTTCGTGTCGCATCCTTGAAGACATTAAGCTCAAATATCAACTTTGGTTTTTAACTGACTTTTCGTTTTTGAGTTATGCTGTCCGCAGACTGACACACACACACACAGACCTTTTTCTAAAAATGCTTTTTTTGGATTCAGAGTTGTCTCAAAACATATTTCTGGTGAAATCTTGACATCAAATTTTTGGGTGGAATAATTATCAGTATGAAAGTGAAAAATGTAGGTCTCTCCAAAACCCACAATTTATGTCTAAATAATTTTTTGTAGTAAGCCATTTTGGATATATTCCTTGTTATTTGTGTCACTTTTGGAAAACTTAAAACTTTCATGAAATGGAACATCGTTGTTCATTTTTTTATAGGTTAAGCATCCAAAGAGAACAAGATCTCAAGATTTTTAAAGATTTGACTATGGTTCAAAGCCTGCTGTATTCCCATATTCCTCTTGCACATACAAGGAAATAAGCAATAAGATAATTTGTACAAATGTTTATCTCAACTAACACGAAGAAGATATAGGAATAAGAGTTTGTAAGAATGGTTAGTACAAGAGTAGAGGAACTCATGTGAGTGCCGCACATCAAATTTTTTTAGTTGAATTAACACAAGTTGTATAATGCGTACATACACGTGTAGAGTTTTGTCAACATATAGCATTTTGTTAGTTACTGTTGATCAGTAAATATTACTAGGACATCAGATTGTAAGACATTTGTAAATCTGAGAAAAAAATAAAGTAAAGCGATCCAATAAACCTCATCTCACAAGCTATGTCCCGGTAAAAGCACCCCACAAGTTAAGGGTAATGCATGCCTCACAACACTAAACTAAGAATGTTGATGCTTATAACACATATGAGTCTGTCTTGTCACACATTATTTATCTTGATGTTCCTTACATCTATTACCCTGAACTGTTTCCTATTGCCTGTAGCACTTTTAGCATTTGCCACACAAAGGTACATAAAATTCATTTTAGGAAAGGTGGATATGTCTGAACTGTATCATTAGTTCTTTCACAGTGCATATATCTGACATTCCTTATTATAAATACAGAACTTTTCTCACAGTTCTAAGCAGCAGATAAACACTGAAGGACAGACACACATTTCAACTGTAATCTCTTTCTTTTATGTGCAATACTGTCTCCCTTCAGGTATGTACCCCCGTGGAGAAGAATGAGTCATGTCTGGAGCACACACATGACAGAAGACAGTCAGACATACCTACTTGCTGAAAACTGCATGTTATTTGGTATTCATGCAGTTCTCTGCCGATAAAGTAGTTTGGTGTTTCAGACATGACTCATTCTTTTTTTAATCCACGCATGTACATTTACAAAGAAATCTTGTTTAGCTTAATGATTTACTGTACCTGGCTGACTGAGCTTTGCTGGGCATTCCCCACCCCGCCTTTTTTTTTTTTTAATCTTGTTCTTTGGGAGAAGATACTTATTTAGATAAAAAGCAAAAGTTAACCAAATAGAATTTTTTATTGCAATTTTGTTGCGTGGTTAAACAAATTGCATAAAAACCTTCTCCATGAAAAAACACTTAGACATGCCAATTTTCATGGTGTTCGGTCAATCGGTTTTGGAATTCGCTCACTCTTCAACATACAATATGTATAGGCGTTGGCATGTATGAAGTTGATAAACGATAGAGAATAACATGTGAATTCTTGCCTAAAACAAAAATGAGTAGAGAAAATAGCATGAATGTAATACATTGTATTTCTATTTCAAACATATAGATGGGACAAGCTGTAACACATAAACTAATTTAACTAGGTCAACTTTCTTATTGTATTCTGATAGCTCTGAAAGGGGACTTTAAAATGCTAGATCATTTGCTGAAAACAATTAACAGAAACATTGTGGCTAAAATAAGGTTTTGACTAATTGTGACTGTTATATGTAGACTAAGATACCTAAGTCAACTTTCTTTAGGTTTTCTGAAAGCTCTTGATGATACCTTTAATATTCTGGCATGTTTGTTAAAATTGGCCCATTAACACAGAAATTATGGCCAAAATAAGGCTTTCTTTTTACTAATTGTGACTGTTACGCATAAAATCTGCATTTTTTCAGGAATTACACCTATATAGATAAACTTAAAAAGCAAAACCCTATCTGAATGCAAAAATTGATCAAAATTATTGAGCCGTTTCCAAGTTGTGCGGAATATATTTATATACAAGAATTGCTCGTTTAAATATATAAGATATACAGTTTCCTTAGAACGGCAAATCCCAAAATAAAGTGCATCATACTTTGTAGTTTCCTTGGAAGCACAGCATATACCTAAATAAATGTGTTTTAATTGTGCACATTTTCATTTTAAGAAGCGGACAGTTTCAGTTATCAGTTTCCATATTATTCAGGAAAAACTATATGTACGGCTGGCCCCGTAGCGCAGTTGGTAGATCACCTGCCTGCTGTGCAATTGGTCCTGGGTTTGGTTCCCGGTAGGGGGTAGAAATTTTTCTCCAGCTAGGATTACCGTTTTTTTATCACATGAAGCACTAGAAGCACCGCTCGCATATTTCCCTCCCCTATGATTTTTCATTACTAAAAATTATTTTCCTATTACACATCACATAATTCCTTCCGCTGGTTTGTTCTTATTGGAGCTGCCTTCAAATGACTTGATAGTGGACAACAATCGACGCAGCAGTGCCTGTCACGGACAACCATGGATGCAGTGCTTGCCACAAAAATACTCGTATTGCCATTGTCACAACATATCGTAAAATTGAAATGTGAAGTTGCAGACATGTTTCTAAGTCAGTTTGTTACAAGTTGTCATATTGTTAAGAACAGTTTTTAAAAAAAAAAGCTGGTATTTCTTGTGCCATTAATGGTTCTGACGACATGTTGTGGAATAGTGAAAATGAAGATGTGTTATCTGAGCCAGATATAAATGAAAATAGTGATAGTGACGAAAGTGAAATCGCAGAATATTCAGAGAAAAACGATGAAACAATACATTGTAGGCCCAATGAAACCGTGGTATGTATTCAGTTCATTCACAAATTGCTGTATACCTATATAACTTTTACATAATACTACATGGTTTCCCTTCCTTTCTGAATTCCTAGAAGCACCGCTCGCATAATTCCCTCCCCAGAGTTTTCAAGCAAATTTTTCGAGAAAAAAAAAGAGGGGAATGACACGATAAAATATGGTATTCCCCATCCTTCCCTGAGTCTGGAAGTATAATGGCTGCGCCATGGCTGAGACTGCTCATCTACCACCTAGGCGGGAACCGCATGTGGTATTCATGGTGGACGAAGCATCGTCTGGGCAGGTTCCCCAGTTTCCCAAACCATTCATTCCACCAATTGCTCCATTATCACCTTTCCAATCATCCATTTCTCCTGCATTTCATATCATCCTCTTCCTCACTATCATACCTGGTGCTTGGCTGACCACCTGCTTTCAGGTCTTCACTCTGGTCCAGAGGTCCCTCTGCTCCCCAACAGGCGTCTGACCCTAGCTACTGGCTTGTAGAGGTCTGCACGGACTTGGGCCGGGCCCGGGCTTGAAAATTAAGAGATACAAAATAATGTATTATATATTTTTCCGAGGATAGCACAAATATCACAGCATTTCATTACTAGGAATTCTATATGATTATTCTGCTGCAAGGTTACAAATAATAGTGATAATAATAACAATAATAATGCAATAATCATAATCACAGTAAAATGAAATAATTGGGCCGGGCTCGGGCCTGGGCACTGGCACTATAACCTCTTCTCGGGCTTGGTTGAGTCCGGGCTGGGACGAACCTAAGAATGTCGGCCTGTGCAGGCCTCTAATGGCTTATAATTCCTAGGGGGTGTAAGTTCTACATAAGGGGAGGGTAATCAGGGAAAGAAAAAAACTATAGGTACAAAGTTTGAGAGGTAGAACTGGAACTTGCTTCCAGTTCTACCTCTCAAACTTTTCTCACACACGGCTTGTGTGTTTAAAAACACCAACAGTAAGTTTGTTGGCATAAATAAATAATTATTATAGGTACAAAGTTCGTGATTTCCACAATGGCAAAACTTTTCCTAAATAGACTGGATTCCAGTTTATGCATTGTCTGATTTGTGTAGGTTTCATTGCATGATCTAACCACATTTTTCTTTCTTCCATCTTTTCTTCAAGTTTTTTCATAAAATATGGAACCTAATCAAGATTGAAGCAAATGTTTTCAACCAAGCATATGCTTAACTGTATTTATAACCCATTAAAAGACTGACCATTTAACTCTGATGGTTTCTTTACATGTTGTATTTTATTGACTGATCTACTTCAGTTTGAATTGGACTAAATAGATTAATTCTATCCTTCAATCAGATGTTTGTTTGTTTTAGGATTGAGGGGCTGTACTGCATCCTAATAACAGACAGAGAGGGGGTTCCATTCTTAAAAGGTGAGTACTGCATATTTCTAATGTAACATCTGGTTGATGAAAGTTAATGTTACACATATTAATAAAGTACAAACTTAATTGCTCTCATTCTTTGTATATTGCACAAGTATTGCACACTCTTTGCTTTCTGTACTGTTTATCTATAATAGATAAAGGAAAATATGTATTTCAAGATTTCGCTGAAAATGATACATGTTTTGAGGCTCCCTGAATGATGGTTACCATTTTTGTTTCAGCAACCTCAGATAAAGCTCCTGAATTGGCAATGAGGCCGAATTTTCTGTCCACATTTGGCATGGCTACGGATCAAGGCAGCAAACTTGGTCTGGGCAAGAACAGGTTTATCATCTGTATGTATTCCACGTATCAGGTTAGTAAAAGCAAAACAATAGGGACTTCAACCCATGGCATTGTATTATATGCCAGGTCATTGTAATAGGGACTTAATCCTGGCAGTCCAGAAAGTCCCAGACGTTTTGGCCTATCGTGACGAGTAAGGCTAGAGCTGCCATTTCTACATTCAATATGCATCCAGCTGTGGTAGTGTGAGGACTGTACCTTCCTTATTTTGCTCTCTGTGAGTATTCAAAATGTGCACAGTAATAGAAAACCCCGCCACTTGTGAAGTGCGGTCTACGATTAGGTTTTTGTTGACTAAACCTAACAAACTGATTGAAATTTATCAACTTTGTGATGTTTATGGGTAGGGAATAATGAGTGAAAGCCAAGCCTGGCAATGTTGCATTGATTTTGAAAATAGCCATACCAATCATAACGACAAGGACAGCAGTGGTAGGCCTAGTCTTGTGACTGATGAACTGGCAATGAAAATCAATGTCAAAATTCCCGAAAATCGTTTCACGATTACAAAACTTTGGGAACAGTGATGAAGAAATGGCTCGATACAGAATGCTTTGACACTGACGTCAAACTGCATGCTAGTGTAAACTAGAGGTTGAAATCGCAGGCGGCAGAGTTCTACAGAGAGGTTATTGAAAAACTTGTGCCACGGTATGATAAACGCCTCAATTTAAATGATAATTATGTAGAAAAATAGCCTAAGAATGTACCTTTCAAATGTAAGTAATAAACTTTGATTTTTTTCATTTTGTTAACTGTTTATTTCAAAACGTGTAGGACTTTCTGGACTGCCCTCGTATATGCCAGTACTATGTAATAGGGACTTAAATCTGGCATTTTATTATATGCCATTGCATTGTTGTCTTCTAGGGCATGTCCTTTACATAATTGTTCTGTCGTGTAAAGCTGTCCCACATAATTGAAGTGATTTTGTACATGGACTGCAGATGGGCCCTAATCGAAGGGCCCTTCAACACTACATGCTCGCTTGCTCACTCATTCACTGGACTGCAGAGTTTCCACTTGTAAAGTTGCATAACACATAGCATTACAAAGAGGCCAGTACTGTTATTTCTTTTTCTTTTTGTTCTTTTTCTTTATATATACACCAGGTGGAAGGGAAGTCATTACATTAATTTAAACCAGTGGTATGGCTCGGTATTTGGAACACATTTTATATCTTACATTTTTGTCTCTTGACATTTGCTATGGAGATATTTTAGTTCTGTGGAAAACAAACTGGCAACACTGCAAATTGTGTGCGTGTCACTTTCCCTAGCTCAGTACATAAACAAACTTCCTAACGATGCGGCTTGAGAAGAAATGCATACCCTGCCTTGTCCTTCCGTGTTCACTGTGCAAGTGTAGGCCAATCACAAGCATTAGCTCACAAAACATTATACGAAAGTGCCTGACCTGTTTATATCCACAAACCATGTCAAGTCCATGACCAATTTCAACGGAACATTGTCTACCTACTTCATGTCTGAAAGAGCCGCTCAGAGTATTCTTCCACTTCTTTTAAGTGATTAATTATTTCGAAACTCTGTGTGATAATTACTACCGAAGCTACGTCAGAAATAAGTTACTCTACGCACCTTAAAAGTAACAAACTGTTATCTCCACACATTCTTGTGGAATTATGCATCCAATTGGTTTTTGGAAATCAGCTGATGAAAGAACAAAATGCCATTAGACTTTTTTGTTTGTAATGCTCCTATAAAGCACATATTAGAAGAAATGTAATAACTTCTTTTCGATCATGTGTAATATATAGATATATACAGGTTCTTCATTTAAAACCCAACGGGTGTACGAGGCACATGTGTCACAGTTGGCTTTGCTCCTGCATAAACTGTACGTGTAAAGCATGTATAACACTCTTACCTTATAGAAGATGCAGGAAATGTTGTCCACCCTCTTCTAAACAAGCATATTTGGAAGAACACATTCTGATTCATACCGTTAAGTTGGGCCACTGTAATGTTTCTGATTTCATTTCTAATATTTTTAGTTCTTCCAATGTATAAGGATTTGTCTCGTAAACTGTGTCTTCCAGGTTACCCCACAAGTAAAAATCACAAACTGTTAGACCAGGGGAGCGAGAGAGCCATATACCAGCACTAATTACTATCTTCACTTTCCTAATTTTATTCATGGACTCCTGTGCTGTACGGGCAGTAGCAGAATCATGTTAAAACCACCCATATTATTTCTCTTTTTCTGTCAGTTCATGATAAAATGGGGTCAAAATGTCATTTTGGTACCTCTCTGCATTTACAGTGTGCTCGTAGAATATTGGACCGATTATGTGTCTAGCACAAACAGCACACCAAACTCCAACTCTCCGATCATAATGAGGGATTTCTTGAAAGTGATGGATTTTCAGAGGCCCATACTACATAACTAGGCGTGCACACAATGGCAGTAATGGGCTAATCCAGCAAGGTTGCGGGAGGGGCAAAACACTGTGTGCTCCGTTAGGTTTTAAATGAAGAACCCTGTATAACACAGGTTATTTTAAGCCCAGCCTCAATTGCATGTTTGCATACTCTTCATGCTGTTTACACCAAGTGGTTTTCCATTCTAAAACTCCCATGTTACAGACTCCGTCAGTAATGCTTACATGTCTTATGAGTACTTTGTTATAAGTGGTGTTAAAATTGGTGTCCACCAGCATTGAGAAATTCCTCATTGTTACTAAGGGAAGTGTAAAAGTTAAAGGCATATGAAGGCTGGTCATACCTTAGACTGCAGCGAATCCTATACTTTGTGCTGATTGCACATCTTTTGTTGACCACACCGGGTTCAACTGTTTTCTGATGCAGCGTTTGCCCACCAGGGAGCTCTGCCGCTTTGCCAAGGCGAAAGCTAGGCGTAGCAAGAGAAGGGGTGTGTGTGTGTTAGACAGTCGTGACTGTAGCATTGGGAGGTATGCAGCTCCTCTCTCTCGTCTTACTGGTAGAAACCATAAGTATGAGAGTCAATTTTCTGTGAGAATGTAGTAAGAAGCCAAGGCAATCTGGCGTAATTCGGGCATCATCCTTATTCAAGTAACGACTTCTATGAGCAATTATTTTGTGGGTTTAAGTCACTACTTACGCGGACAATCTGAGACTCAGATTTCAAATAGGTAACCGGGGCGTATAGCTTTAAATCGTGTTCAACTCAAATGGAGCAAAGTGTCAGGTTAGGGAAATTTGTTTGGTTAATTCAATTGGCAGATGAAATAGTCTAAAAATATACTTCGTTATACTACCTCATTCATTGTAATCAGTATCACCCTTTAAAAACATGGAGATATATGTATTGTAATTTGATCAAGGGTGATCATTTGTAAGTTATAATTAATTAAAATTTGTTGACCCAAATCTCTCATTTTGTTTCTATGAAAAGGGGGGCACTCCTTTGTCAGAAAAGGTCCTGCCGTTTTCCCCATCAGTGTGATCCGTTTCCTTCTTCCCCGAAAGGATTTGACTGCATCCCGTGAAGGGCAGCTCAATTCTCTGGTAGCAGAGCATGGTTCCTTTTCGAAAAGTCATAAGAGGTATTATTGGAAAGATAGTTTGGGTTTTCAAAAAATAATTTTTTTTGTTTGGGTTTGAGGACTAACAAAATGATTACTGTAGTGGACGCGGCCTTTCTACAGAAAGGGGAACTAAACTTTGAGTTGGCTATACGAGGTGGAGTTTTGATTCCGACCGTGGATGTTGCGACCACATTGGAAGAGTTCCGTAAGGTGAAAGATTGGCCCATTAGACAGTTGAGTGCCGATAATGGTGTTGGTGCAGGACGCGCCGGGTGAATGCGAGAAGGCTTTGGTCGGATTTAAAGAGTTGTTTGCTGATTCCGATTTGGGAAAGGCACTCACCAAACAGCAGCTTAAAAGGCTTTCTGTGTTGAAGGCCTCTAAAGCCTCATGATTGTTCATGAAAGATGTATATGCCGCAACTTATTTCTTTCCAGCCCTCATAATTAATATTGAGTAACATAAGTAGTGAAAGAAAAGCTTTCATAAGAATAGTTTGTAGAAGCTATGTAAAAATAAACAATAACAGGTGGAGAAAAGTGTGTAGATGTAATACATTAGGTTTTATAAAATTTAAAATGAAAATTTACTTTTTAACCTCTTGAGGGATATCGACGTGAAATCACGTCCATTTAAACTGACGGATGAGCGATATGGGCGTCCTGTGTGTTTAAGCATTTAACCCTTATTTATCCCTTATCCAACTCAACTTATTATAATTTTCCCTTTATGAAACACTTTAGTAAGGTGTATATACTTTATTGGCTTACCTTAATATGTTTGTTCTGCAGTGATTTACCTCAAAACAGGGATAAACACACAAGGGTACGTACGTCTCCACATTCGCAAATTCCCTTCTTGCAGCACACGAAACACTTTGGAGATGGGCGGGACTTCTTTGCTGTTTGTGGTTTCCTTTTAGGATAATGTTTTCCTTGAAGTCTGAGGGGTGCAGGGGTTTTGGATTTTCAACCCCCAACGTGGTATTGTTCAATTAGGCTGCGAGCTATTTATAGTCGGTAGTCAAGGTCGGTCATTGTGCTGTGTGGGTTTCTTGTTAGCTAATGCTGGATTTCTGACAATGAAGTCATTAATCCTCTTGCTCTCCAATATTTTTCACTGATGGATGGGGCACTAGAAGTGGCTGGGCATATTTGAAGGAGGTCACGATCCATTTCCTCTTGCAGATCACATAGAGGACAGAGTGGTGAGGAATATATCCCAACTCTGTTTAAATGTTTTGCCAGACAATCATGTCCTGTAATCAACCTGAAGGTTGCAACTGCTGTTTTTTGAGGATACTCAGGAATCACTGTTTGAATGTTTGGTAGTTCCCAACTTTTATTCTTTGATTTTTCATAGTAATATTTTGCAATAATTTTTTTGAATTCAGAGTTGACTAATCTTTTAGCTGCATAAAATGGTAAATTAACTATAGATTTTTGTACACCACTGTTACCCTTTTTTGCAAGAAAATCAGCTTTCTCATTACCACTCAGTCCACAGTGAGCCGGTATCCATTGGAAGACTAGGTGTTTTTGAAGTGCTCTTAGATGGCTAAGCATCTTCCAACATTCTATAATAGTTTGGTTTTTTGGTGACAACTTGGAAGTAATTGCTATAATTGCTGCCCTGGAATCTGAGAGAATAACTGCTTGCTGAAAATGTGAAATTCTGTACAAAAGATTTTGTAGGGCCATTCGAATTGCTTCAATTTCTCCATCAAAGTTAGTAGTTCCATAACTTAAAGATTTGTAATAGGAAAAGAGGTGACATGTGACTCCAGCACCTGCTCCATCTTGGTTTGATATCAATGATCCATCAGTATAAATATGGAGCCACTCATGTTCTGGAAATCTAGTATGGATTGTCTCTAATGCCAATAATTTTAGAACACTAGTTGGAGTATCACTTTTTTTAACTTCTTCTGTCAGGTGTAAATAATATGTGATGTCTAATGTATGTGTTGGATTGACTTTAGATATGAAGTTTTCCTTTGAATTAGGAAGGTGTACATCCTTCTTGATGTCTTGAATTTTGGAAAGAAAGCTCTCCTGAGTCTTTAGTGTATGTGTAAAATTTCTCTTGTGCCATGTTTTGAATGGGAGTCTGATCAACTTTTCGTGTTGAATAAGAGCCGCTTTTTCTATTTCATATTCAATGGGATATTGGTTGGTTAGTATTTCCATAGCTGCTATTGGTGTGGTTTTGATAGCACCTGTAATTAATCTCAGACTTTGGTTTTGAAAGATTTGAATTTTTTTTGTGTTTGCTGTTACAAGAACTTCGCTGCAGTAAGTAAACAATGGTTTTATATATATATTATATGTTGTGTTAAGCGTTGCTCTGGAACATCCCCACTTCATTCCTGTTAGACGTTTTAACAGTGAAAGGCGCCTCTCTGCTCTTTGTATTACATTTTCTATTTGTTTGGTCCGTGTAAGTTTGGTATCAAATGTAACTCCTAAATACTTTGCTTCCTTTGTTTCTGGTAATTGTTGACCCTCAAAATTTAGTTTTATTTTTAGTGGTTTTTTTCTTAGTGAAAAGATTTGGTAGTTTGGTTTTGTTGTATTAACAGTCATTAAATTTTCTTTGGTCCACCTCTGTAAGTTGGTTAAGGATTGTTGCATGGTTTTTCCAGTTCTGTACTTTTGCTTTTTGGTTTTGAAGTCCACATTACCAAGTCATCAGCAAATAGTGCACACTTCACGCCTGATTCTTGTATTTGTTGTGGTAGATCATTAATAAATATATTAAAAAGTGTAGTGCTGAGCACTGCACCTTGTGGCAAGCCACGGTGTATTTGTTTATATTTAGATATATTTCTTCCATATCTGGTTGCAATAAAGCGTTGTGTTAGGAAATGACATAGCCATGAAAACATTGGACCTTGTATCCCTATTTTTTTTACTTTCTTTAGTAGTTTTGTTCTGCATATAGAATCATATGCACTTTGAAAATCAATAAAAACTGATAAATTATCTTCTTTTCTATTGAAGGAGTCTTTGATTTCTTGACTGAGAAGTAAGACTTGTTCATTTGTAGAGTGGAACTCTCTGAATCCAGCTTGACATGGGGATATTAAATTTTGTGATTCTAGGAACCAATTTAACCTGTTTGACACCATTCTTTCCATCACTTTTGCTATTATGCTGGTAAGAGCTATTGGTCTATAATTTTTTATTTCTGATGCTGTTTTGTCTTTCTTCAAGAGTGGGACAATTATTGCTTTTCGCCATTCACCAGGTACAGTGGTTTTCCAGGATAGATTGTAGAGTTTCAGTAGTTGTTGTTTTGCTGTTTTTCCAAGGTTTTTTATGAACTCTGGATGTATGTGATCTGGTCCAGGAGACTTTTTGTTTTTTAGATTATTTATTGCAATGTTCAATTCTTGCATATTAAAATTTTGAAAAAAGATATTGCACTGAGTGTTAGGATTACATTCTCTTTCTTGTTTCGAATCTTTCTTAAATTCTTTACGTTCCTTTTTATTATTTCTTGTTACTTTGTGTGCATTAGTATAATATTTATTGAATGTTTCGGCTATGACTACATCATTTACTAACATTTTATTGTTGTGTATGATAGGTGTGCTGTTGTTTTCTTTCCTGTCCTTGACATTTTTTATGAACTTATGAGCTTTGTTACCATCTGTCCTATAATCCATTTTTTCTAAGAAATTATTAAAGTGATTCCTTTTAGCAGTATTAATTTCTTTTTTTAGTGAGGCACATTTCTTCCGCCATATTTGTGTATCTGATATGTTTTTTGTTTGTTCAGCTGTATTTCTAGCTATATCCCTTTGCTTTTTCAGTTCTTCTAACTGGGGGTTCCAAAAGGGTTTGAAATTTTTAATTCTTCCACGAGGAATATGTTTTTTTGCAGTTTCTAGGATGACTTTACAGAATTCTTTGTTCATGTGATCTGGTTGGTCATGCAGCTGTGAGTTTGTTTGTTCTTTAAATTTATGTTCTAATTCAGTTTTATATTTGTTCCAATCTGCTTTTTTGAAGTTCCAATACAGATTCGTAAGACCTTGACTGTTATTTGTATTCTCTAGTTTTATATCAGCAATTACCTCTCTGTGACCAGAACTTGGATCTTCTATAACTTGTTTTTTAATTTTTGAAACAATATCTGTTGTAGCTAACAAGAGGTCTGGGTTACTGCCCGCTCCAGAATAATGTATGGAGGTTGTGGGATCTTCTTTACTATAAATCAGTTCAAAAGTTGTGGTATTCAAAAATTCTTCCACTATCTTCCCTGTAGAATCCACTTTTTCATAACCCCATCTTTTGGAATGTGCATTGAAATCCCCAATTACGATTGTTTTATTTAATTGGTCAATAAGTGAGAGATCCGGTACATTCCTGGGAGGATTGTAAATACTGTATAAATGTAGATGTGTTTTGTTATCCCAAAAATTTAGCTTTATTAATTCACTTTTATCTGTGTTATCCATTTCTTTAACAATTTCAAAGGAGGTTTTAATATCCTTTTTGACTCCAACTAATATTCCACTACTTATCTGTCTATTTTTGGGTAGTAAGTGCAGTAAAAATCCAGTAAAATTGAAGTATTTAAGTTGGTCATTTGTTAGATTTGCTTCTGTGTGGGTTTAGAGCTCTCCAAATTACCAAACAATTGTATATGGTTATATCCAGTTGGTGCAAAAATATCTTTTTATACCACTTCTCCTTTCAACTACAAGCAGGAAAGAATACGTATGTATTTCAACAAAGAAAGACATGGACTCTACTAAGTTACGAAACTCGCGTAAGCAAAAGTTGCAATGTTGATCTATTCTGATGACTCAAGAGACCACGCATACAGTAGCGCTTTATTACACAGTATGCTGACGCATAAGCCACACATACAATGGGTGTTTCTTTACTGTTTCCTTCCGAGAACTTATATTAGATGCGTTCGACAGAGCAAAGTTGACTTTTCACCACAGTGAAACAAAATTGTGCCATTTCAACGTTTTGTAAATACAACTCAACTTTGCTGATGACGTACATTTATACTGCATATAACGAGTTTTATACCAGTTTTTGTTTCATTAAAATAACTTAATATTTACACAAAATACAGCTGTGTATATACGAAGCACTTTTAGCACATTTAACAATTTAAATGCTAGCAGTTCTCGGCTCGCGGACGTGTTAAATGGCCATCGCTCAAGAGGTTAAACAGTGGAGCAAGTTATTTAAATCTTTAGTTAACACGTGTCAACATTTAAAAACACTTGTTGCCCCACCTACTTTAAAATCCTATAGGACTAGTTTGGAGAGGCACCTCTTCTTCCTCAGCTGGTTGGTTTGGTTGACTGATTTCCCTGTCGGTAACTGTCAAGTGACTGACCAGTGGGAGAGAAGCAGATCAGGCAAGGAGGGAAATGAGAGGTAGTTACCTGACAAGGAAATCAGTTGACTAATCAGCTGAGTGTATGAATATATGGGCCAATATCTGAGAACAACACATGGAGAATCAAATCAAACTTGGAAATCAGCCTAATACTCAAAGGGGAAGATTTGGTGAGATACATCAAATGCTGAGATTCAGGTGGTTAGGGCACATTGAAAGGATAGAAGACTGAAGAGTTCCTAAACATTTACTGCTTTACTTAACCCCTAACATGCTGACCTGTCATGGCATGTAATACGTCCTCTGATTGGTAATCAGAGGAT
Source organism: Tenodera sinensis (assembly GCA_030765045.1). Classification (NCBI taxonomy): domain Eukaryota; kingdom Metazoa; phylum Arthropoda; class Insecta; order Mantodea; family Mantidae; genus Tenodera; species Tenodera sinensis. Next base: position 41,023,395 of record CM060972.1, on the reverse strand, counting down.
ATGGTCGGTGAATTTATTTTGATAACTCTCCCGGTCAGGTCGGTGAGACCCGTAAACCAGCGGCAGGTGTGGTCCTCCAGACATTCTGGGGGTTGTGAGAGAGCGATGTGACCTCCAAAACATAAAAATATGGTGCTCTCTAAAAAGCGGTTACTATTACTGCTATTGCTCTCTTCAATATCATCAGTGAGAAATATTGGAGGGCAGGAGGATTAATGACTTCATTGTCAGCAGTCCAGCATTAGCTAACAACAACAACATTTACTGCGTAATGACATACTAGGGGTGAGAAGGAGGTGAAGACCGAGAATGAGGTGGCTACAGGATGTGGAACAGGACATGAAAAAAATCTGATGCACTCACATGACTTTCTCTACTCTTGTACTAACCATTCTTACAAACTCTTATTCCTGCATCTTCTTCATGTTAATGCAGATAAACATTTGCAGAAATTATCTTATTGCTTATTTCCTTGTAGGTGCAAGGGAAATATGGGAATACAGTAGGCTTTGAGCGATAGTCAAGCTTTTAAAGCTTTCAAATTCCGTTCTCTTTGAACAGTTAACATTAAAAAAAAAAAAAAAAAAGAATAACGATGTTCCATTGGACAAAAGTATAAGTTCTCCAAAAGTTACGCAGATAAGGAATACCTCCAAAATGGTTCACTCTATAAACAAATTTGTTTAGACATAAATTGTGTGTTTTAGCAAGTTCTACATTTTTTACTTTCTCTACTATGCATAGTAAAGTAGAGGCAGTTTGTATTCCACCCCAAACTTCAATGTCGAGATTTTAGTGAAAATATGTTTTGAGGGCCCCTGAATCCAAAAACAAAAAAATAAGCATTTTTAGAAAAAGTCAGTTAAAAACCAAAGGTGGTATTTAAGTTTAATGACTTTCAAGGATGTGACACAAAGATTTTGAAGAAAATTACTCCACCCTAAACTACCCTTTACATGGAAAATTTTTCGAAAATTTTGATTTTCTTGAAAATGGCTATAATGATTTTTATTAAAATGCCATATGTTTGAGATATTTTTATGACAAATGAAATGTGTATGTCATCCAGAGTAAATAGGACTTCATGGGCTATAGCCAGAAAATTGAAGATAAACATTTCATTTGTCAAAAATATCTCAAACATATGGCATTCAATCAAAATTGTTAGCCATTTTCAAGTAAATAATTTAGAAAAATTTTCAATGTAAAGGGTAGTTTCGGGTGGAACAATTTTCTTCAAAATCTTTGTGTCACATCCTTGAAAGGCATTAAACTTAAATACCAACTTTGGTTTTTAACCAACATTTTGTTTTTGGGTTATGCTCTCCACAGACCCCACACACACACACTCACACACACACAAACACACACACACACGCACGCACACCTTTTTCTAAAAATGCTTTTTTTTTATTCAGGGGCCCTCAAGACATTTCTGTGCAAATCTCAACATCGAATTTTTGGGAGTAATACTAAATGTAGTAGAGAAAGTAAAAATGTGAATAAGAGGCTGGAAGGGCAAAGCACAGGATTGAGATATATGGAGGAGAATTGTGAAGGAAGCCAAAACCCACAACAGGTTGTTGCGCCAACTAGATAGATATAACTACCTGAGTGTGGAAAGGAGGCTCTCCAAAACAACTAGCATTTTAAAGTGGAGCAACAAGGTTTTTAAATATCAACAAGTGTTAACTAAATATTGTTACATCCAAATTTGTTTATAGTTTTGTCTTAGGACTGAAGTTTGGGATATCATGTTTGATTCCCTGTGTTTAAATTGGTGTTACTTTAGTGGTGTTTATTCTGGCTCACTTGTACAGATTTAAAACTGCAGTGCGTTAAGTTTTTCACACATAATGACCAGTCTCCTTATTTCTTTGCAGGTTATACAGATCAACAAACTTCCACTGGTTATAAGTTTTATTGCTGCTCACTCCTGCAATACAGGACATATTCTTTCCTTGGAAAACTACATTGAACCTCTGTTGGGTGACCTCAAGCTCGCTGTTATAGAAACATGACATACTCATCAAATGGATCAGCATACATGCAACTGATTTAATCTGTGATACAGTGAATACCTGGACTATGAAATAATAAACTTCAATTTTCCTTTCTAGATGTTTAATTTATTGTATAAGCAAGGCGTTGAAGTGGAATTTATTGTATAAGAAATGTGTTGATAGTATGTACAAACACTTATATGAACAGTAATATTTAGTATCTGTTGTAAATTCTGAGCCTATAATGGAAAGTAAATTGGAATTATATTTGTATCATAACATTTGTGATCATTTTGATTCTGGTTTTATTAAATCACACACCTTTCTGAGAAGGTGATGTTGAAACCATTAATTGTTGTTTCACGCTGACCATGTGTTAGTTACACTTTGCAAGTTAGCCCTTCTTGGGCGAAATGCACATATATTTGCTACCAATGGCTACGTGTGAGCTTCACACAGATCCTTGCTATATGTTTGGCTAAAGTATCATGGCTGGCCTTTACTTCATGTAAATGGTCAACAGATGTCACTAGACAAATTTAACCACAGCTGTGCTTCTGTTTATGTTTTGTTAGTCGCTACAGATTATTACGTCTTGAGTGGGTAACTTTTTGTCTTGTATTTCATTATTTTCTTTGTTGTGGTTGAATTTTCAGCATGGCATCTAAGAGACTGCATGGGGAAGATGAAATAAGGGCTTAATAGAGTCTGGGCTTAACAAAACGGATAAAAATGACAAGTGCGTGGGAAAAGCAACGTAAACAAAAACCCTACAAACTTGTGCAACAGTGACGTATCAAGCAGCAGTAGCAGTGATAAGTCAGAGTGTGTGAACGTGCCATCACCAGTAACTGCTTGTGCAACTATGGAATTTCATGACCAATCACAATGTGGGACCACAAAGGGACATTCCCGGTTATAATGTGAACAAGGAACCAGTGCTCCCTTCCACCTATAATGCTGAAACTTCACCAGTGGATATTTACTTTCTGATAATGAACTTCTGGAAGGAATTCATGATAAGACTTCGTCACGGAGATCAAAGAAAAGTGCAACATACTCTAACGTAAAAAAATCTCATTTTTTGCTAGGCCCCACCATTTAGTAGCAGACATAAAACCTTTTTGTGGGGCTGCATACAAAGCCAGATTAAAAAACTATTTTTCTTTGCTTTGAATAAAAAAACTGCAGTTCTTTGGTGATGTATTTTCCAGGGGTGACTTCTTGCTGTTATTCTGGAATTTGTATTTCACTGACCAAGATCCCAAGCAACGAAAAAGGAAAAACTATGTCCCATCAAACCTGTACGTGGCAAAATAAATTCCAATCATCTGGTGGCACATATCAGTTGATGAAAGTACCATATCATTCAAGGGTAGGGTATCTTTTACAACTCCAGAAGCCTACAGAGTTTGGATTGAACGTATATTATCCAGCAACACAAATGGTTACATATACTCCTTCCTTTCAAGTTTTAGGCCAAGGGCGTGTTACGGCCTCAAAGCTGGATTTTCCAACCATCGTTTCCTAAGGTCACCCAGACGTCTTCCTCTAGGGTGGTGATTAACCTCTTGAGTGATATGGACGTGAAATCACGTCATTTAAAATGATGGATGAGCGATATGGGCGTGTATACACGTCCTGTGCATTTGTGCATTTAACTCTTATTTATCCCTTATCTAACTCAACTTATTTTAATTTTCCCTTTATGAAACATTTAAGTAAAGCCTATATACTTTACTGGCTTACCTTAATATGTTCGTTCTGCAGTGATATACCTCAAAACAGGGATAAACACACAAGGGCACATCTCCACATTTGCAAATTCCCTTCTTGCGGCACACGAAACACTTTGGAGATGGGCGGGACTTCTTTATGTTGGTGGTATCTTTTTAGGACAATGTTTTCCTTGAAGTCTGAGGGGTGCAGGGGTTCTGGATTTTCTACCCCCAATGTGGTATTGTTCAATTAGGGTGCGAGCTATTGATAGTCGGAAGTCCAGGTAGGTCATTGTCTTGTGTGGGTTTAGAGCTCTCCAAATTGCCAAACGATTGTATATGGTTATACCCAGTTGGTGCAAAAATACCTTTTTATACCACTTCTCACTTCAGCTACAAGCAGGAAAGTATATGTATGTATTTCAACAAAGAAAGAAACGGAGTCTACTCAGTTACGAAACACTCGTAAGCAAAAGTTGCAAACATGCTTTATTCTGATGACTCACAACCACGCATACACTAGTGCTTTATTTCACAGTATGCTGATGCACAAGCCACACATACAATAGATCGACTACTGTTTCTTTCAAAGAACTTATATTAGATGCGTTCGACAAAGCAAAGTTAACTTTTCACCACAGTGAAACAAAATAGTGCCATTTCAATGTTTCATAAATGCAAACTCAACTTTGCTGATGATGTACATGTATACTGCATATAACGAGTTTTATACCAGTTTTTGTTTCATTAAAATAACTTAATATTTACACAAAATACAGCTGCACTTTTAGCGCATTTAACAATTTTAATGCCCTGCGTTGGATATTGGGTAGCAGTTCTTGGCTCACGGACGTTTTAAATGGCCATCGCTTAAGAGTTTAAACACAGCACAGAAGGGTCCCTTCTAAAGTGCATTCAGTATACATACTTCTACCAGTTGAGTCATTCCACGTCAAATCGCACAAAATATGGTCAAAATTGACTTTAATATCTCAGACTTTCTTGAAAAATTTTTTGGTGGTTTGGAACAAAATATATTTGACCCGTGTTTCTTTGTTTTATAAAAAAGATTATTTTGGCAGATATTAATTCTTGAAATGTCCCAAAAATCATGTGCTCCTCACCCTTCGATCAATCATACCTCTGATTGTAATCAAGTAAATTACTTGATCTTTGGCTCAAATTAAAGATAAATCGCAGTATTTCATAGGTGGTTATTAGAAAATTTTATTAATTATTATTAATATTATATTTTATACAATTAAATTTTTAAAGTTAGATAATAAAACAAACTCGACCATTTAAAAATCTGAAGGGAAAAAAAAACTAAAAATACACTGAAGTTGATTCAGTATTCTCAGAAGAAATCGGAGTGGAGTCTCTAATAGTTGTAATTAACTTACAAATCAGTGCAGCGGACTTGTGTGACAGCAGTGAGGGCTACCGTAACCTCACACAATTGTCACTGTCCATTACGGCAACTGTTCACTGCTTGAGGTTCCATGAACGTTACAACAGTACAGTAAGGAGAACACTACTAGCTGACACTATTATATGTACATTTAGCATCTTCAAAATGTTTTTAAAATGTGCATTTTAAACTGATGTTTACATACAACATGAAACTAAATTTTATTTGTCTACCTCCTTCTTGGAAAGAAAATTGTTTCACTAAAGCTTCAGTTTTTTACAAAGGAATGAAGGAGTGTAATTTTAAAGCATAACTGGACCCATCGTTCTTGGCCCCTGACCTTGACTGGTAGTCCTGTAGGTGAATCCATAGCTTTTGTCTCTTTCATCAGCTCATATTGTATAATTCTGCGAATGAAACCATGCACAACATGGAGAGGGAGGGGGAAGGTAATGATGTCTGCATGATCTGAGACAGTCCTTGCTAATTCACAGGTGCTTTTTAGTGCAGCTGCAGTTGAAGACATAGTTACATCTTTGCAATAAGGAGTGAATATAGTGAAAAAAGAAGTTAAACACAAAGAACTGCTTACATCAGAAGATTTTTTCAAAAAGTTCAAAAGCACGTATAAGATGCCACAAGAGTATCAGAAAGAAGGTACATTGTGGAGACCTTTTTCTGCATGGACTGTACTGCCTTAGTAAGGAGTTATGTGAGTAGCATATGAAACTGACCAATTCACATGCTGTCTGTTGTCACCTGGCTTGGTACTCGCTTTCAAGCTTTACATTTACTTCCTCCAGGGGCCAAGAATGGCAAATCCAGCTGTACTTCATATCGTCCGTGAGCAGTTGCAAGCCTCCAGAAAAAAAAAAAATGTAGCGAATGCACTTACTAAAGTAAGAACAAATTACAAACTAAAAACTTCACTTATCTTAGTAATATTACAAGTTATTTGCTGCAAAGCTGACTAAAGTTTCGAGTTGACTCCAACTCATTCTCAAAGCTTTGAGAATGAATTGAAGGGAGAATAACATTACACAATGAGCAATGAAGCGGCCGACCCTCAGTTTTGTTTAAACTTCCTCCTTATATTGAAATAAGCCGTGCATCACTTCACAGGATTATTTCTAAGGTTCTGTGTCTATCGAAAGTGTGTGCAAGTTGTGGAAATGAATGGATGAGGCAACTCCAAAAAAAGGCTAAAGTTATTGCATCGGCTGGCAAGGTCATCACGATATTCTGGGATTTGAAGGGAGTACTGTTAATCGATTACCTGCACCGTGGGACCACGATGACAGCTGCTCGCTATTGTGAGGTGCTGAGAAAACTCAGAAGAGCCATACAAAACAAAAGGAGGGGAAAGTTGAGCAAAATAGTTTTTCTGGCCCACGATAACACTCGCCCGCACACTGCTTGTGAAATTCAAGCCCTTTTGAGCAGTTTCGATGGGATGTTTTCGATCAGCCACCTAGTGCACCTGACCTTGCACCGAGTGATTACCATCTTTTTCTGGAGCTGCAGCAACATCTTGAGGGAAGGCACTTCGTAAATGATGAACTGAAACAAGAAGTGGAAAGATTGGCTATCCAGTTTGGCAAGAGAGTGGTTTGACATTGGGTTAAAAAAACTGTTACCACGGTATCAAAAATGTATTGAGGTTGAAGGAAATTATGTGGAAAAATAGGTACTGAATGTAGCTTTGAAAATATTGAAACATTTTGTTATTTTTTAAAAAAATAGTGCAACTTACTTTTGAGATGCCCCTCGTATAATTTGCCGTGGAGTTTTATCTTGGATTAAAATTTGAATAGCTTATTCCTATTCACTCTAACAAAGGCTTTTTTGAAAACGATAAAGGCAATGTGGGTTTCTAAATGGAATTCTGTTTTTCTATTAACATCTTAATTGAGAAACAGCCATCACAGCCAGATCTTCCTCTTCTAAAGCCATTTTGTACATGTGCTCCTTGAAGCCTTATTTGGGTAAGGAGGAAAATTCAGAATTGGCTCTACTGAAGACTGCACTGATGATCAAGAACCTTTGTTCCAATTTTGATAAAGGACAAGATCTCACCACCTACAGGATATATTTATACTGATAGGTGTTACACATCAAAGCTGGCAGATAAACTGCTGAAGATGGGAATAGTGACTACAGCAAGTCGTGCTAACAAGAACTGATAGGCCTAATGAGAAAATCTGATGTATTGCTCTCGCATGACTTTCTCTACTCTTGTACTAACCATTCTTATAAACTCTTATTCCTGTATCTTCTTCATGTTAATACAAACACTTGTACAAATTACCTTATTGTTTATTTCCTTGTAGCTACAAGGGGAATATGGGAATACAGTTGGCTTTGAGCGATAGTCAATTCTTTTAAAGCGTTCAAATTCTGACCTCTTTGCACGGTTAACATAAAAAAATGAACAGCGATGTTCCATTTGACAGAAGTATAAGTTCTCCAAACTCACAAATAACAAGACATATCTCCGAAATGTTCACTGTACAAAAAAATTTACTTTGACATTAATTGTGTATTTTAGCAAGATCTACATTTTTACTATAGTAAGATTTGGCTTACGGTTTATCAGTTATGCAAAAGTCATCCAGAGTAAATATGATTACAGGGGCTATACCCAGAAAATTCAAGATATACATTTCATATGGCATTTTATTCAAAACCGTGAGAGCCATTTTCAAGAAAATCAAAATTTTTGAAAAATTTTCCATGTAATGGGTAGTACAGTGTGGAACAGTTTTCTTCAAAATCTTTGTCGTATCCTTAAAAGAAATTAAACTTTGATATTAACTTTGGTTTTTAACCGACTTTTTACTTTTAAGTTATGCTATCCACAGACAAACACACAGACCTTTTTCTAAAATTGCTTTTTTTTTGGATTTAAGGGGGCCTCAAAACTTATATTTCCGGTGAAACCTTAACATCGAATTTTTGGGTGGAATACAATACTTCCTCTACTTTACTAAATGTAGTAGAAAAAGTAATAAAAAGTCACAGTCATCGAAATTGAAGAAAGGTGAAATAATGTCTTGTCAGACAGAAAAATGGACAATTACTTGGAAGGACAAAAGAACTATTATAATGCTCTCTATTTTCCACAAAGGAAGCAATTCTGATACGATACCAGTTCAGTCAAAGTTTCCAAAGCAGCCTCCTAACATGTGTTGTAGATTACACAAAACAGATGAAGGAGTTGACAGAAGCAACCATTTCATATCTTCATTTCATTTTATTAGGACAGTGAAATGATACAGAAAAATGTTTTTCTGGCTTATAGAAGTGTCCATGTACAACATGGTCCAGACAGAAAACGGGGGGGGGGGGGGGGGGGGGCAAATCCTGTGCAACATGTGAAGTTCAAAAGGAGCCTGGTAGAATCCCTGGTTTATGAGAGTGTGCTGTCATGTGGAAAAATGTGTTCTCTTGGATGAAGACCATCATTTGAACCTCCAGAGCAAGGAGTGGAAGGACCCTTCCATTCGATGAATAGGAAAGAAAAGGAATCCAAAGGAAGATGTGTTGTATGTCTTGCGAGAGGTGTTGGAAAAGAAACAATATATTTTTGTGAAACGTGTGACCTGAAGCCTTCTAATAAAAAGCAATGCTATAACTTCATGAACATATATACGCCTGGGTCATCTGTTTAAAACAATTTAATAAATAAAGTAGTTTAAAATGTCCCTTATTTTGAATAATATTTGTTTTAAATATTTCAGAAAACTAGGAAAGTAATTACACCCAGGAAGAGTTAAATGAGATTGCATAAATTCAGTGTCATGGCTTATTGCTATATAATAGATAATACCTTTGAGTCAATTTGTAACCCACTCCTCACTTAATGTTCATCCAGATTTACAAGGGAAAGACAAAAAGAAACCCACAAACCAGAACAAAGGAACATTTCAGAAGTATAAAAATGAAAAATTTGATATGTTGCCCTCTCATGACTCTCTACTCTTGTTCTAACCATTCTTACAAACTCTTATACCTATATTTTCTTTGTGTTAGTTGAGATAAACATTTGTAGAAATTATTTTATTGCTTAGTTCCTTATAGGTGCAAGGGGAATGTTAGAATACAGTAGACTTTGAGTGATAGTCAAATCTTTAAAAGCTCTGAGATCCCATTCTCTTTGCACGCTTAACGTATAAAAAAATGAATGATGTTCCATTTCATGAATGTTTCAAGTTTTCTGAAACTGACACAAATAACAAGGGATATCTAAGAAATGGTTCTATCTATAAAAAATTTAGACATAAATTGTCTGTTTTAGCGAGATCTACATTTTTTGTATTGTAAGAATTTGTCTTATCTCTTACGGTTTACGAGTTATTCCAAAGTTATCCAGAATAAACAGGACTACATAGGCTATAGCCAGAAAATTCAAAACATAAATTTCATTTGTCATACAAATATCTTAAAGATATGGAATTTTAATCAAAATCGTTAAGAGCCATTTTCAAGAAAATCAAAATTTTCCATGTAAAGAGAAGTTTAGGGTGGGGCTGTTTTCTTCAAAAACGTTGTGTCGTATCCTTGGAAGACATTAAACTTCAATACCAACCTTGGTTTTTAACCGACTTTTCGTTTTTGAGTTATGCTGTCTACAGACTCACAGACACACACATGCACACTAGAGGTCTGCATGGGCTCAGGCTTGAAAATTAAGAATTATAAAATAATGTATTATATATTTTTCCGAGAATAGCACAATTATCACAGTATTCCTTTGCTAGGAATATATGATTATACTGCTGAAAGGTTAATAATAATAATAATAATAATAATAATAATAATAATAATAATAATAATAATAATAATAATAATAATAATAATAATAGTAATAGTAATAGTAATAGTAATAATAGTAATAGTAATAATAATAGTAATAATAATAGTAATAATAGTAATAATAATAGTAATAATAATAATAATAATAATAGTAATAATAGTAATAGTAATAGTAGTAGTAGTGGTGGTGGCGGTGGCGGTGGCGGTGGCGGCGGCGGCGGCGGCGGCGGTCGCGGTCGTCGTCGTCGTAGTAATAATAATAAAAAATAAAAGCCATCATAATTATAATAAAATGAAATAATCGGGCCAGGTTGGGCCGGGCCGATCCTAAGAATGTCGGCCCATGCAGGCCTCTAATGTACACAGACACGCACACACACTTTTTAAAAGTGCTGTTTTTGGATTCAGGGGGTCTCAAAACATATTTCCAGTGAAATCTCGATATCAAATTTTTGGGAGGAATACAATACTTCCTCTACTTACCATTAGAGAAAGTAAAAATGAAGGCCAATTGACAATTGCATGGTATTTTTGGCAAGAATACCATGAACATCCAAGAAAATCTGAAGCTACTAAAGCAACTGGAAGAACAAATACAGAGTTATGAACTTTCAAATCCTTCCTAGTGACATCCTACTAAAATGTATCCATTCACAGAAAAGAGAAGTGGTCCACAATGAGCAATACTGGCAGTTGACAAGAAGCCAATAATGAATGTGAAATGAATTTCAAAACATGTTCTGAATAAATGTGCAGTGATGTGTATGTTACAAATGAACTCGTCTATTAACAGTGACATCACTGTAACCAAGTCCTCCCTGCAATCTAATATGTTTATATATTTTTTGTGACGATGTTTCACATGTTTTCACATTTTTTATCTGTGAAATTTGGTGAAAATTGCCAAAATATTTTATTTTTACTTTTTGCATTTTTTATTATGCTTATACTTTGTACTTCAACAGCACACTTTAGTTTTCTCAATATCAGCCGTTTTTAAAGCTCCAAGAGGGCATTTAAATGTCCCAGTGTGGGTGAGCATTCCTCACTAAACTTTGTCGCTACAGCTTTGAAATGCATTTTTCGTTTTCACTGGCTTTGGTTTTGGCCTCTTGCAGGAAAGTTTGCTTCAGAAAGGTTGTCAGTTGGCTGTGCTGAAATGAGTTCGATGTATTGAACTGAAATGCCACAAACCTGACATATGCTTCCAAACAAAGGAATGCCGTCAGTGTTCTGTAATTTTGTAATCTTGCCAGGTTATTTCAGTGTTCCACTTATATATTAGGCATTGTTTAGGTAGGCAATAGATTTTAAGTTATTCGTTAGTCTATAGTAAAGTTGTAACAAGCAGATATTTTATGAATTTTGTGTATATATTAGCGAAAGTGCATAGTGTAGAGGTTAGTCAGGAACAATAAATTTCATGAACAATGCGAAGGTGAAAGGGAAGTTTTTATATAAAGAAACAACCAAGCAAACTTAAAATTCTCAAAAAATGCTACTGAGGCCAAGAAGAAAGTAATAGAGGGTCCCACATACGGTGCTTGGGAATTTTAAGTTGGTAAAGTACAAAAACATACTATTAAACTTTAAAATTCATTTTTCTCAGTTCTTTTTTTTTTTTAGCATTTTTTAGCATTTTTCACTATTCAAAATGCTCCTTGGACCCTAGTTTGTAACTTATTAGCTTGAAATTTTCAGGAGACCTTCAGAGATTAAGGTATTAAAATTTGTCAGGTGCTAGTTAAAAAATATTAAATAATAAACTGAAATTAAGTATTATTCACAACTCATACTAAAAAATGGAAAATATTGATAAATAGTTTACAAAACATGTTTTTTCCTCTTAATCTAAGCAATTTTGGATGACAATTTCTTTATACAGGGCTTTCGAATTGGTTCTTCACCGCTGTACGGCCTTTTGCCTGTGCGAGTTTGAAGCTGCCACAGCCGGGTTTGCCGCTACTAACAAACCGCACGTAAAACATGTATAAAATCTTACCTTATAGAAAATGCTGGAAATGTCGTGAACGATGGTTTAATCGATCCACAGCTTCTGTTCTTTTCAGATGAGGCGTGGTTTCATCAAAATGGTCACGTGAACACTCATAACAGTATTGGCCATCTCAAAATTCACATCGCGTTCAATAAATCCCTCATTATAATCAGAGATTTGGAGTTTGGTGTGCTGTTAGTGCAATGCATGCATTTAATTTAGCAAAGCTTCTACTGTGTTTAAAGCATAACTTGCAAATTATGCAATTTAAAGTAATTATGTGAATCTTTGTTACTACCTAGTGTTTAATTCTTGGCATTAATGTCCAATGTTTTTTGTAGATTCTGTTTTGTTTGCAATTCTTTGGTATCTGGAGATGAAATCGGTCTATTTTCTCCAAATGAATGTGCTCAACCCTTACATGAAATCGTTGTGCTATATGAAAAAGTAAGTTTAAAACTGGCAAGTTCAAATGAAAAATATTACATTTCTGCTGTATATTTTTCCTAAAAAATGTAAGGTCTGAATTCTCAGCATCATGATACCCTCTCTCTTTCCCCCCAAAGAAAAATGGAAGTATTTCTCAACTTGTGCAAAAGCAGTATTTCATTTCACATGCTACAAGGATGATCCCAAACATAAGGTCTCAAATATTTTTAAAAATGTAAAGAAATGTTTATTTGCAATAAATTGTATATAGTTTTGAAGCTTGAACATTTTTTCTATTTTTTCAATAATTGCCATTTTGATCAATGCATTTCTGTAAATGCTGTGGCAGTTTTTGTATGCATATGTCATATCAGCCTGCCACCATGCTATTGAAGCATTGGACCATGTTTCACCTCATTGTCACTGAAGCTCTTTCAGCCAAGTGTTCTTTCAACTTGGGAAACACCTGGTAGTCACTGGGCACTAAGTCCGAACTCTAAGGTGGATAGGTGGTGATGTCCCATCCAATCTGTTGCAGAAGATCCAGTTTGACAGGTGGTGTGGGGACGAGCATTGTCATGTCAAAGGCTTATGTCCTTGCTTAAAATTCCTCTTCTAAGGTTTTGAATTGCCCGTCTGAGTTTTCTTTTTTTTTTTTTTAATGTCTGGCAGTACTTGTCAGCATTTATTGTTGTACCAGGAGCCATGAAGTTGACTAACAATATCCTCTTTTGATCCCTTAGCTGTGCAAAGAGAACAGAATTTCATTTAAATATAAAATACGAAGGGAAGTTAAAGCAATAAAAATTAAAACTACAGATATATGTACAGCTTTTTATATTAAGATCCTATCAAGAAAGATTTATTTATTTTATATTATACGTATAAATTAACATCATAAGAAAAATTGAAGCTATTAACAGTGAAGAACAAGATTCTAAAGTAAGAACAAATTAGAAACTAAAAACTTGACTTATCTTAGTAATGTTGATATTCTTTTGCTAACCCAGGGGTTTCAAGCTATGTCCAGCTCATTCTCAAAGCCATATAAACAAACTCATATAATTTAGCTAAATGGTTAACTAAAATATTTAGTAATTTTGAAACATTTGAGAGTTTAAGTATTAAAAATTCTTTTGAACTAGTAAAAAAGATTAATAACCTAATATTATCTGAGAATGATAAACTAGTTTCTTTTGATGTAGTTTCTTTATTTCCTAGCATTCCTAGAAAAAAGCTTTCGATTTTTTTAAAAAAATGGTTAAATTCTTTAGAATTAGACAATGACTTAGTAGATGATTTTGTAAAACTTACAAATCTTTGTTTAGATCAAAATTTCTTTAGTTTTAATGGTAATTTTTTTCAACAAACTTCTGGTTTGGCAATGGGTAGTCCACTTTCGCCATTTCTTGCTAATCTTTTCATGAGTTTTTTTTTTAAACTCAAATTACAAAATCATTCCCTCTAATTTTTAAAATATGGTATAGATATGTGGATGACATTTTTGCTGTTGTCCCTAAAAAACAGATAAATGATGCTTTAAAACTTTTAAATTTACAAGATAAAGCTATACAATTCACTTTGGAAACTGAGAATAATGGATTCCTTTCATTTCTGGACTTAAAAATTAAAAGACATAAAAATAAATTGAAATTTGGTATTTACAGAAAATCTACTCACTCTGATAATTACATAAAATATAAAAGTTTTAATCCTTTTGCACATAAATTTGCTGTTTTTAATAGTTTAATTTATAGATTAATAAATATACCCCTTAATAAAGATGAATTTGACATAGAATATAAACATTTACTAACACTGCAGTAATTAATGGTTTTAATACAGATTTTATACATAAAAGGATAGGGGAATTTAAATATCAAAAAGCTGTCAAAGAAGTTTCAACCCTTAAAAAAATAAAAGATAAATTGTATTTTAAAAAAGTTTACTTACCATCCATGGGCTAATAAAAAATTTACAAGGATTTTTAAAGAATATGGAATAAATTTGGTCCCTCAAAATAAATTTAATATACAAAATTTACTTAATTTTTCAAAAAAAGATAAAATACCAAATTATAAAAAATCTGGCATTTATCAATTTAGCTGTTCAGATTGTGATAAAGTTTATATTGGTAAAACTAAACGTCATCTAGAAACCAGAATAAAAGAACATTTTAGAAATATTAAATATAAACAAACTGATAAATCAGCTGTGGCAGATCATTTTTGGTCATTTAATCATGAAATTAATCCAGAGGTTAAATTACTAAAACAATTAAGTAATCCGATAGATTTAATGGTTTGGGAAAAAATTTTTATTTTAAAAAACAGGAACCGTGTCATGAACTTCGAATTACCATCTATAGATTGTATTTATAAATTTTTGTTTTCAGAGATTGGTAAATAAAAATTGAATAAGAATAATTGTTTTTCAGAAAAAATAAAAGATTGTAGCTTGGCAACGAGTTTGTTTATATGGCTTTGAGAATGAGCTGGACATAGCTTGAAACCCCTGGGTTAGCAAAAGAATGTCAACATTACTAAGATAAGTGAAGTTTTTAGTTTCTAATTTGTTCTTACTTTAGTAACATCTTCATTTTTATAGCAACCACCTTTAAAAGATTCGACTATCGAACAAAGCCTAATGTAGTACATGACAAGGCATTTTATTTTCTCAATACTGCTAAAAGGAATTAGTAATTATGAATATTACTTGGTGACATACATATATATATATATATATATATATATATATATCTTATATAGTAAGATGTGCAATTCTTGTATATAAATAAATTCCGCGTAACTTGGAAACAGCTCTAACGATTTCCATCAAATTTTGTATTCAGATAGGGTTTTGCTTATTAAGTTAATCGTGTAATTCCCAAAAAAACGTGATTTTACATGAAAAATAACATTTTTTATTCCCGCTTCAATTGTGCAATTCTTGTATATATATATATATATATATATATATATATATATATATATATATATATATATATATATATATATATATAGATATATATATATTCCTGGTATTTCAGAAACGGTCCAAAAATTTGGTTAAATTTTTGTATACATGCATATTATATTCACAGTGTTTTCTCCTCACTTTTAGGTAACACATTTACATCTCTTTCTCTACACCATCTTCTATAAACTATTTTCCACACGCACACACACACAAAAAAACATTCTTTTCCCCAGTTTGAAAATAAGTCATACATGTTCTCTATGTTTGAAATAGAAATGCTATTACATTCACACTGTTTTCTCCTCGCACTTTTAGGCAACACATTCACATCTCTTTCTCTACACAGTCTTCTACAAATAAGTCATACAATTTTCTGTATGTTTGAAATAGAGATGCTGCATATTACACCTGGGATCTCAGGGGTCTCCGTCTAGGGGATATGTGAATAGCGACCACAAGGTACCCAAGCTGAGGAGAACATTACTTCCACTTACTGGTGTTTTGCTCCTCACTCTAGCTTTTCTATCTGACCTTACCTTGGTCATCTCTTGTTCTCTTCTGACCCCGATGCTATTAGGGTTCCTGAGGGCTAGGGAGTCTTTATTTTTCCAACCTCTCCATTTCTCTATAAAATCTTAACCCCTAACATGCTGACCTGTCATGGCATGTAATACGTCCTCTGATTGGTGATCAGAGGATATGGTCGGTGAATTTATTTTGATAATTCTCCCGGTCAGGTCGGTGAGATCCGTAAACCGACAGGTGTGGTCCTCCAGACATTCTGGGGGTTGTGAGAGAGCGATGTAACCGCCAAAACATAAAAATATGGTGCTCTCTAAAAAGCGGTTACTGTTTCTGCTATTGCTCTCTTCAATATTTATTGGAGAGCAAGAGGGTTAATGACTTCATTGTCAGAAATCCAGCATTAGCTAACAACAACATATTTTATGACCAGACTGTAAATAAAGAGAGGTACCGAAATGACATTTTGACCCCATTTTTTCAGTCACGATCTGTACTTGCAGTAGCAGAATCTTGTTGAAACCACCCATATGATTTCCGTTCTTCTGTCAGTTCACGAAAAATGGGGTCAAAATGTCATTTCGGTACCCCTCTTTATTTACAGTCTGATCGTTAAATATTGGACCAGTTATTCATCACGCTAACAGCACACCAAACTCCAAATCTCCAATCATAATGAGGGATTTCTTGAACGCGATGTGAAGTTTCAGATGCCCAATACCGACTGTTATGAGTGTTCATGCGACCATTTTGATGAAACCACGCCTCATCTGAAAAGAACAGGAGCTGTGGATCGATTAAACCATCGTTCACGACATTTCCAGCATTTTCTATAAGGTAAGATTTTTATACATTTTTTACGTCCGGTTTGTTAGTTGCGGCAAACCCAGCCACGGCAGCTTCAAACTCTCACAGCAAAAGGCCGTGCACAGTGAAGAACCAATACAAAAGCCCTGTATTTTTATACTGAACTCAAACTAAAAATTTGGAGAGATATAATAAAGTATAGGGTGCAAGGGTTTGACATATGACATTGAAATTTTGTGTATACTATTTACTTTGTTTTGAGTATGTGGAAAAAAAATTCAAAGCAATCAGAAGAAAACTGGATGTTTTAATTTTCACAGATACATTGCCTTAAAATAGAAATTCAGAAGAGTATCCACCAATATCACCAATAAAGTAGAAATCAACAGCTTCGCTTATGTAAATACGAGGTGTAAACATTGCACATACCCAACATGTTTCAACAGGTAATCCTGCCATTTTCAAGGCAAACTGACCTTGGCCAAGCTAGCTACGAACCGTTACATGCGAGCAATGACGTCCCTTGATCACTGGATTTATGAGCGTGATTAGCTGTGGTTAGTGTACATTTGCTTTGTGAAGCAACAGCACTCGTGTTTATTCAACAGACATCTTTCCATATCCGAGGGTCATCCAGAAAGTAAAGAATGATTGTGCATTGTGGTCCACACAGACCCCCCTAATACTGTGATTGTGTTAGCAGCAGGTAGCTTATTCCTTGTCTTCAGTGTGAGCTGACCATGGTTGTTTTATGGTCACCCTAATTGTTTTTTGTAGCAATTTGAAATGGCGTCGTCAATAAAAAATCCTGCTAAATGTGAAACACAGTGTCATTCATTTTCTGAACACTCAAAACATTAAGCCTATTGACGTTTATAGGCAAATAAAGATTGTTAATGGTGAAAGTAAAATTAACGAGTCATCAGTGAGGAAATGGTATATTATGTTCAATGAAGGAAGGACCAGCATGCATGATGAAGATCGGAGTGGGAGGCCATCACTTGTTATACAAAAACTGAAGAAAAAAGTTGATGACAATTCTGGTAAACTACGTTTCACTTTGAGCACATTAAATGAATCTTTTCTAGAAATTTCACATTTGCTCCTGCATGAAAGTGACAGTGCACCTTGGTTATAAGAAAATGTGTGCTCGGTGGGTGCCAAAAATCTTGTGTTATGAGCACAAAGCGAATCGCATGGGCCAGCCCTTGAATATATGGCATAACATGACAGAGGGTAATGATTTGCTTGACTGCATTGTTAATGGAGAAGAAACTTGGGTTTTGCACAAGACTCCAGAAAACAAGCAACAGACAGTTCAGTTTTGGCCACAAAACTCAAGAAGGAAAAACCAAATTTGAACACTCAGAAAGTCAGCAAAAGCTTTTTGAGATTGAAAGGGTTTAATGCACGGCGAGTTCATGCCAAGAGGAGTAACAATAAACTCAGAAGCCTATTGTAAAACTCAACAGCTTTGACGTGTAATTCAAAACAAGCGATGTGGAATGCTGTTAGCAAAAGTGTTCTTGATCCATGACAATACCCAGCCTCATTCAACAGCTCGAACACAGCAGGAACTTCAATGCCTAAAAAGGAAAATCTTTGGTCATCCCGACTTGGCACCAAGCGATTATCACTTATTCCCAAAATTGAAAGAATTTTTGGGTGAAAAACAGTTTGCAAGCCATAAGGAACTCAAGCAAGCAGTGACAGCCTGGCTTAAATCTTTGGCGGCAAATGAGTATAGCAACGGTATTGAAAAACTTGTTCCACGTTACAACAAATGTCTTGACAAGTATGGTGATCACATAGAAAAGTAGTGTAAAGTCCTGTAAGTTAATAAATAAAGTTTGGTGCGGATATCTTTTGTTTTGATTCAACGATGCTCAATTGTTCCATACTTTCTGGATGACCCTCGTACTTTGAAGGAATGATTTGAATAATGCATACATCCAATTTAAAATCCTAGATACAATTAATGTTAAAGGGCATACAGAATAAGAAGGCACATGAGGCAGAGCTAGACAAAGGTGGGCGAGAGCAAGTAGCCTATCCCAGAGAGGCGACGTTGCCCAGTTCGGTAATGCATTGTCTAGCGCAATATTTTCTTCTCACTTTTCTCTTTGCGCTCAACAAATCCAGCAACCAGTCATTATTATGAAGTATTCCCTTGAAAAGAGCTGGAAATGTTGAAGCTGACTGTCCAAGAAACAATATTTAGGTAAGATTTGAAGCTTTCACGGCGAACGTTATGGATCAAGGCTTCACGGGTGATGAGCCGTGTCATGGCTGATCACCCGTGAAGCCTTGATCCACAATACTTAGGTAGTCTGTAGTCCAAGATGTCAGTAATTAAATAAACACTGCCATCAGCCATAGCAAACCCTGCATTATTTTCAGTGTTTACACTTTTTACTTTCTCTACTGGTAAGTAGAGGAAGTATTGTATTCCACCCAAAAATTTGAGGTTGAGATTTCACCAGAAATATATGTTTTGAGGCCCCCTGAATCCAAAAAAAGCAGTTTTGGAAAAGGTCCATGTGTGTGTCTGTCTGTCAGTCTGTGGACAGCATAACTAAAAAACGAAAAGTCGGTTAAAAATCAAAGTTGGTATTTAAGTTTAATGTCTTTCAAGGATGCGACACGAAGATTTTGAAGAAAATAGCCCCACCCTAAACTACCCTTTACATGGAAAATTTTTCGAATTTACTATACAAGAAATGTATAGTCAAAATACACAATTTATGTCTCAATAAATTTTTTTGTAGAGTGAACCATTTCGGAGATATTCCTTGTTTTATGTGTCAGTTTCCAAAATCTTTCGTGCAATGGAATATTGTTCATTTTTTATATGTTAAGCATGCAAAGAGAATGAGATCTCAAAGCTTTAAAAGATTTGACTATGGCTCAAAGCCTACTGTATTTCAATATTCCCCTTGCACATATAAGGAAATAAGCAATAAGATAATTTGTATAAACATTTATCTCAACTAACGAAGAAGATATAGGAATAAGAGTTTGCAAGAATGGTTAGTACAAGAGTAGAGAAAGTCATGCGAGTGCAACACATCAGATTTTTTTAAAACAGTTGGCCTCAGAAGAATGTGTGCAAGCACTGCATTTAAGACGAGTCGGATGCTAACAGGTAAGGCATGCAATATAAGTGAACATTCAGTGAACTTTGTGATTTCAAGTATTATATTGTAATATAGCAGGTATTTTATTTTAAGTGTAGTGATGGGGGAATTTTCGAAATTGCAAGAGCTTTCCTGGGTGTTCTAAAATTATAACAAGTGTTGTATCTGTTATAAAGAAGCATGGCTGCAAATTTTGGTTCATGTATGTCAAGTCATTCCTGGATTACCAGTCTTAAATCACAAATGTAAATTATTTTATAAAAAATTCTCCTCACGATACAATGTTCACAATTTTTAAACAATACTGCATGCTTGTGTTCCTTATTGAGCTGTAAAATAAGTTTGCTAAGAAATTCAATTTTAACACAATTGGGTTTTTAAAAAATAAATTTGTTTAATTGTGGGTTTTGCTTTGAAAAAAAATGTATATATACCAAACTTTGATGAGCATATTGTCGTTACACACTTCCATTAGATTAATAACTACATAGCAAATTTTAGATAGCACACATTGGGAAAATATTCCATAGTTTCACTCTGATAACTTACAAATTGCATCGTAAGGGACATTTTAAATGCTGAAAAATGTCTAAAATAC
The DNA here is from genome assembly GCA_030765045.1 of Tenodera sinensis. NCBI lineage: Eukaryota > Metazoa > Arthropoda > Insecta > Mantodea > Mantidae > Tenodera > Tenodera sinensis. Next base: position 41,002,980 of record CM060972.1, on the reverse strand, counting down.
ACAACCAAGAAAGCCACACTGGAAAAATAATCATAAAATTGGCCTGAAATTGTGCTTAGGCATTTGCTAATAAGTAATGTACATTTTTACTTAGAATACATGATTCAAAAACTGATAAGCATATGTAGAGAACTTTTGCATAACACTTTTTAAAAAATCTGAGAAAAATCAGAAACGGCTGATATACCCAACCACCATCCACTTAAATTTATTTAAATTGCCTCATAACCTTTTCATTTTCACTCCAATAATATTTATACGAAAACATTCTTAGAAAATCTGACATAATAAAACATTAAAAAGCCATAATTGCAATTTTTAAACACTTAGGTCCAACTATCATCATGAAGGATATAAACTCCCTTGAAATAATATAATGTGAAGGAAAATTGCCTGCTTAGATGAGGAATTTATATTTGAAGCAAATTATAGGATTACATAGCTAGCATCTCGTTTTAAAGAGAGAGAAAATTTGATTGGTTTTAATTCAGCATCTTGCAATCCTTCACTGCCTTCACTGCTGTCTCACGTGCATATCTCTCCTCACTTTCTTTCGCACAACGATATGCTCCAGCAACAGTGCACCATAGATGATTAGGGATAGGAGATACTCATGTGCCTTCTTATTTTGTGCGTTCTTTAGTGTGATTTGTGTATTTATGTTGTGTGTGCCTTTGTAATTAAACTAATTTGCAGCTGATACAACCACCCTTAGGCTTCTTATATGAGATTGTTGTGCTCAATTGAAGGTGTCCACACCCATCTTCATCTACAATTTCCAGTGGTTGGAACCTATGCAATGGCACCCTGCGAAGCTCTCTGAGCATACTGTCTATCACCAGCTCACTGTCTAAGGGTAATGAAGGCTGGGGGAGAGACATTCCAAGCAGTGTAACCTGAGTTTTGTAAACTTCCGAGCAACCGTTGCTCTGCTGTTCATGTTGCCAACTTATTATTGTTATTTGGGCTATGTTTACTCGCTAATTGCTCTTAACTTCAGTTGTAAAATCGTACGAGTGCCTAGGTTTATGTCGGAAGTAGTGGTAAAGCTAATGTGGAAGCAGATATTCCTCCACCTAGGAGTGCTGTGAAATCTGCTATGATATTGTGGTTGCAGAACAAAGTGGTGCAGAGTGACCATGCTATGCGTAAAACATATATTTTTAGGAGATGTAAACAAAACTCCTAAAGAGGCTCTTAAAGTGGACACATTTTTTGTTTTAGTGGGCCACACTGTCGTTTGTTTGCCTCCATACGCTTGGTCCAGTGTTTTTGAAAAATATAGAAAAGGCAGAAAATGACCAGTGGGAAGAAGATGGAGTAGTTGAAAACATTGTTTACATTTTATAAGCTAAATGTACTGCATGAACTGAAAAAATTGTGCCATTTTGAGTGAGTTCTTTGCTTTAATCTAGTGTGAATATATATTCCAAGGTTGCCACCATTATCATAAACACGATTAGAAGCACAACTCTTGGCCCAGATAATGCTGTTTATCTGGAATTGTTTACTGACATACTGGCTGGCTGCATTCCTGCCAGCTGGAGAGCAAACTGTGACTATCCACATCCTACATCCTTTGTGATGGCCACTAGTAATTGCTAGCATAGCAGTGCTTGAAGTGAATGTCCAGTTGGTCTTGTTTATCCACTGTTTATCCCTTGGCTACCCCCAAGCACATTCTGGAATCCCAGCCATTTAAAAATTAAGGGTTGTTGATAGTATCATTAACCCACTTAGTACATAACCAATGAACAGTCCCAGCAAGTAAAACTCTAGCAAGCACCTCATTTCTTTGTAGTCTTCCACATGGAAAGGCAGATTTTTCTATGTTAACCAATACTCTCTCCTATGGCACTGTCAGTCTGAGTGACTCGGTTAGAATCTGTGCTTAAAAACAACAGCTCCATCTCAGTAGATTTACTGGCATGTAAAAGAACTCGTGCAGGACAAAATTCTGGCACATTGGCGACACTGATGTGATCCTGGCAATTGACAGCATCGTTAGATAAAATAATTTTTACTTTCTCTACTGGTAAATAGAAGGAAATATTGTATCCCACCCAAAAATTTGGTGTCCAGATTTCACCTTCAATTGAGACCCCCTGAATCCAAAAAAAGCATTTTTAGAAAAGGGTCTGTATGTGTGTGTGTTTGTGTGTGTGTGTGTGAGAGTCAAGCAGTCAGTCACTCAGTCAGTCACAGGGTTGCCAACATTTAAAAGTAAAATTATCGTACCAGCCACTCAAAATTATAGATTTGGATTCAAAATTATCGCTACAACAATAAAAATATCACTATAATACTTATGAAAATATAAGAGTAATGATGTTTATTATATCCACTTACAAGATTGATGACCTCAACAAGTATTACAACTTTAGCACTTATGTTTCTCGCACTATTCATCTGAAAGTTCAGCTTCCTCAACCGTTGCAGCATTGCACAAATTTGTTGTTGAGATGAACCTTAACATCTTCTTGGTGACTTGCAGATTTTAAGATCTACCACGTTCTTTCATAAGTTGAGACGACAAAATGTGTACTGTTACTGTATCTAGTGCAAATCTGTTTCTAACTTTGGTTTTTATTAAACACAGTTTAGAAAAAAAACTCTTTCTCAAGAAGTGCTTCTGTAAGGCAAGGAAACCACTGATAATGCAAAGGCCGCTAGTTCTTTGAAATCAGTATTTCCACCAAGGTGACATATGTTTAACAGTACCCCAGAAACTGTCAAGTTCAGGCATGTTCTTTATTTCACATGGAATAGCACGTATTCCGAGTTTTCTACATTGATCCTCAATTTTCTGAACAGTGCCTTTTTCTTTGAGATTATCAGTATTTCCACCAAGGTGACCTATATTTAACAGTACCCCAGAAACTGTCAAGTTCAGGCATGTTCTTTATTTCACACGGAATAGCACATATCCCGAGTTTTCTACATTGATCGTCAATTTTCTGAACAGTGCCTTCTTCTTTGAGATTAGACCTGGGCACACTGGCAATAAGAGGATAAAGGTAGTAGGCTTAGTAGCTATGGGGTGGAGACAGACAATGAGGACAAAAGTGGTGTTATTTGTAATAAGTTTATTTCGCTGGTGTTGTATAAATATTGAAGAGACTTAGCATAAATATTGAAGAGACTTAGCAATAAATGTAACCGCTTTTTAGAGAGCACCATATTTTTATGTTTTGGCGGTCACATCGCTCTCTCACAACCCCCAGAATGTCTGGAGGACCACAACTGTCGTTGGTTTACGGGTCTCACCGACCTGACCGGGAGAATTATCAAAATAAATTCACCGACCATATCCTCTGATTACCAATCAGAGGACGTATACGCTGGTGTGACAAACCAATGAAAATGATATTTCGCCGATATTGAACAATCATACATTCAAATTATCGTACACCCCCATAATTATCATACGGGTTGACAACCATCGTACAAGCATTAAAATTATCGTATGCCCCCATAATTATCGTACGAGTTGGCAACCCTGGTCAGTCAGTCAGTCAGCCAGTCAGTCAGTCTGTCTGTGGACAGCATAACTAAAAAACGAAAAGTTGGTTAAAAACCAAAGTAGGTATTTAAGTTTAATGTCTTTCAAGGATGCGACAGGAAGATTTTGAAGAAAATAGCCCCACCCTAAATGACCTTTTACATGGAAAATTTTTCGAAAATTTTGATTTTCTTGAAAATGGCTCTAACGATTTTGATTAAAATGTCATATGTTTGAGATATTTTTATGACAAATGCAATGTATATTTTGAATTTTCTGGCTATAGCCCCTGTAGTCATATTCACTCTGGACAACTTTTGCATAACTGGTAAACGTTAGAACATCGTAGTTCATTTTTTTATATAAGAAGCATGCAAAGAGAACAGGATCTCAAAGCTTTAAAAGATTTGACCATTGCTCAAAGCCTACTCTATTTTCATATTCCCCTTGTACCTACAAGGAAATAAGCAATAAGATAAGTTGTACTAATGTTTACCTTAACACGAAGAAGATATAGGAATAAGAGTTTGTAATAATGGTTAGTACAATAGTAGAGAAGGTCATGTGAGTGCAACACATCAGATTTTTTCCTATGGCACTACAATGCATAAAGTGTGACCTTGGCCTCCCTAATGATATGCCACTATTGGACTGGATCCTGTGACTCCTCCATGTTGTCACACCTGTTGCTCTCAGATCGTCCTCCATGTCACCAATCCATTTTCAATTCACCTTTTAATATCCAGCCTTGCATCTAATGTGACTTTAGTGATACTTGTGCCTTCCATTCTAATCAAATGGCCCAGCCATTGCAGCACTTGAATTTTATATCTTTGACTATACCCATATCTTCATGTTATTCTGCTATTTCATTATTTGTTCTAATATGCGAGGTCTTCCCATCACATACAGGCCCATAAATATTTCTTAATGTTTTCCTTTTCCATTTTGCCAATATCATTTTTGCAGCTCTGTTAACACCCAGGTTTCACTTCTATGTATTACAGTAGGTTTAATTATCACTAAAGGCTGGAGGCATGTGCATTTTTCTGTACTGCATATGGACTTTACTGTCATCGCTCACTCATGTAAACAACTGCAGGTAGGTACAGCCTGACCATGAAAACCGCCTCACTGCAGCACAACCTACAAGCATCATAAACTATGCATTCTGGAATTGCACTTAAATGCTTATACATACTGCTATTTATTAACTATAATATCGTTACAGAGTGCATTACACTGGGTTACAATGTGCATTCATAAATTTAAATCTGAAATTTCTATGCTTATCACTGAAGCAGTTTTTAGACCATGAAAAACTTCTATGTTACACGATGTCAGAAGTTCAAATGTAAAGAATTCCACTCTGGCGTGTTTTCCTTGTTACTCATTTTCAAAATTTCACATAGCTTGATAACCAATATTGTGGTTTAGATCTTTCTAGAAATAAGCTTTCAGCTTTTTGACACTGGCACAAGAGGTATCCTATTAATTGAATTAGCTAAGCCTTCTATTATGCGTATGCTCTTGGACATTTCTAAACCTGACTTTTCTGATTGTTTAATAGCTATGGGCAACACTGCAAAATTATTGGATATGAACTAAAGATTTTCAAATAGTTCATGCGACATACTACACCGTGACCTTGCGTCTGCATACACTTGCAAGGCAGTGCTTCACTAGTTCGCAGAGTACTACATTACGTTTTTGACTCTTGCTTCTAGTGGCAGTTGTTTGCACATTTGACGGCCTTGCTGTACTTCTGAAGTCATTCATACTCTGGGTCCAGCTAACCTGTTTCACATGCGAGTGCACATCCCTCCGGCCTCTAATTATTCACCTTATACAATTTTATTTTAACCTTCTTCCCAATAGGTATATCTAGCTTTCATTAAATTATCGACAAGATGGATACATCGGTTATTTTTTGCTATTCTCTCTGTAATTTTCTTGTAACATATTCTATTCAAATGGGGCAACTGCCTGTACGCATCATCTATAGGTACAGAAAACAAATTTAGTAAAGTGCAAGGTTATCATGATTGTTTAACGAGGCCTGTGTAGCTTCCTCTTCTTTCCCTCTCTTTACCCCTCTCCAACAGGCAACAACAAGAGCAGATAAATATGTGGTTCTAATAACATTAGACGTTAAAAATGCCTTTAATTCTGCACCATGGAAAGGGATTGTTCAAGAATTAGAGAGACGAAAGGTAACACCATATCTGATTAACTTAATTTGTAGTTATCTGGATGACAGAGAAATACAGGTAGGAGAGGAGGGTAAAATGAATATGACATGTGGTGTACCACAAGGATCGGTGTTGGGGCCCACATTGTGGAACATATATTATGATGGAGTGTTAAAAATGGAAATGGGGGAACAAGTAACAATAGTGGGTTATGCAGATGACCTTGCCCTAGTAATTTGTGGTGAACACAGAGACATTCTGGAAGACCGGATAGAATGGTCTATAAAGAGAGTTCAGTCCTGGATGGCAGGGAAAGGGCTTAAACTGGCGCCACAAAAAACCGAGGCCGTAATTATAGTAGGCCAAAGAACCATAAGAGAGGTCACAGTTAAAATCGACAATATACGCATAACTTCAAAGAGAAATATAAGATACCTTGGTATACAGATGGGCCATAACCTAAGCATGTCAGCGCATATACAAAGTATTGTAGAGAATGCAGAAAAGATCGTGGGAGCTCTAAGCAGATTGATGCCAAATGTGGGAGGGCCTAAGGCTGACAAAAGACGCATTCTGGGCAGTGTAGTGAATTCCGTTATCCTATACGGAGCGGAGATCTGGGGGGAATGGATAGACAAGGTCACATATAGGAAACTTATAGAAAAGCCATATAGGAAGATTTCAATCAGAATAGCCAGTGGATACAGGACTATCTCAACCAAAGCAATCCAGGTCATTGCGGGAATGATCCCGATACACCTACTGGTGGAAGAAAGAAGACACATGGATGGAGCACAATGGAACAGAAATTACAGGACAGTGAAGGAAAATATTTTAAAAAAATGGCAGTCTGAATGGAATGCAGAGGTCAAAACGGGCCAATGGACAAAAAGATTGATACCTGATATAAAGAAATGGACAGATAGAAAACACGGGCAGATAGAATACTTTTTAACACAATTTTTATCCGGACACAGATGTTTTAGAAGCTACCTGTACCCTTTTGGTCTGGCTCCAACCGACACATGTCTACGGTGTGGGGAATATAATACGCCAGAACACAATATATTCAGTTGTCCAAACTGGAAAGAAAAGAGAACGTGCCTTCAAGATAAAATAGGGAAAATAACAGGGATAACATAGTTTGTCTTATGTTACATAGCAATAGCAACTGGAAGGATATTACTACAGTTGTAAAAGAAGTTTTAAAGGAGAAACATAGTTACGACAGTAAAATAACGATCAACTTAAACACAGATAATTAAAAAATTGATAAATTGAAACAGGTAAAAAGGAACATCAGAGTGTCACAGTCTCCTGAAGTAATGCCAACAGCAGTTCCAGGAGACGAAGTCCTATGTGACTGGAAGTAGGGGTTTTTAGTTGGTAGAAGCCCAACTCCCACACAGAGTGGTGTCCTTTGAGGATTTTCCCCTACTATATTTAAAAAAAAAAAAAAAAAAAAAAAAAAAACTCTCCAACAACCACTGTTAATGCTAATGGCTGGACGTAGTTATAATCAATGACACATCGGCCTGAAAGGAAAGTATTCATTTTTTTTCTGGTTACTCAGTAAATTGTTACCCCTCTCCAAATGACAGCAATATTCATGCTACATGCTAGTTATAATCAATGACACGTCGGCCTGAAAGGAAAATATTGATTTTTCTGGTTGCTCAGCAAATTGTTACTCATTAAGCACAATTGTTGCTTGATTCACAGCATTCTGTATACATCAAAAGCTACAGATGGCCAGATTATTGCTCTGTGGCAAGCTGCTAACATAGTTCAACAAATTTCAGATACTGTGCAAATTCACAGAAATGTAATTAAATTTTAAAGTTACCCAAGAAAGGCAGTTTATTGCATACGTATTAGAAGAAAATCTTTCATTTCAAAGCAGAAACTGTATTATACTGCAATAGACAAACATGTTTAAAGCTATTTCGATAGGAATTTTAATTCAGTACAAATATAGGGAGAATTTGTAGAAGGCTGAAACGTTTTCATATTTTTCACTATAGTGTTGCATTATGTTTACTGTGAAGATTTACACGTTTTGTGATTCTAAGGACAAAGTTAAAGTTTTTCTTACAACACGGAATCGTTTAACCAAATAAATGCTGCTTATTTCAAGCAATATTTGCAACCTTTTCCATAATTGGCATTAAGAATTGGGGACAAATCTAAAAAAAATTAAAACGTGGCTTTTCTGCAAGGCCAGGTGTATCTATCCTTCCCCCTCCACCACCTTTCCTCGCCCTCATTATAGCGCCACGCCTCTAGCCCCGTATTGCAACTGTCAAGCAGTGTCATTGATTAGTGATCATCCCTCACACCTTGCGAGACCCCGTAAGACGATAAGAAACAGAGATGGTCCCAAACATTGCATGTTACTAAATTCCTTTTGTATACATGCTGGCCTCTAGTTCCGGAGGTCGCGGGTTCAAACTAGCCAAGGGCAATAGATTCTTACTGACGTAAAAATCCATATCGTGGCTTCCTTCGGAAGGGAAGTAAACACGGTGGTTCCGTGACGTAGATTTATGGCACGCAAAAGAACCTTAAGCCTGATGCAGATGCCTCTAGCAAAATTCAGCCAAACTTTCACGCCCAATATAGATAGGGACACTGAGCACCATAGCAGTTAAAAATATCCTTAAATAAAACTCAATTATATTTGCCTGCGATTTTTAGGTGACAGGTTGGTAAACATTATTTCCGAAGAGAGTAAAAGTATACAGGTATTGCTGATACAAACAGACAGGAAGTTTTAAAGGGCCCAATTAAAGGTTATAGGAAATGTCGTGAAATGTATACAAGTAATATCCAGAATGTGTTCATCAGCTTGATAACTGCAACAATAGTATAGTTTTACATTGAATCCAGGATATCTTCATTTTCATTAGGTAATAGATTTGAATGAGAAGTTGCACAGTTGTAAATGGAGACGCACCTTCTAAACTAAGGCATTAGGTGAAATTTTCCCGCGTCTGTGTAGGCAGTTGTTATAAGTTCTTAATTTATTAGCACATAAATGCCGCAGGGTGTTTTGACTACGGGAAAACATGTATCTCACATAGTTTCCTTTATTTCGGAATTCCAATTGTTTCACACGAAGCGATGTTAAGGTAAGGACAGAGAATGCAAGAGAAGGAGAAAGAGACAGACAATTTGAGGGAGAGAGGGTTGCGTTTGCTGGTTGCTTCCCATTGCAAGCGACAGTTCCTAGCGAAGCATGCGACTGTCAGCAAGTGATCGCAGTTCCATTGCTTTTGATCATAACGTAAAAGACAGACAACATGGACGATCGCACGATCGACCTTATTTTCGCAGGATCTTTAGAGAGTCTTCCACCCGTGAGCTCCAAGATAGTCAGAATCTTCACAAGCTCCACTTTTACCGGTAAGACCTATATTCCTTTTATTCTACAGATACTAATCTAGGAAAACGCAAAAGGTGGATAATTCTTGGAGTACAAATAGAGGGAAAAATAAATGAACAAGCAAATAAAGATATTTAAGTAAATAACGTAAAAATTGTTCCATTATACTCGTATATTGATCGCTTCACAAACGTATTCATATTGCAATGTACTTTACATAGGGAGTTATTTTCCATTTGTCAACTAATTTCTGTGTCGCACTGTATTTGGAGGTGTTATGATTATTTTTAATGCCCGCCTCCGTGACGTGGGAGTAGCGTGTCTGCCTTTCATTTAAGAGGAGTTTGAATCTCAGTGAATTACCCGGACACGGTTTATCTGGGGGTAACCTTATTTTGAGAATACAAATGTCGGGTAACTTTAAGCTCTATGAACCCCGGGCTCATTTGACCGTCATATTTCCACCAATTTCATTCAGCCCAAATTACCTCGTCCACAGGCCCTTAAATTTAACACTCCACTCCAATTCCATTTATTCAATGTCCTACAAGGTTAAAAGACCTGTAACTTCAAAAATGGTTGTTTACGCTTAAGTAGGCTTGTTTTACGAGTGGAAAAATTTTCATCAGTAGTTATGCTGTATCATAGTTCCACGGCTATGAAAGAATCCCACGTATCTGCATTATTTTCTTTACGATGAGAGTAAAATTAACAACAAATACTGTTGCAGCATCAAATTAAAATGTTTTATAAGATTTAAGCTTAAGATGCGTACTAAGTATAAACAATGTTTTAATAGACAGTCTTTGTTGGAGAGCAAGTTCATATTTAAGACACGACGTTTGAAAAATCTGTACTTCTCACACTTGAACCTGACAGTTATGCTGTGTTTTTGTGTGGCTGTAAATAAAGGAATTTCCAGCTCTAAAGAGCGCAGTGGAGGTTAATAGAAAGACAAAGCAGACTTACCAGTAGATGTTTAAAAACTCACCTCTGCAACTCCAGGACTATCAGCTGATAAATCAAAAGTGTGCGTTTATTTATGTACTTTAAACTAATATCTACTGCACCGAGACTTTATGCTTTCCATAACGAAGTAATAAGTTGCACTTTTCTGGTATGCAGGACAAAGTTCCTGCACACCGGCGACGCTGATGTGATCCTAGTAAATGACAGCGTCGTTAAACAACAAAATAATTTTTTTTAAACCACCACCATCATCACCACCACCACCATCACCATCACCACCACCACCACTACCACCATCACCACCACCACCATCACCACCATCACCACCGCCACCACCATCACCGCCACCATCACCACCACTACCACCACCACCATCACCACCGCCACCATCACCACCATCACCTTCACCACCACCACCACTACCACCACCATCACCACCGCCACCATCACCACCATCACCACCACCGCCACCACCACCATCACCACCACCGCCACCATCACCACCACTACCACCACCACCACTACCACCACCATCACTACCACCACCACCACTACCACCACCATCACCACCACCACTACCACCACTACCACCACCACCATCACCACCACCACTACCACCACCATCACCGCCACCATCACCACCGCCACCATCACCACCGCCACCATCACCACCATCACCTTCACCACCACCACTACCACCACCATCACCACCGCCACCACCGCCATCACCACCACCGCCACCACCACCATCACCACCACCGCCACCATCACCACCACCACCACCACCACCACCGCCACCACCATCACCACCACCGCAACCACCGCCATCACCACCACCGCCACCACCGCCACCACCGCCACCACCACCACCGCCACCACCATCACCACCACCGCCACCATCACCACCACCACCACCATCATCACCACCACCGCCACCACCGCCATCACCACCACCACCACCATCACCACCACCACCATCACTACCGCCACCACCATCACCACCACCACCATCACCACCACCACCATCACCACCGCCACCACCATCACCACCACCACCATCACCACCACCACCATCACCACCACCATCACCACCACCGCCACCACCATCACCACCACCACCATCACCACCACCATCACCACCACCACCACCATCACCACCACCATCACCACCACCATCACCACCACCACCACCATCACCACCACCATCACCACCACCACCATCACCACCACCACCATCACCACCACCACCATCACCACCACCATCACCACCACCACCACCATCACCACCACCACCATCACCACCACCACCATCACCACC